>VXAY01001532.1:679618-697617 GCA_013399855.1 Oxyruncus cristatus | reverse complement strand
AGTGATTGTCGCCTGTGCTGGGCACCGGTGAGGCCACACCTGGAGCGCTGCGCCCAGTTGTGGTCACTCAGTTCAGGAGGGACATTGAGGGGCTGGAGCGTGTCCAGGGAAGGGGACGGAGCTGGGGAAGGGGCTGGAGCACCAGGAGAGCTGAGGGAGCTGGGGGGGCTCAGCCTGGAGAAAAGGAGGCTCAGGGGGGACCTTCTGGCTCTCCCAACCCCCTGACAGAAGGGGGCAGCCGGGGGGGGTCGGGCTCTGCTCCCAGGGAACAAGGGACAGGAGGAGAGGGAACGGCCTCCAGCTGTGCCAGGGGAGGGTCAGGTTGGGCACGAGGAGGAATTTCTTCCTGGAAGGGGATGTCAGACATTGGCAGGGGCCGCCCAGGGAGGTGGTGGAGTCCCACCCCTGGAGGTGACCAAGGAACAACTGGACGTGGCACTCAGTGCTCTGGTGGGGTTTGGTCACAGGTTGGACTCGATGTTCTCAGAGGTTTTTTTCCAACCTCAGTGGTTCTGTGAATCTCCTGAACAAACTCTCGCCCAGTGTTGATTTTCAACACCATTCCCTGCTCGTACACACAGAAAACACCAGGCACCTGTGACGGTGTTTTCCAGACATCCCTTTGTCCACTGGATAAGTCACTGTCGGGATTTTTTCCCTCTCTTGCTCACCACTGGCAGCCTGGCTGTGACCAGTGCTGCTGTGTTTGTGCTGTGTGACGTAGGAGATTGGAGGGGTTTAGATCTCAGGAGGGCTGGCAGCGTGCAGGAAACCACAATCTGGCATAAAATGATAGCCCTGCGCTATTCAAGTAGGGCTTGGGTGTGTAAATCTCATACCTTGCTGGTTTGTAGGATTTATTGCCTAGCAAATCATGTTTGCATACTTTTTTAATGGGAAGATGAAGGGTCACAATAGATTTTTGTGTTAATTGTTGAGTCACACGACCTCAAAAGAATCTGTAACCTCACTTGACAGATGCTCTTGGGAAAGGCAGCTGGGACTGGGACTAAGTTAAACCCGTGTTCTGCAGCACAGTGGCTGGATGTTGGAGAGCAGCTGTGTCTGAGCCTGTTTAAATGACAGAGCAGACTAAAGAGCCAACAAAAGACCTGTCTGTTTATATATTTTAATAGTTAGAGCAGTCTGTGTAGTAACACTCTTGCCATCACAACACAAGTTAACTGTTGAGAAAGAACCTTGAACTGCCAACTAAGCTGCTTGTTCAGCTGCCAGAGTAGTTTATGCCTATGAGGAATCAGATCACCCAAGCAAATTGCAGCTGCTCCTGGACAGTAGCATTTCTAACGATATCATTCAACACTTCAGGATGAAAAGTGGAGTCAAATTATCTACAGAAATGCCTTGGCTGAACTGTTAGGAAATCCTGGTGGCTGCCTGTGCACAGCTCAGCTGAAGCACATCAGTCTTTTTTGATAGTGGCAGCTCGTGCTGTGCTGTGAATTAATGTTTAAAGCTCCTGGAAAATACTCAGGAACATAAATATACTTCCCCTTTTCAAATGGCAGTTCAAGTCCTGTTTGATTTCAGCGCTGACTGATTTCTGGTTTGTGTTTCACTGAAGGTGCCATTAAAATCCCAACTGAGTCCGTGTCTCCAGATGACTTGAATACAACGGCCATGGCAGAATTTGGGAGTTACATTCAGAAAGGTACTAAACTTTCATTCTCAGCAATCTCTGCTGCTTGACTTCATTTTCATAAACAAACTGGAGAGTGTATATGTGGTTCCCGAATATAATGGAACAGATTTTTAGTTGGTTTTTCCTGAAGAAAACAGAAAACTTTTTAGTTTGTTTTACCTGTCAGAAATGGCACATGTGTATTTTTAGGGTATCCATGGCCAAAGCTTGAAGAGAGAAGGTTTAAACAACTTCTTGCACTGGTGGTTTTTGGTCCTTGGGATGGTTAAATGCCATTAAAAAAAAAAAAAATTAATAAAAGAGGATAACAACTACTGCTGCTTCAGGCTTTTTTTGGCAGTCCCATCAATTGCTCCAGCACTGTTGAATGAGAATTCTTGGTTTGGTAAGGAAAGTTTTAAATGCAAAGTGAGATGGGTTGATACAGGTGTGAGAACATTGTGATCAGCCTTATTTGCAGTGCTCCCCTGAGGCTAAATAGGTGACAACTCTGTGGGATACACAGTGATAGCATGGGGCATTATTGTTACTTTTTCTTTTACATGTGTTTTTAATTTTCTTCCTAACAGTCTTCCCGGCTGTATTTTCTTCAAAGTTCATCCAGCATGAAATTGTAGGGGAATACAGCCACCTCTTTACTGTTCAGGGCTCTGCCCCTGACCTGCTGCCCTATATGCTGCTTGCACACATGGATGTCGTGCCTGCTCCCCCCGAGGGCTGGGATTTCCCTCCTTTCTCGGCTGCAGAGCACGAAGGTTTCATCTATGGACGAGGAACGCTGGATAACAAAAACTCTGCCATAGTACGTCCTCTTGGTAATGTCATTTCAGCAAGATAAAAGCCTGGAAAGGGTAAATTGGACGAGTCTGTTCTCTTGGAATCCACTACATTGTCTCTCTTGCCCCCCCTTTAAATTAATTACTGATAATTTCCTGAGCCCTGCAGTGTTCTCCCAGCTTTTCCTGGAGACGGAGGGACCACGATTTCTGAAGAAAGCAGAGTTAAAGCTCTTAGAATAATCAGGAGAACATGTTCACAGATGCAGATGTATTTGGTTAAATGCCATATTTAAAATTTTATGGCACAGGTTGCCCAGAGAAGCTGTGGCTGCCCCATCCCCGGAAGTGTCCAAGGCCGGGTTGGATGGGGCTTGGAGCAACCTGGGCTGCTGGAAGGTGTCCCTGCCCGTGGCAGGGGGGGGCACTGGATGATCTTTAATGCCCCTTCCAACCCAAACCATTCCATGATTGTGTGTTTGAAATCAGGGATAGACCTTTTCCTTTTCCCCAGGTGTCACACGGGCATTCAAAGCCAAACTTGGCCCTTTTGAAAAGGCTTGAGTTTCAAAATGTTTATTTAATAGAATAGACAAATAACCCTGTATCTTTTATCCAGTCTGTGGCAGAACAAAGAGCTGTTGTACTAAACACATTTAGGAGGAATAAAATACAGAAAAGACTGATCTGGGCAAGATTTCTCATTGGGGAAAGGTTGATGGAAAAATTAGTAAGGAAAATGGCCCTTTGTGCCTTGTGGTGATTAAGTATTTAAACAAATATTTAGCAAAGCAATGTCAGGGATGCTGTGACTGCTTATTGTGACATAGGACACGCTCCTAGAAAGTTTCAGGTTATTTAATTATCGATTTCAAAGCCTTGAAACTTGAAAGTTTGGCTTGGTGCTTCCTTTTACTGTGAACTGCAGAAGTAACTCCACAAAGGGACCCCAAAAAATCAGCAATTTCAGTGAACCTGGCAAAAACGGGCTCTGACAAGATATAATTTCTCCTGATATGAAAAATTAAGTAGTTTAAATTGAAAAAAGACAGGTGAGATGGGATAATACGGCAAATATATTGTTATAAATGTATATATATCTGCCATAGCAAATGGTAGATTTGATTTCTCATTCTTCAAATTAAGTTTCTTGGTTTTTTTCTGCCGTCTTGGCTCCTCTTGTACAAAGTATACTGCTGATTAAAATCACTGGATTTGGTGGCTCAGGTCAGAGCCAATCTGTGTGTGGGACAGGCAGTTTCAGGGAGCACTGAATTCCTTGGATAATTACAACTTTGGCATGCTTAACAACACAAATATTGCAGTGTGCTTTTTCCAGGGAATGGGAACATCCTCAGTAGGAGCCATAGAAATCAAAGCTCAGCTGTGAGCAGAACAAAGTCTCCTTAAGGGCTGTGAGAGCATCGCACTTCTCGTACATCACACTGCATTCTTTTACATTTATTCTCCTTAAAACCCAGGGATGGTACAACACGTTCTGCTTTTCCTGCAGGGAATTCTGCAAGCTCTGGAATTTCTGCTGAGGAGGAATTACAGACCCCGCCGATCTTTCTATATTGGCATTGGACACGATGAAGAGGTATTTTCTTTCATGTCTCTGCAATAACAAGTTGTTTGCGTTGTTCATGTAGGTGACAAGGCTTTAATTTCTTCAACATTGTTTAGCTGGAACGTCTTCCCTGTTTTTCTTGGTTCTGTGGGTAGATACTGTGTCAGGCACGAGGGCAGAGTTATATATTGATTGCTTGGCTTTGAGTGACGTACACAAAGGGTTTGGTGTGATGAGGAAAGAGAAAAGAACACAGGAGGGTGGTAGTTCAAATTCTTTGCCTGCAAGGAAGGTGCAGCAGGAGTCACATTTTGGAGTACACGTAGGACATGAAAAGATTCGTATGATTGTTCCCAATGATCAGGAAGAACTAACAGAAATGTTCCACTTAGTGGTACAGAGAGACAGGTGAGGTGGGTTTGTTTGTACATTTTCAAAATAGACAGAGAATTGTTAATAGTTAAGATGAATGTGTTGAAAATGACTAATCTGTGGAGTTTATAGCTTGGAGATATCCTTGTGTCTAAAAATCAGGAGAAATTCAAGCCACACTGAGGGACTGGTGAATGAGAGCACTCCTCAGTGTGGACATAAATCCATCTGCTACCAGGCCATTAACAATCTCCAGTGAATTTTGCTGGGAGACTCTTCTATGAGCAGTTTGCTCTGGAGCTGTTCACCAGGGGACTTCCTCCAGCTATAGTGTTGTAGCACAGGCACTGTCAGCAGCAAGGTGTTTTCCAGTGTTCCTCCTGTGGGTGTGCCTTAACCTAAACAATTCCTCTGTCTGGATTCTCCCAGGTTTATGGTAGGAAGGGAGCAATGAAAATTGCAGCTCTGCTGGAATCCAGAGGAGTGAAACTCTCCTTCTTGCTGGATGAGGGAAGCGCGGTGCTGGATGGCATCGTTGCAGGAGTGAAGAAGCCAGTGGCCCTGTAAGGAGAATGCAAGTGCTCCCGATGAAAGTGATTCATTTTCAATAATTAATTAGTGATTAATGACCTTGCTAATGTCACTACAGTATGTTTTCAAGGCGTGGGGCAGCGTTGATGTTGCTAAAGCTGCAGCAGTGGCACAAAGTGCAAGCCAAGGACCTTCAGCCTTTGCTTGCTGTCCATCACAGCTGTGCTGACAGAAGCAGAATGTTCCACTTAGCCCTTGCAAGCATTTGAATTTTGTGCTGGGGAGAAGCAGCCAAGACATCAGTCCTCCAGACGTCTAAATATTGTGATAAGATTTGTTGTTGCTGCTTCTTGGGTGTTTTTGATGATACCAAAACTAAACAGAGTGGTTATTTTTATCTGCAGCGTGTGCATGTGTGTTTGGGGTTGCATGAATCATTTATTTGTGAATTTATTGACTTATTTATCTATCACTGAGCAGAGTTGCTGTCACAGAAAAGGGTTTAATGACATTGAACTTCACCGTGGTAAAAGAGCCAGGACATTCATCCTTTCCTCCGAAGGAGACAAGTATTGGCATTCTTGCAGCAGCCATGTCCAGGTGAGAGTTTCCCTGTCATCCAACATCAAAGACAGTCAAGCAGACTCCCAAGTCACTGATATGTGACTTTTTTAATATTTGTACTCAAGAGTCTTTTTCAAATTCCTGTCAATATATTTGAAATTGCCTTTTGTAGTTCACTTTGAAGGGCAGAAATACAACTCCCAGCAAAAGGACAATTGCCAGGTGTCTGCAGCGTCTTTTCACTTCAGCTGTTCCAAGTGTCAGTTGATTCTTTAAAAGCAAGACAAGTGCTGTCTACCCTAATTTACTCTGTAGCAATAGAGATTCCTTTGTCTGGGTTGCAGGATTTCTCTGGAATTTATTCCTGCACATGCCTGCTACCTCAGCTCGTAATTCTCCAAGCCAGTAAACATGGTGTGGAGTCATAATGTGACTGCATAAATCATCTCTCTACGTGTCTGTGGAGATACCGAATTGGCTAATAAATATATATTTTAGAAAAACTTGGTATGTACAGGCATGGTGGATTTTGCTGTGATATTTTCCCAGATTTCCATGTACTTGTAGGAGTTGGGATTTGGGATTTTTTTCAGCTATTTTCCAAGAAAGTCTTTGCATGTGACTGGAACGCCCAGAAATCTGCGGAACTGCGCTCGCAGGTTCACTCACCGTGAGAGCAAAGTGTGATTGCATCTCAAATATAATACTGAAATCAAATTCCTGTCAACCTGCTGGAGCAATAACAGCCAGAGACTTTTTTTTTTTTTTTTTTTTTAAATTCCAAATGCTGTTTGTTTTGTAGACTGGAGCAGAAGCCCTTGCGCAACCTCTTTGGCCACGGGCCAGAGCTCATGACTATGGAGCACCTTGCAGCAGAGGTGAGGAAAGCAGCTTGATTTCATTCCCAGATTTCCCTATTAATAAGTGAAGAGTAACTCAGCTTATGAATTTAGAGCACAGCTATGTCCTGGAAAGGAGAAGACTTAAGCTGGCCTTTCTCCCAGATAATTGTTTCTGCTGGAATTGTTTCAGCCGTAGCCAAGTGACTCCGCTGTGCTCTTGAAAACTAGGAACTTTCTGATTTGTGGCTTTATTTCTTCCCCTTAGTTCAGGTTTCCTCTCAATCTCATCATGAGCAATCTGTGGCTGTTTTCACCTATTGTCAGCAGGTAAGAAAGAAAACAGATCCTTTATGAACCTTAAAAGATGAAGCCATTCCTAGTCTTCCCAGGAAAACAGTTATATTTATTTTACACTTCAGACAATTCAGTGGTTTACTGTTAATAAGCACGTTGTTAATTGAACAAGCCATCATTCAGCTTATTGCCTGTAGAATCGTGGTGCTTATGTTTTAGGAATGTTCAACTTCTTTGAAAATTTTTGTTTCTTTCTGTTCTTTAAGAGTTCTTGCCTCGAAACCCTCCACCAATGCCTTGATTCGAACGACGACCGCAGTCACCATGTTTAATGCAGGAATCAAGGTAGTTTCATTTGCATTTTTCTCCATGTAAGAGGGTGAGACAGTTAGGACTTTTGATTTCCAGCTATTTATATCCATTTATATGATCAGCACGGGCCCTGTTTGTCACCACCTGTCACCACCAGTCTCATTCCTACTTCAGATGTGGCCTGGATTTGGCTGCGGTTGAAAATTGCTTCCTGTCCGAAGTCTGTGATCTCTGTCAACCAGTGTTAAGATTGTTAACGCTTTAGGATAGACAAGAAAGAGTGTTTTCTGTGTAATCCTACAAAATATCAATGACAGTATTTGAAACTCGCAGTCATAAGCACTTCCCTGGCCCAGGTGGGGTCTTGTGTTCGTAGGACGGGTCGGGTGTTTGCCTTAAGCAGGGTTAGTTTGCACCTTGGACTGAGAGATAACAGCTTCTGGCTGATACAGTCAAATCGTGCCCTGATAAGGAGGTGTAGCTGTTCAAAAATACCGTAGCCCTGGTCAATAAACAGGCTGTTTGGTGTGTCCCTGGAAAAATCTGTTGCTGAAAAGCATCACTGGACAAGAAAACAAGATGCAGTGGCTGAACAGTGACACGGAGTGGCCAGGAGAGAACTGACACCCTGGTTACTTGCTGTTTGGTTTTTTCCCAGAGATTATACATTTTTTGTTTAACAAAGTCATAAATATTCATTCTGTAGGAAAGAAGAGTTACATGTGTTCAGTAACATCTTTTGTTAAGCAACTTATATTTGGGGAAAAGTAACACAACAATGAGGTAAAAATATTGCTATAAAAGGAAACCAAAATAAAGTTTCTGAACTACTCAGTAGAAAGTTTCTGAGGGGAGAGGCTTAGCTCGAGATACAAACTTATATATAGGAGCTAATTTAATTTTTGTTGAATTTATGAATGTTTCCTTGTGTATTTATCTGCATTTTAGATGAGATTTTCAGTCTTTTAACACAGAAAGAGATACCACACTACTTGGAAATCAAGAAGCATCAGGCTGAGGCCTGGAGTTGTTTGAGTTCCTGAGTTTGCAGTTGGCATTTTAATCGGGTTTTAACTTCCTTTTAATTTTGGTCCTTCCTTTTTTTCTAGGTAAATGTCATCCCTTCTTCTGCAAAAGCCACGGTGAACTTCCGCATCCACTCGGCCGAGACGGCTGCTGAGGTACCCACTGCCCCCGCACTGCGGGGCCTCAGTTTTCCAAATTCTTCCCTTCCCGAGCCTTTGCTGCAAGTTTTTCTTTCTGGAAGCTTTTTCTGGATGATTTGTATGACATTAACCCCCAATAGCAGCAGGTTGACCCCCTGCCTTTCAGGATTAAAGCAGTTCGTGAACACCTTGAGACAGTGATTGCACTGGGGTTAGAAAAATTCAGCTGAAGTATCAGCAATCCACTGAAGAAGAGGAAGAGAGGCTGACACACAGTTTCAGTCTTTACTATCATCTGTATTTGCAGCCACGATTGACAGTTCACAGGCAAATGTTTTCTGGAAAGCAGAACATCTGCTGATGTCTCTAAGGGATGCTTTCTCATTTCTTGTGCTTATTTAATCTCTGTGTTTTACCCACAGGTGCTGGAGGCAGTTAGAAACACTATTGCTGATGACAGAGTGAAGATTGATGTGGTAGAGGCCTTTGATCCACTCCCCATCAGTCCCTGGGATGAGCAGACATTTGCAGTCCATATTTTTCAAAAAACCATTCTGGATACTTTCCCAGATGTTGACAGTGTAGTCCCAGGTAACAGCAGGCACATGATGATTGTTTCCTCTCCAGCTTCTGCCCTGCTTTTCTCTGCCCCCTCCCCCATTTGTTTCCATTTGCTGTGTACTTCTCCACCCCAGCTGTTAACTCCTGGAAACAGCTGTTTTTTCCTCTTTTTATTCCGTTCCCTCTTTATGCCTTAAAAGTTTTAATGTTATTTTTTTTTTAGTAGTGGAAGTAAAAAAGCAAACAGGAAGCTGACAGAAACAATGAGCCTTGAATTGGACTCTCTGCACATACAAAGGAATCTCTTCAGGGAAGAAAGGGATTGTGAGGGAGAGGAGGAGGTCTTCTTGCTTTAGTTCTTCTTTTATTGTTTCCATAGCTGGCAAAGCCATTCCTGCTTTTCTGTATTGTGCCTTAGGATCCCAGCCTCTTCCCTTTCTTGCAGCTCCTTCCTAGTTCTCTAGTGTTTGTTGGACTGCAGTTTGAAGCTTAAACTTTCGGAGAGGCTGAGTGTCATGGCTGTTCTTAGACTGAATTATACATTCAGCTCCTGTTCCTGGAGGAGAGAACATCCTTCCAGGATGTGCCAACCCACTGTTTCCAGTGATGCTGCTTTTGGTGTAGGCAGTGGTCACACAGAGCTGTTATCAGCTGCCTTTCCCTTCTCCTGGGGGAAATGGGGGTCATTAAATTGCTGCTGTGCTGCAGAGTGAACTTGGGGCTTGTTTTCCAGGCACGTGCATTGGAAACACGGACAGCAGGCACTTCACCAACGTCACCAACGCCATTTACCGCTTCAACCCGCTGCTCCTGACGGCAGAGGATCTCCCCAGGTACTGAGCTCTGCCTGCTGTGGGCAGCTGCTGGGCTGGGGAGCAGGGAAAGAGAAGATCCAGCTGCCTCAGGCAGAAGGAAACCCAAGCTTGTGTACCTTGGCGTGCTGGTGGTGTGGCCTCACACTCGGCCAGGCCACCCATTTCCTGCAGATTTGGGTGCTGCTCTAACAGGGGTGGAAATTGCACTGGGAGAGTGTCGGCCCTCACTAATTGTTCCTTCAAATGCAGGCAGGACTCATTTAGGTGTTTCTGTTGGTAGTTCAGCAATGCTGTGGAGCTCGCTGTGGTGCAGGAGTGTGAAAGGTGGTGTTGGCCTTGTCCAGGAGATTTATCCCTATTTTTGGTCACATTCCACTCTGATTTGATTTGCTCCTTAAAGCTGGAAATTAGGTTTCCTGGAGTAAAGTGATAACAACATCATCACACAGGGGATTATTTGTTCATTTGCCATCTATTAGATGTGTCATTTTCTTGAAGTGCAGATGCTGCAGAAGAGTTTTTCTGCCTGTACAGGACAGTGACATAACTGGCCAAGAAATGGGCAGAGAGCTGGAATACCGTTAGGATTTTTTTTTTTCCACATGCACCGTAGATGTAGTTGTTTTGCTCTTAGAATCAGCAAATTTGGTTTGGTTATAGTGCAGAATTTTCTGTTTACGTTGTGCATTGCTTTGTGAAGCCAACAGGCAAGTAGGGTCATGGGTACGTGCAGGAGGGTCACAAATACACACTGGAATCAAAAACACTCCTCTTTTTCTTCCAGGATCCATGGGTTGAATGAGAGAATCTCCGTTGAGAATTACGAGAAACAGGTCGAGTTCCTCTTTCAGCTGATTAAGAACTGTGACATCGACACTCTTCCAGAGCCCCACTCCAGCTCCCACGAGCTGTGAGAGACACCCCGAGAGGAGCAGCTGCTGAGGTGGCCTGTGGGACACAGGGGGCTGGGCTGAAGGTGCAGTTCTGTGCTGGGCATTGAGCTCCATCCGGAATTTGGGGCTTGTATATCGTGGTTAACACACAGATGGGGAAAACTGGTGGTTGCTGCTTCAGGAAGATGTGTGGTTTGCCACAGAACCTGGATAAAACACAACAAATAACCCTGATTTCTGCTCCTCCCTGGTCTGACGTGCAGCCATTAATCTGACATTAATTCTTTTCTTGAAGCCTCTGAAATTGGTAGTCACTTAAAAATCTAAGCTATAATCAGCAGTCACTCGCCAGTAAGAGGTGAATCATCCCCTGGGCTTTTGGCAAACTCGTTTTATACAGTTAATTTGATTTTTCGTTAATTTAAATGAGGTGTCTGTCAGCAGCTCTCGTGGAAGGTTTGTAACGCGGTGAAAGGTTTCATGTCCCTGGTAGAGTCACACTAAGAGTTTAAAATTGCACTGCTGGGTTTGGGCTGCTTTCCCGGGGGGATTCTCCCAGGCTGCTTCCCAAGGGGATGCTCTCAGCCAAGAATCCAAGGTGCTCTCAAGCCAGTGTCAGTGTTAATTCCCAACTGCCAAGCTCTCCCATTCATGCACTGATTTCTGACTCTGTTTTAAAATACTGAGCTCCAGAAGTTGCTGTAACTGATGAGGTGCTGAAAACTTTTCTTCCTGTCTTAGTTATTTTTTTTTTTTTTTTTGTATTTTCCTCTCTGACTCTTTGGTGTGGCTCAGGGTATGTTGTGCAGCTGGGTGTCAGAATAAGGGTTTGCAGCTTCAAATAAGAAACTAAACCAGTGCTGTCTGCTCATCTCTTTTCACTGAATCAGTTCCTGCGCTGTGTGTTTCTCGTTTGCTCCTCTGAGATCTTCATTGTGAAAGATGTGAAGCCCTTCAGCTTCTTCCACTTCAGTGGAATCAGAGGTTTGTTCCTTCACTGTCTGTGCAGTTTTCACTTTGCTGCAGCACTTCTGCTGCCTCAGTTCTTTGGGAATCCTGGGATAGACAGGCCATTGATGTTGACTCTCTTTCATCTTGCACTTCCTGTGCCTGTCCTCGATAGCACTGAAGGGTTAAGCATTCTTTTGGCCTTGTTGGTCTCTTTAGTTGGGGTTACCAGTATCAATTAAACTTTTGATTTAAATAAATAATTAACACCTTGCTATTAGCCAAAGAGAAGCTTGGGTGAAAGCTGCCTTGTAACGCTGACACTCAGTCACATATCTCCTCCTGCTGCAGGGATGTGTCTCTTTTTCACAACCTGAGTTACGCACTGGAATGGGTGGTTGTTCTGCTCTGAACTCATACTGTAAAATGTCCTGGAATGTACAGGAAATACCCTGAAATGTATCTTGAAAAACACTGATGGAACTGTGATTCCTCTTCTTTCTGTTCACCATTCTCTTATTTATTTGCAATGTGATCTTATCCTTGTGGCCAGAGGGCTACAAGTCTATCACCTACTAAACAATTGAAACAAGAATGATGTTTTCATCCAATAAAACAAGGAATTCAGATTCTTTTCTGATTATTACTTAGCCTTTTTATGTGACTGTGTAATTGCAGTGAAGTCATTTCCACACCTGATTCTACACTGGAGCAATTCGTAAAGTTTCCACCAAAACAAACCCACATATTTTTTCCAGCCAGCTTTAATCTTTTGCACCCTCCCTGGTGCTCCCCCTTTCTATACAAAACCAGCTATCTCTGGTCAGGCATTATTGGGCAGTAAATAGTTGCATCTTTTATGGTTTGCTGCACTTTGTCTGTGTGCCCCAACGTCAGTGATTTGTTGAGCCACGTGCCTGTGGCTCTTTTGTGAAGGTGTCATTCCTCTTGCAAACTCCTGTTGCAGGCACAGCAAAAGTGATGTGTCAGGGCCCAGCACAGAATAAAATACAGCCCCGGGGGTGGGAGGTGCAGGAGGGTTTTGTTGTTGGGGTTTTTTTCACTGGCAAATCTCTGTAAAACTGAGTCTAAAGCCTTTGTTGTGCGGGGTCAGTGTTGTGCTGCCAGTCAGAGGCACCTCGACAGGCTGGAGAAATGGGAAAACAGGGCTGGCATGAGGAAGCACAGGTTGTGAAAATGCTAACCTGGGTCATGCTGTTGTGGTGTGGAAGGAGGGGTTTGTTGCCTTTTGCAAAAGCAAATGAGTCCTAAAGACACACAGCATCCTTTATATTCTGTAATCTCCTATCCCCACCCCCCAAATCCCTCCCCTCTGTGTTTTGGTGAGGATTGTTTCCTTAAGGGACGTTCATCTGAAGGTTCATTTTGCTGCTGAAGGAAAAGTGAAGGGCAAACAGCTCTGGGAAGGCAGGGTTGCTTTTGGCAGGTACTGTGCAAATGTGTGCCATGAGATTTCTCTGCAGAGCCTCATTAAGTGCTGCTCATCAGCCAGTGCTGAAATCCTCTGCACCAGGGACGTGTTCAGCAGAGCTCTGCTGCAGCCTAAGCCCCCCAAACTCCAGGGCCTTGAACACACCAGCAGGATCCACTGCTGGAAAAGCACATTCCCCACCTCTGCCCATTTTTCCCAGTCACTTCTGATAACTGTCTGTGGTTTTTTTTCCCATGCAGCAGCTTTGCCTTTGTGTTCTTAAGCCTCTTTATTTTATCACATTAGCTGCCATGTCGTGCTCATCTGACACTATTCTGAAGGGGCACTCAGTGGTTTGGTGTCTGCACACCCCTCCTGACACAACAGTTCTCTTTCCACCCCATTTTAGTTTTCTGGGAGTGTCTCCTACCCTGAGTGCTGTGTGAAATCCTGGTGTCATCATGTAACTAACAGTGCACGGGTGATGTGCTGGCCTTTCCTGCTAAGATCACCTACAGCTTTGCAGGGTGTGAGTAGTTCCTTGCTGATGCCAAGTGCACCATGAAAACAGATTATTAACTCTCAGAGCTATGCTTTTTTGGTTGTAATGAGTCACTGTGCCTTGAGCGTGGAGAGCAATTACCTCTGACTCATCAGAGAAGGAAAAGCCTGATTTTCTGCTCTGAAGACAGGTAACTTGGTGTCATACTAATGATTTGAACACTCTGTTAGTCCAGTTCCAGTGTGTTACCATTTTTCTATGTTATATCCATAGCAACTTCCTTCTTTCCTTGCTTTTCCCCAAGTCCACAAAGGTGCCATTTTTCTGACAACTCTAAATAACGGCTCTGCAGTTGTCCAGTCATCCCAGCCTGCTGTGGGCCAGCTGATTCAGGGACATGTGGGCCTGCTACACCGTGGAGAAAAGGTCGCATTCCACACCTGCATTTTCTAAAGAAAGATCTGTTGCTGGCCTCTTGTTTAACAGGGCTTGGTTTATTTTCAGCCCTGAGTGACCGTGGGGAGTTCAGGCACAGAGCTGCAGGAGGACGCAGGAACAAGGTGTTTACAAAGTTGTTTCCTCCAGCTTGGCCTTTGACACTTGCATTCTTGGCTCCTCGTTTGCCATTTTATTTGGTATTCCATGGAGCTGGTATTCCATTTTCTCCAGCAGGTGCTGTGAAAACTTCCCCTTACCCAGAGCAAGACACGCACTGAGGAATCTGGAGGCTGCTCAGCCACAGCCTGCAGTGTCCTTTGCTGCTCACTTCTAGCTCAGCCTGCGACCCTCAACTCTGTGCCCTCCGGTGGTTGAACCCTGCACAGATTCTTGCTGATGTGTTCAGTCCTCCCCTTGCTGGTGCTCTGAAACTTTTAGACATGTTTGTCCTCTTAGCCCAGCGAATTCAGGTTCTTGTGACAGCACTTCAAAGATGCACTGCCATGACCTGTGAGGTCTCTCTACGGCACTGGCAGTCACACACCAGCACCTCCGTGCCTGGAGCGGTGCAGAAGTGCTGCCCAGGGGTTGTTTTGCCCAGCTGAGCAGCTCAGGGCAGGCTGGGTGACATCAGGGTTGCTGAGCAGGGGCTTGGCTCCGCTTTCCGCTCCCACACTTCCCGGGGCAGCAGCGGGTGGTGGAGATAAAGAGCTCGGCGTGGTGGGGAAGGGAGGCACCTGCCCCCTGCTCGGTGCAGATCACTGAGCTGATTTAAGCTGTGGTGGTGGGCCCCAGAGGAAGCTGCAGCCAGTTCTCAGCAGGAAGGAAAATGACCACATGGAAGGGTGGTGAGGGCAGGGGACAAAGGGAAAACGCTCTTTGGCACTGATGGATTTACCCACAGCCTGGGCAGCGGGGTTTAGAAGCAACGTGTAGCATTTCCCAGGGTGCTTTTCATGCATTTTAAGTTGTATTTTTAATCCAACACAACGTATGGTTTATTGCAGCCCTGTAAATACTCAGATGACTTGAACACTGTGCCTGGTGTTGCAGTAGAAAGGTGACCCCATGGAGGGGCCTGGATCTCCACAGGTCTCTTCCAACCCCAACCATTCCTTTATTCTGTGAAACAGAAGGGAGTTAAAGAGATGATTTTCATTTATTCTTTTTTAATACCAGCCTCTGCTCTGACCAGCCTGGTGGTATTGGTGTTTTCTCCAGCCTGATTGCTGAATATAAGTGAGCTCACAGCCCATATCCGGAACAAACCCGAAATGTGAGGCACATCCTCAGTGCCTCCATGACAGGTGTCCATGTCCCTGCTATCTCACCGGAACCACTGGCCTTGTGGAACACAGGAAACCAGGAATCTTCCAGCTCCTCTCTGCCAGGAGCTCTCACATGGCCAAAAGCCCAAGGGACGGACCTGACTGGGGCTGACCCGTGTTTGTCACAGCACGTGGGGGACACAGGAACACAGCTGGGAGCACTGCTCATGTGGGCCTTGGAAAAAAAAAAAAAAGGATGGTGATGGGTTTGTTTGCTTCCAGGCTGGCAAAACAGAATTTCCGGGATCTGCATTTCTCCTCCCAGATCAGGGTCAGCCTCTGACATCGTTGCCTGCCCTCGTGAGCTGCTTTTGCTCTGGGCTGACATCTGAGGGGGTAAGTCACGGCCACTCTTTGAGTTTGCCTGTTGGGATTCCTGTTTGCAAGTAATTAGGAACTTAATTCCTTTGGGATCCTTGGTCAAAGGCAGCTGGGACTGCCACTGACATCTGTGACAGAGTGGTGGAGCTGGAACAGGGAGCAAAGGCACCTCTCAGGGCACTGTCAGCTCTGCATTAGGTGGATGTTTTGAGTGACTTTGGCCAAACCCTTTTATTTTGCTGGATTCTGTGCAAGGGGGAGTCACCTCATACCCATTGTGGGCTCTCAGGCTGTTCCTGAGTGCTGGCCCTGGACAGTTTGGCAGTGCCAAAGTCACGTGGCTGCTGTAAAACACACGGACATCGACATCCCATGATCTAGCACAGCTCAGTGGTAAACCCTTCCCTTTCCAAACACTTTGTTGCCTTTGGTACCTGCTCCCTGCAATTGGAAACCCATTTCCTGCCCTTTCATCCTCTGCCTCTCTGATCTCTGCGCTGGTGGGGGGTTTTTATCTATTTCTGTGTTCTGGTCTCAGGCAGCTTTTGTCTCCACACTTCCACTTCCTGAGCGAGCAGCTGGGCTGGGCAGCAACGAGGTCATGTTTTGGTGTGCCTTGTTTTTGGGGAGGTGAGGGAAGAATGGTTGTTCCGGGAGGAGATAGGGATTTTCCGAGTCAGGAAGGAAAGATGCAGGCGGAAGGAGAGCCTTCCCCAGGTTTATTTGGACAAAGGAGAACAGAGGCTGGGGTTGGAGGCAGGATTTGGAGCTCCAACCCCAGCCTGAGTGTGGAAGTGTGTTGTGGTTTTAGTTAAGACATGGCTCTGTATGTCTTAAGTTTTCCTTGAGGTCTCTTTGCTAACGTCACAACAGGAGGGTCTGGGAATTAGGTGACTCCATAGGCTCCTCGGCCTTTGAAATCACAGAATAGTTTGGGTTGGAAGGCACCTTAAACATCATCTCATTCCACCCCCTGCCATGGGCAGGGACACCTTCCACTAGACCAGTTTGCTCCAAGTTTATCCAACCTGGCCTTGGACACTTCCAGGGATGGGGCAGCCACAGCTTCTCTGGGCAACCTGTGCCAGGGCCTCCCCACCCTCACGGGGAGGAATTTCTTCCCAATATCCCACCTAACCTGCCCTCTGGCAGTTTAAAACCATCGCACCTTGTCCTGTCACTCTCTGCCTGTCTAAAAAGTCCCTCATCAGAGCTGCCTTCTGTAATTAGTTCTCCTGCTCTGCTCCACGTGTTCCAGTCACCCTCTTCTCCCAGAGCAGCAAATATTTCAGGGAAAAAACCCTCCCCTTGCTCAATTTTTAACGAGAGCAGACAGAAATGGAGTAGCAGAGCCCAGAGCTTTAGCTCACAATGGATCCCCTGCTGCCCACAACCGCCTTTGTTTCCTCAAGGAATGAAGTCACCAGCTCCAGTCACACTTGTGTCCCTGTATCCATGGGGGAATGTGGTTCCTGTGCTGCCCTCCCCCTTCCCCCTGCACAGCTGGTTGTGTCACAGCCACCCTTATTGGCCTAAAACGTGTCTCCAAGGCCTGGAGCTGGGGATCACGTCATCACTCTGAGTAATAACTTGCTGCTGACTGTTTCCTGGGAGGAAAGGAAAGGAAAGGCAGGAAGGAAAAAACAACAAGTGCTCATAAGTTCCACTCATGCAAAAAAAAAAGAAAAAAAAAGGAAAAAAAAGGGGGGAATAAAAGGAAAACATGAATCAGAAAAGCTGGTGTCATTCAAGAACAAACATTGAATTCTGCAGAGCATTGAGGAACTGACCTCTGCAGCAGGAGTTTTTATGCTTTTTATTTCTTTGTGGGGGAACGGTTTGGTGTAAACAGGCAAAGTGTGGACGTGACAATATTCCTGATTTTATTTCCTGAACTCCACCAGTCTGGCAGAGGCCTGAAAGGCAGTGGGTACCACTTGTACCGTGTTGGTGCTCCAGGGCCTGGCTCCAGCCACATTCCCCAGGATGGGGGTTAATCAAAGCACAAATCCATAGTGGGATGGATGGATGGATGGATGGATGGATGGATGGATGGATGGATGGATGGATGGATGGATGGATGGATGGATGGACAGGGATCGGTCCCAGCAAAGCACAGGGAGGGATGGAGGGATGGACAGAAGGATGGATGGAGGGATGGACAGAAAGATGCATGGACAGATGGACAGGGATCGCTCCCCCCACTCCACGCGGACTCTCCCCCACGTGACCCCAGGCCACGCCCAGCGCCGCGAAGGGGGCGTGGCCTCCTCCCTCCCCGCCGCGTTTCTCGCAGGGGGCGGGGCCGGGAGTGACGCCACGCGCCCTCAGCCAATAGGAGCGCGGCGCGGCGCGCTGGGCAGGGCCGCCATTGGCGGGGGGTGATGTCAGGGCGGCGCGCGCCGGGCCCGGCGAGGCAGAGCGGGGAGAGCGGCGGGGGAGCGCTGAGGGAGCGGCGAGGGAGGTGAGGGGGGTGAGGGAGCGCTGAGGGAGCGGCGAGGGAGGTGAGGGGGGTGAGGGAGCGCTGAGGGAGCGCAGCGGGCGGCGAGGGAACGCTGAGGGATTGGCGGCACCGCGGGCACGCGGCGCGGGACCGGCCGCGGCAGCTCCGCTCCGCTCGGGGCAGCGCATCCCCGCGGTGTCCGCGCCGCGGCCGCTCCCGGTGCGCTCC
>VXAY01001532.1:661577-679520 GCA_013399855.1 Oxyruncus cristatus | reverse complement strand
GGTCCCTCTGTCCCCTGGCACGGCCCCCTGAGAGGGGAAGAAGAGCCGAGGGGATAGTCCGGGGTGTGCTGGAGGCTGAACCTTCGCCATAGAAATGAAGGAGCTTCTTGTGCTGCCTTGGAATCCAACAGAGTATCTGTTTTCTCCCTTGTATTTCAGGTGAAAGGCGAGTTCTTGGAAAGCCGCGTCAGATCCAGGGCTGTCCGAATGCCAGAGCCCACCCTGCAGCCTGCCCAGCTCAGTGAGCGACCTTAACTGGGGACCTGCTGTTGCTCTAAGTAAGAGCTGTGGTTGCCTTGTGCTGTTGGGTGAGAAATTCCCCTGGAAGAGGAGGACGGCAGTGACACTTGGAGCTTTCTGGGATTGCTGGCAGAGAGCACAAGCCAGGCTGAAACAGAGCAAAAAACCCACAGGAGACTTCAGACTGGAATTCTTCAGGGGCACAGAGCTACTGGAGTCAGCAACACAAGGTAGCAGAAAGAGCTTTTCCGTGTTGGATCATCTCTACAAGCCAGGTTTTCTCCCTGCCTCGGGTGCCCCATCACAGCAGCCGTGCAGCAGGAAGAACACCTGGGAAAAGATGCACTGAAGTGTCACACGCCAAAGAAGGAAAGCTTGGATCCTGCCTTGGAGGCTGCTGTAGCACACAGCGCTGGAGAGGAGAACCAGAGGGAACCAACTGGCCATCGTTCCCAGTTCCTGCTCTCTCAGTGGCTGGTGTCCCCCATTCCTGGACTTTGCTTGATGGGGATCTCTGCTGCAGGAGCAGGCTCTGCACTCCAAGGCAGGCGGGCAGGGATAGGAGAGGTCACTCCTAGATGCCGGAAGGGCCATTTGTGTAAGCTCCTGGCAGAAGATCTCTCCTGGAACAGCTGCTGGCTGTAGGCCCACCGAGCCAAGGGTCAGGATAGCCTCTGAACAGCATGTCTTCCAAGCCTGAGAAGAAGGAGACCCACCAGGCCAATGGGGCCGTGCCTGTGGACCATCTCACCAGTCCGGACCAGGGGCAGCTGGTGGAGCCCTCAGATTTCCTGGGACCTGCTGCAGTAGAAGCAGTGGTGCTGGAGTCTCGTGCCAACGCCAAAGGGGTGCGAGAAGACGATGCCCTGCTGGAAAATGGCAGCCAGAGCAATGAAAGCGATGACACCAGCACACACCAGAGTCCTGAGCCAGCCTCGCCCCTCAAGGAGACCTCCTTTTCCATCGGGCTGCAAGTCCTCTTCCCATTCCTCCTGGCAGGCTTTGGGACAGTTGCTGCTGGAATGGTGCTGGACATTGTGCAGGTAGGATTGATGCTTCCCTGGCATGGCACTAGGCTCTGAATCCTGTCTCTTGGGATAAAACCAAGCCAGGAGGGATAAATGGAATGCCAAAGCTAGTTCAGCAGATGGCAACAAGGAGGGAAGGAGACCAGTTCCCTTATTTGCTGGCTAGGGACGGGGAGATAAGGGGACCTCAGTGATGTGTGGAATGAGGGAAGGAGAGGCTGAGGGCATCCCTGCCCAGCTGTGGCTCAGAGGAGGAGGTCACAGCTGGCACAATGTGGGACCTGAGACCATGCTGCATCACAGCTTGAAATAAAGCCCTTCCCTGATGGGGGCTGGTGACATCCCAGCCCCAGTCACTGGTACCACTTGTGTCCCTTTTCCATCTTTGGTGCTTGCTGTGCTGTCCCAGCACGCCAGGCTCGTGCCACCGGGTTAATGATTCTCCTGCCACAGTGTGTGCTGGACACCCGTGTGGGGGCTCATTCCAAAGCTTGAAGGCCACGTGGCCCCTTCACCTCCTCCTCGTGCTCCTGACGTGGCATGGGGGGACAGGGCTAAAGGAGTGGTTCCTCCTGAGAGGTGTGTGGAGGTGATCCTTAGGAAAGGCCTGCCAGAGAGCTGGCAGTGACCTCTGGGTGAAAACCAACGTGTTGCCTTGGCAGGTGATGCTGTGGGAACCTGACAGCCTGGCAGCTTGTTTGTGTTCTTATGCTGGAATTTTGCCTTTGGAAGCTGTGGCTCCTGCACTGGTCTATAACATGTTTTCCAACCGTGTGTGTCTGGCAGCAGAGGAGTTGCTTCACCTCTTCTCCTTTGCCCTGAAAGACAGGCTGGGCAGAGCTGTCTGATGCCCAGCCCAAAGTGGTGACTGAGGCTCAGAACTCGCTCATCTGTGCAGTGGAGGTTTATGAAACTCTTTGGATGGGGGAGGCAGCCATTTTGGAGCTGTGGTCAACCAAAAATGCTCCGCTTGAAGCTCCTCTCTTTGCTCAAGTGAGGTAAACAAGCCCTCGAGTGTTGGCAGGGAAGGGCTCGAGTGTCAGTCCTGGGTGTTGCTGGCAGTTCGGATCATCCCCTCCCCAGCCCTGTGCCAGGGTAAGTCAGTCAGAGGGTTTTTTTGGACTTGTGGGTGGTCAAGCAGACACTCCTCGTGGTGTCCTGCCCGTAACAGCAATTTCCCTGCGTGCCTTTGGACTCTGGTCATCCTTACGGTCTCTCTTGGCCGTTGAGAGAGCTGTGAAGTGACTCAAAACAGGAAAGGCTGGATGTGCTAAATTAATCTGGGAGAGAGAGAGATTTACTGGAATCATTTTCTTAAAAAGAAAGACATTTCAAGCGTGTTTCCCTCTGCAGGGTCCCTGTAAACTTGTGCCTGGCTCTTCTGAAAGCCCCCCCAGAGCCAGGGATTTGAGCCCAGCCTGAAGTTTTTCCTGGAGAAGGAGCAGCCCTCCTGGCTGGGAAGGAGCGGGCAGGGCTGGGATACTGCAGCTGAGCCTTTCTTTTTTATGGCCACTGGAAATAAAACTTTGTAATTCCTGTGTCCCACAGCAGCCCAGCGTGTGGCTGTGCAGCTTTTCCTGCCAGCAGCTCTTAACTCCCTTTAGCCTTGGGATTAAATGAGGCATTGAAATGCCATAGGGTGGCAAAGGGGGATGGGAAGCATGTTGGCTTGGCCTGGGGAGCTGATCCTGAGAACTGGCTTCCAGGGGCTCAAAGCCTTGGATGAAAGGAGGAAGCATGTGGAGTGGGGTCACTGGAGTCCCGTGGCTTTGGATGCAGCCGTGGTTGGTGCTGGCTGGGGGGCTCCATGCACTCCATGTCCTGTGTTTTGGAGAACTGGACTAATCAGCCAGCTGTAATTGGTCTCCCCACTGTGAAAACAAGCAGCCCTGGCCTTTGGCCATGCTGTCCCATTAACGTGTCCCTGGGAATGTGCCTCTCAGGAGGAGGATTTGCCTCTGCTCCCTCTGGGATTGGGGAGACTCCAAGCCAGGTACATGTGAGTGCCCCAGCTGGTTTTTGTGTACAGTGCAGGACTGCTGGCACAGTCCCCTTTCCCAGCAGAGCCCCCACTGTTGTTTTCCAGACTTAGCTGCTCCCTGGAAGTTCTTTGCATGGACAGGATTTCATATGGATGAGGGACTCTGCTCCTTTCCCCTGCTTGACCCCCTCTGGTGTTACCATGCCTCCAGGGTGGGTGTCAGGGACTGCCAGCCGTGGATTCCCATCAGGCCTGCCCATTCCCTGGCATTTTGGAGGGAGAATGCCGGGAGAAGCAGCTGCACCAAGGCAGTCATAGCTCCAACCTGCAGCAGCCCCTCCCCTGAGCCGTGAATCACCACTCTGTTGCCATCTGAGCAAAACCAGCTCTTCCTCGTGAGCTGCGAGCCTTGACTTCACACCCAGGGACTGAGGTGACACGGCTGAGGGGGCAGCTGATCCCCTGGGAATATCTGCCTGCAGATGCAGAGCTTCCGAAAGGCAGCGGGGCCGGAGGGAGCGGCAAAGCAGCACCCGGGGGTTGGTGTTTTGTCCAGACCCTCTGGCGGGCCGGGCTCTGCTCTGAGCCCTCCAGTGCTGCACAGCAGACACCGGGATCTGCTGTGTCTGGGTAGTTCTGTGTTCAGAGGGGGCCGTGGCTCAGTAGAAAATAAAGCTGAAATAAGTGAAACCCAGACTGTGTATGTGCCACGTATTATATAGGTGTATTAGAGCCCGTGTGTTCCCCTCTGCAGAGGTGCTGGAGGTGAGGTGCCTCTGCCTGTAATTCTCTCCCACCGCCCTGCTGGAAGCTCAGCCAGAGCCCCCTCACTCCCCAGTTCCCCTTTGCATGGAGCAGGCTGGATGATGCGGGAGGATCTTTCCCTGAAAACGGCTGATTTCTGCACTTCTCTGAGGGGCTGTTACAGGCAGAAAAGGGATTTTATCATCTTGATGTCCTGAACTTAAAGTCTTACTTCCTCTTCTCTTCCCCATTTTTTTGTCTGCCCCAAAACAGCCTGGCCCTGGTTCTCCCCATGGAGCCACATCATGGGCACAGGTCTCCACAGGGATCTTTGTTCCCTGCAGGAGCCACGGAGGCCTTGGAGCCGTATGAGATGCCCGTAGCCCAGTGTTGTATAACATCTTATATTATGAAAGTTGGCAGGAGCCCATGGGTCCTGCTCTTTGCAGAGAGCAAGCTGCTGAGGTCTGCAGAAATCTCCTTGTTTTCCTTCCCCAAAGATGGCTTTTATTCCTTGTTTCAGGAACAGCCCTGTCTTGCTCAGGGAGCTGCTTCTGGCACCAGTTTGCAGGGCAGCCTCCCCCTTAAAGGTTAAATCACAAAGCCAGGCTTGGGACAAGGTGAGGGAGGGTTTGAACTGGTGCTGGCTCTTGCCTGATCCTGCCTCTGTGATCTCTGGAGCCAGGAAACTTTGGCGCTCCAGCCCGTGGTCTGAGTAATGACGATGTTCCTCTCATTAAGTGATTCTGGTGACACCCAGCTCGTCCTGCTGGGAAGTGGGAGCGTGGTGTTCACTGATTAAGTTCTGGATGCTGCTGAGGGAAGTTGTAGCAAAGGATTCACCCGTAGAACACGCAGCAAAATAATCACAGTGGCTGCTAAAAATAGAGTGGGGAGAGCTGAGCTCGCCTGGATGTGTCTTAAAGGAAGCACAGCCTGACGTGAGGCTGGGTTGGGTGGAGTGGCTGAGGCTGGGCTGTCCTGCTCTGCTCAGCAGTGAGCGCTGAAATCACACACGGTCACACAGTCATTGAGGTTGAAAAATCCCCCCGAGGTCACCAAGTCCATCCTGTGACCAATCCCCACCTTGTCACCCAGCCCAGAGCACTGAGTGCCACGTCCAGTCGTTCCTTGGACACCTCCACAGGGATGGTGGCTTCCCCTGGAGACTGGGATCCTCGGGAGCAGGGAGGGGGTTGTGGTTGTGCCTGAAATAGCTGAGCAGCTTTTATCCCTGTACCTGGGAGCTGGAGTGTGTGGTCAGCTTGTCAGAGCATCCCAGAATGGTTTGGATTGGAAGGGCCATTAAAGATCATCTCATCCCACCCCCTGCCATGGGCAGGGACACCTTCCACCAGCCCAGGTTGCTCCAAGCCCTGTCCAACCTGGCCTTGGACACTTCCAGGGATGGGGCAGCCACAGCTTTTTCTGGGCAACCTGTGCCAGGGCCTCCCCACCCTCACCTTGTCTTACCAAGCTGTCAGAAACATGAAGGGAATTTTTACTGACTGGAAAACACTTTTTGCCTTTGAGGAAAAGTGGTCCCAGTTCATCCATCTCAGGCACTTTCCTCTCCAGTGGTTTTTCAAGTGAGTGAAGCTTGAGCATGGGTATGGCAAAGGACCTACAGGAAACTGGAACTTGTTGGCTTAGCGGTGAGGGATGGAAAAATAAACACAAACGACTGAAGCCCTTCCCCACAGGAAGGTATTAGTCACCCAGGTAGAGTGACTTTTATTTGCTGTGAGGCGTTGGCCCACAGGCTTCCTTGTCCTAGAAAGAAATCCGTGTTCCCTGGTGAGCCTGGCAGTCTGACACTGCCAAGGAAAGCTCTGTGAGAGCCTCTCCCAGGTGACTTTTGCAGGTACCACTGACAGGTAAAGCTGCAGAGCTGTGATGTTTAACGTGCCCAGCACAGCACCAGCTGCTGGGAGTGTGATTCCAGTGTCCTTTAAGGAGTGTGGCAGCCAGGCCAGTGTGGCAAGCAGGAGTTATTTTGGACACAGAGCCCTCTTGCAACACATCCATGACAATACAGAAAGGAGCAGTGAGGTTTGAGGTTTGTTTGTTTTGTTTTTTTTTTAATGCAATTGTGAGGTTTTTTGGAGTGGTTTTGTGTTTTCCTGCAAGCCAGCTGCTCTTCTGTAAGGCTGCTTACCCTGCAATTACCCTTTGTTTTTTCCTAAATAGCCATGGCTGCCTCCCTCCCTCATCCCAGGGGAGGGGACTTGACTGGAGAGCCAGAAGAGTTAGGAAATACCTGTAATGTAGGTGCCAGGTGAGGTACCAGCGAAATGTGGCCACAGTGGGCTGGATTTTGGATCAGGGAGCAGCAATGCTGTGCTCCAGAATGTCCTTGTGAGACACACATGTAGGAATGGCTCTCAGCCGAGACTGACCAAGCTTCGGATTCTGCCAAAAATTGCAAATATTGGGCAAAGCCTCTTCCTGTTTCCCAGTTTTGGCCTCTCTGTGCGTAAACATTTTGTCGGTCGGGGAATCTTTGGGGGATTTTTCACTGAAAATTGCCGGCTCAGAGCTGGGTTTTAAACTCAGCAGGAAAACGTGGTCCCTGCTACACAAATGTCAAACCAACTGCAAAATTCCAGGTGTGGCGGCAGGAAGGGGGCTGGGATGGCTGCTGGGGGCAGTGCCAGGTGTCAAAGGTGATGAGGAAGTGCTACCCAGGGCAGAGCAAGGGTTTGTATCAGCCATGCCGAGATTTAATGGTCTGTCCGTGTTTTGATCTTGCAGCACTGGGACGTCTTCAAAAACGTGACTAATTTGTTTATCTTAGTACCTGCACTGCTGGGCCTGAAGGGGAACCTGGAGATGACTCTGGCATCCCGCCTGTCCACTGCTGTGAGTATCCAGGGAGCTGAGGCAGGGGAGCGGGATGCCGGGTTTGGGAAGAGGTGGGAAGGAAAATCACCGTGTCGGTGACCACAGACACCAGAGCCTGGAGTTCAGCATGCTGGGAAGGTGTTTTCATCCCACTGGGCTGATGGGATTTGAAGGTTTAATGGTCCTTAAGCTCTGCTGACAGTTCAGTGCCTTGTGCTGGCTGCTCAGGGGCCTGAGGGCATGGTGAGAGGTGGCTTTGGAGCGCTTGGATCCCTGGCTTTGGAGTGCTTGGATCCATTTTTTTCCGAGCTGGTGCAGGAATGTTATCAGAGCGGGCTGGAAGGAGCCAGGGTGGGGAGGGCTGGGGAGGAGATTGCCTGGCAAGAATTGTTCAGCAAAGCAGAGGGGACCTTGCACTGAGAGCTCACAGGGGGATTGACAGGCTCTTCAAGTGATGGAGATCTCCTGCTCCAATTCAGTCGGGTTCCTGTGGAACACTGAGCTCCCTGTGAGGGATGGGGCAGGCTCTGTGAGCTCCTCAGAGCACTGGGTTAGTCCAGCTGTAAGTGAATGGCTTTGTGTTTAAATGTCCCTCCAACACAAGCACTCTTGTCTGTGGAGCTGCTGGAGAGGGCCCAACATCCTCTCCTGACAGGGACAATAACGCTCCTTCCTGCTGCAAGGCATCCTCTGCTTGAGCATGACACCAAGTGACTGCCTGATGTTCCTGGGTTCCCCATGATGGGAGCTTGGAATTTTACATCGAGAAGGTGTTAGCTGCCTGCTGCCAAGCTTCTGGCTCCTCTGTGCTGAGGAGAGAGTCCTTGCAGCAGCCAGCCTGGCCTCGGCTTTGACAGTGCTGATGTACCCTGGCTCGAGAGAGCTGCTTGGGAAGTGCTCACTGAGACGTGGGGATGGAGAGCTGTCTGCCTGGCTGGCAGCAGCAACCTCCTTCTTGGCATGTTCCCTTCCCCTCCTGCTTGCTGCAGGAGAAAGCGCAGCAGGGTGGAACAGGTCCCTCTGGATCTGCTCTCCCAGGTCTTTCCTTTCTCCATCCTGAGCAATGGGGAGATCCCAGCTGTGACTCTTTGCTCCTCAGTAGCTTCTTGTCGGCCTCTGAGGCCTGAGATTTCTGGTGCATTCCAGAGCCAACATTTTGGGCTGCTCAGCTCACCACAGCCCCCTGTCCCCCTTGCAGCAGCTCCTTGTGTGAATCCTGAGGATGCTGCTCCCATGCCCTGAGCCAGTGGCACGTGAGCATCGTGTTCTGCAGGGTCTGAGGTTGTCCCTGGCGAGCAGGAAGGCAAACAGCATTTCCCTGGACTAGCCCTTGGCTTTGCCTGGTGACTCCTCCTGACCGTGGGGGCCACCTCCTTCTTGGATGCAGCCCTTGCCCTTTGTTCCCTGAAGGAGCAGCTCCCTGAGCTGCCCCGGGAATGGCTGTGCCAGCACTGCCTGGCAAAAGCTGGGCTGTGGCTGCTTCCCCTCGGGGCTGGGCTGCTCTCCCCAGGCACTGTGGGGAGGGCAAAGCTGCTGGGAGGCCCCACACTGCCCCTGGCCCAGCTGTGCTCCAGTGCCAGGGCCTGCAGGGACAGAGGCTGGGCTTTGTTTGCCCCTTCGTTCTGGGGAACAAATCCCTTTGTTTTACTCGCTCTCTATTGTTCGGATCCTGACAGGATCCTTGCTGTCCCAGACACAGGCCCTTCTCCCTCTTGGCCGTGCCCGGCTTGCACTTTCCAAGCATGGGCTGGTCAAGGTGAGTGCTTGGCTCTCCTGGGACAAAGGCAGAGTGGCACTCGTGTGTCCTCTTGCCTCCTGGGGCTGGCACAGAGCAGTGTCGGGGCAGGCTTGGCAGAGAACCGAAAATGTGGAAAGCCAGGAATGCAAAACTTTGCCCCATCTGCTCTGGTGGCTGCAGGAGGGTCATGAGGACACCAGGACAGAGAGCACCCACCAGCTTGGTCTGCTGGTGCCTTGTGGCATCAGCCCTGTGGGCCAAGAGCCAGGCTTTGGCCTCTGCATCCCTTTGCCCTGGCTGCATCCACATGGATCCCAGAGCCTTGATCTCTGCCTCCTTAAAACCGTGGAATCCACGGAATCATTAAGGTTGTGAAAGACCTCCGAGATCATTCAAGTCCAGCCTCCTTGTGTCTGTGCATGGTGGGACAGGACAATCTTCTGGGCTTTCCTTTTTCCCCTTTTCCTGCTCATCCCTCAGCGTGGGGTCCCACGTGCAGGCATGTGCGGGGAGCTCCCCTCTGACTGGAGCTTCCCGGTGTGGATCCCGTGCTCTCTCCACAGGAAAGCAGCCCAGAGTGGTTTCTCAGACTCTGGGCTTCTAATTAGTGCTGCATTAAGGCACCTCAGACATTCCTTTCACAATTAAGAAGCAAAACTCTCCCATTAGTTAAAGGATTTAAATCCTGTTGGCAGTGACTACAGCGAGGTTATGTTAATCCCAGCCTAATGGGAATGGAATTTTAAGGTCAGGCTTCATATGGAGCTCAAATTCCTGTGCTGGATGTGCTACTCCAGTCAACTTTTTGTTGTTTTCCCCCCATTCCTTCCTCCCCTCCACTAAACTGCCCGGAATAATTCACTCCAGGGCTGGGGGCATCTCAGTGCTGGTTGAATTGAGCTGGCAGCTCTCAGGCACACACAGCAAGGAGCAGAGGGATTAGTTGATCATTGACTCCTGGTTTTCTTGTTTTGTTTTCCTTTGCTGGAGACCAGCAAGGAAACCTGAGAGGAGGAAATTGCCGCTGCATTGTTGTGCAGAAGTTTGAGTTCAGTGCTGTCAGCCAACAGCTCCCAACACACACTTGAGCCTCTCCCTTGCTTCATCCTCGTCAGCTTCCGATAATACAAATTAGGTACAAGTTTATACGCTCTGCTCATCCATTCTTCCATAAAAAGCCCCAGAAGGTGGTTGGGAAGAGCAGAGCTCGTGCCCTGCAGTGACCAGCCGACTGCAGCGACTCCGCTGGGCTATTCTGGATCGCGCTCCAGGGAATTAAAGCAACTTTCCTGGTTGTCCTGATTAGCATCTCCCGCAGCTGCAGCGGTGCCAGGTGACCCCTGTGCCATGGCTGCTTCCCGACAGTCCATCCCCACGTGGCACTGGCCTTGTTTACTCGGCTTTTAACCGAAACAGGGGGTTTTTTGCTGCCAACTTCCTCAGCCCACGTGCTGCCCTGGCCTCGCTCCGTGTCGGAGCAGGGGCACACAGCTGACCTGGCACCCCTGTCTCCCTCCTGCCTGGCTGACCTGAGAGGCAGCATGACCCAGCTGGGCCTGAGCCAGGCAAGGCAGTGAATTGTGGTGGGTCAATGAGCAGCAGCGTGTGACTACAAAGAGACAGACCGGGGGGATCTCGCTGCTTTTGTAGGATTTCCAGCAGGTAAATGCAGAGTAGCAGTTGGAAGAGGTGCTGTGGTTACCCAGGGTGTGCAGCCCAAGGGACGGTCACAGCCTGTGCCCCAGCTGGCCCCTCACACCTACAAACACACCTCTGCAGAGCTGAAAAGCAGAAATTTGACTATTGGCACGTGGAAAGTGCTGTCAGTCTTTAATGCTATTCCATGTCCTCTTGCAGGCTAATATTGGCCAAATGGACACACCCAAAGAGTTCTGGAAGATGATAACAGGAAACATGGCTCTGCTACTGGTAAGAAAAAGGGAAAGGAGAAGGAAGTGGAATATTGGTGGCGGGTGCAAGCCCGACTCTGGCAAATGCAGAAGGTTTAAATACCTGGGTTTGCTATTGACTGTCAATATTCCGTGTCTAATGGGGAGGCAAGTGGCACCTTTTTGTCCCATGGTCATATTTGCCCTACAGGTTAGACTTGGTGTTTCCCTGCTGGATTCTAATCCACCTGACCTGACCTGGGACCCTGGGTTGGGCTTCCCTCTTGGAATCACAGAACAGAATCCCAGGATGCTTTGGGTTGGAAGGGCCATTAAAGATCATCTCATTCCACGCCCTGCCACAGTCAGGGACACCTTCCACTGTCCCAGGTTGCTCCAAGCCCCGTCCAACCTGGCCTTGGGCACTTCCAGGGATGAGGCAGCCACAGCTTTCTCTGAGCAACCTCCTCCCTCACCCAGGGACTCTTTGCTCTCTTGGTGACCCTCTGGTGTCCGTTTCCAGGTTCAGGCCACCGTGGTTGGCTTCCTGGCCTCCATCGCAGCCGTGGTGTTCGGATGGATCCCCGACGGGCACTTCAGCCTGTACCACGCTGTCCTGCTGTGTGCCAGCAGTGTGGCCACTGCCTTCGTTGCTTCCCTTTTTCTGGGTGAGAGACAGATGCTGAACGCCCTCTGTGCACACCTCTGCCTAAAACGCTCGGCTCCCTCTGGCTTCATCCTGCTCTTTTCCTCTTTTTACCTCCAGGAATGATTATGATTGGGGTCATCATCGGGTCCAGGAAGATGGGGATCAACCCTGATAATGTGGCCACACCGATTGCTGCCAGCCTGGGGGATCTCGTCACCCTGGCTCTGCTGTCAGGAATCAGCTGTGGCTTGTACAAGGACCTGGGTGAGGAGCAACAAAAGGCCTTTGCCTGGTCCTTCCCCGTCCTGCTGCATCTCCCACTCATCTCACCCTCTTCCTTTGCCCTTTCTGTCCTTGGGGGTATGTGGGATTCCTGGTGTGGAGCTCCCTCAGTGAGACTTATATTGATGAGGGGAGGAAATGGACTTTCTTGGTGCCTTGTAGCTGCAGGCTCTCTTGGCAGGGACCTGCACGCCTCCCTCGTGATGGGTAAAGTGGTCAGGAAGGGGCTGTCCCCTTCCAGGTGCCGGGGGCTTGTCTGTGGCTGAAGCACTGGGAGAAGGAAGGCCTGGATTTCATCTGCTGTGCAGTCAGCACCAGCTGGGGATCCTCAGTGCAGGACTGCAGCTGCAGCCTCTCCACTTCCTCCTCCTCCTTCCCTGGGGCTGGGATACAGGGATGTGACTCAGCCAGGTTCATCCAGAGGTGAAGCCTCACTGGGAGATCCTGCCCAGGAGCGGGAAGTGGGAATGAGCAGTTGAGATGGGAGAGATCTCACTCGGATCTGTCGATAAACAGACCCAAGTGTTGTACTCACAGCCCTGTGCCCCGTGATGTTGTACTGACAGCCCTGTGAGTAAAACTCCCACCCCTGTGAGTACACCAGGAGGAAGAAGGACCGTGTCCTGCAGAGCTGAGGCTGGGCTGGCCCAGTTTCCCCGCCCTTCCTGGCATTCCCAACTGCAGCAGTCTCTGGCCAGGCTCGCTGAGCTCTGCTGAAACAGCACCTGCCTCACTGCTGTGGGATGTGTCCTTGATATCTCTCTTATTTCTCCCCCCAGAGAGCAAGTTCTACGTGAATCCCTTGGTGTGTGCCTTGTTCCTGGCTCTGCTGCCCATCTGGGTCTTCGTGGCCAAGAAGGATTCTGCGACCTGGGAGGTGCTCTGCTCCAGCTGGGAGCCCGTCGTCATCGCCATGGCCATCAGCAGGTGGGAGGCTTCCTGTCCCCCTCCACACACACACACACACACATCCTCACTCCACGGGAACATTCCAGCACTGACCTCTTCCATCTTCCCCCTGCAGCGTTGGGGGGTTGATTTTGGACAGGACGGTCTCGGATCCGAACTTTGCTGGGATGGCTGTTTTCACCCCAGTGATCAATGGTGAGTCCTTCCCACCCCGGCTGGGGCTGCAGCTCTTGGAGGCTCTTGGCAAACGGTGGAATCGTCCCCTGTGCCTTATTTCAAGCAGGTTAAGGACGATGAATCTCTTTTGGATGCCCCTGAGGCCCTGTGGTTTGACTCAAGCTTTACAGCACCGTGGCTCCCCCCAGTGCCAGCCTTTCAACTGAAGGGTGCCTGCCCTGGCAGGCTGTTCCCTAAGAGACACCTTTCCAGGGGCCTCTTCACTTCTGATTCCTCCTGTCTGGTGGGGCAGCCCCATCTTCCAAAATATTTGCCTTGTGGCACCTGGCAACCTGAAGATTTGTATTTGCACCTGGGACTCAGGAAATCCAGTTGTTTCTGGTATAAAGCTTTGACCTCCTTTCTGCCTAATGAACCAGGGAAGCTCCTTTTTTTTAATTACTTTTTGCAAGAAGTGGAGTTAATTCTGAGCCAGTGCCTCTTGTGCCAGTAGGTTTCACAGTTTCATTACGCCTCATGTGAAAAATAATAGTTTTAAACTTCCTGTGTGTGTTTTGGTGTCTGACTCATCATTTTTGTTTCACTATTTCTTCCAAGCCAAGCTGCAGTAATAGAATGGCATCTGTTTTACTGAGGGGCCTGAAGGGAAGCCACAGAACAGTGTGCTTTGTCTGAGCTCCTTACATCCTGCAAAAGGGGAATATGGGTCAAAAATAGACTGTCCTACATTATCCCAGCACCTGGCAATTCTAGATCTGCTGGTTGTTGAAAACAGCTCTTCAAAGCGTTTGAAACATCACATTCCTCTCTCTCCTGACCTGCAGGTGTGGGTGGCAACCTGGTGGCAGTGCAGGCCAGCCGCATCTCCACCTACCTGCACATGAGTGGGATGCCTGGAGAGAGCTCCAAAACAGCCCCTTGGAAGTGCCCCAGCCCTTGCAGCACTTTCTGCAGCTCAGGTATTCTGTGTCAGCCCTTGAAATACGTTGACTTGTGGCAGCAGCAGGGGCTGCAGTTGCTGGCTGGGCTCTCTGGGGCAGTGGCTGGAGCGCTGTCACAGGAAAGGGTGGCCCAAGCCTGTTGGGAGGCAGCAGTGGGGCAGAGCACAGCCCAAATTCCAGCACAGAAGGTTGTTACTCTCCAAACTTCCTAGATAGGCTTGACAGCCTGCAGCCTGGGCCACAGAATCCCAGAATGGTTTGGGCTGGAAGGGACCTTAAAACCCCTCCAGTGCTACCCCCTGCCATGGGCAGGGACACCTTCCGCTATCCCAGGTTGCTCCAAGCTCCGTCCAGCCTGGCCTTGGACACCACCAGGGAGGGACACTTGCAGGGTCCTGGCCTTCTGGGCCAAGGCTGGCCCTGAAGAGCAAGGAGAGGGGACAGATCTCCGATGTGGGGATGATCTGTTATAAAACTGATCACCAGAAATCCAAGGAAATTCAGTGTTCACAGTAAATTCTTGAGAGCTCTGTGCTGAGCACTGCCAGAGGTGGGACGTGGCAGCTGACCTCTGAGACAGCTTTTACTCTGGGGACAGAATTAAGCTCTCCTTGGGTATCCTGGTGATTGGCTCAATGTTCAGGGTGCTGCCTTCCAGCCCAAACCTGCAGTGTGGGAGCAGGGTCCAGGGTGGTGGCCTCTGCTTCTGATTTGGCCACAGTTGTGCTGCCTTGTCCCCCAGAGCCCAGCTGAGCTGCAGGGCTGCGTGTGCAGGCCCGCCTCAAGCCTGACGTCCATCTCTGTCCCCCTGCAGACGTGAACTCCCGCTCTGCCCGGGTGCTCTTTCTCCTGGTGGTGCCTGGACACCTGGTTTTCCTCTACACCATCAGCTCCATGCAGGGTGGCCACACCACGCTCACCCTGATCTTCGTGGTGTTCTATATGACAGCAGCACTGCTCCAGGTGAGTGCAGCCCCTCGGGGGGCTGAGCCCCCAGGCCGGGCCAGGGGACACTGCCGTGTCACCTGCAGTGACAACTGCTCAGTCAGTTGAGTTGTAGGTCCACAGCTGAGGACGCAGCACTTGGGAGGGGGGTTCTGACCCCTCACCAGTGCCATTCTTCGGGATGTGGCAGTGCTTCTGTGGGCCAGACTCGCAGAACCGACCTCAGCGGTTGCGGAGATTTGTGGCTGACGTGGCTCTTCCCTTCCTGCCTCCCAGGTTCTCATTCTGCTCTACATCGCTGACTGGATGGTGCACTGGATGTGGAACAGGGACCTCGACCCAGACAACTTCTCCATCCCATACTTGACAGCACTGGGGGACCTCATTGGAACAGGGCTCCTCGCTGTCAGCTTTCACATCCTCTGGCTCATCGGGGACCGGGACTCCGATGTGGGGGATTAGCTCTCCCTGCTCCCCCCTTCCCACACTCCTCCTCCTTTCATTTCTTGTTGCTTCTTCTCCTCCACCTTTACTCTTCTCTGCTTCCTCCCCCCACCCTGTCTCTCTTGAGACTTCATCTTTAGTACTGGATTCTCATTATTTTCAATGGGAATTTTATGGGGTTTATATTCCAAGCCCAGTTTGTACAGAAAAATCTCTCTAGTTTTAGGAAGGAAAAAAAAAAAAAACAAAAAACACGAAGTGTAACAAGACAATCACCAAGTGCAATTTCGTAGGAGCTATGTCTGAACCAAGGTTACAGTGAAGTTCCTGATCAGTCAGATCGTGCAAGGAGCCCACCCTGCCCCCCTCACTCGAGGTCAAGGGCTGCTTTTTCGCTTCATAAGCGTTTTAAATCCTGGAGCTCAAGTTCAGGTTTATTTTACTGAACTGGCACCTTCTAGCAAAGTACAACCTCGTGGAGGAGGGCACGGGGCATCTCCTGCCTTCTCTGCCCTGAGGCCCTCCTGCCTTGTGTTGGCTCTCTGAAGCTCCATCCCATGCCCAGCACCCAAAGGGTGGGAGAGGCTCTGGGAAAGGGATGAGTGAAGGTGAGGAAGGGTCCTGTGTGCCCACAGGGAAATGAGTGATCTTGGGATTGAGGACTGCAGAGCCCCCAAGCCTGGCCATGAGCAGGCTGGTCTCTGCTGGCAGATTTCGTCTCCCTTTTGCCAACCATTCAGCAGCACCTCAGACTGCTTGTTCTGCCTCTCCCAGCTGAGCCTGAGGTCTTTCAAGCTGGTCAGCATTAGGCTTTTGGTGCCTGTTAGAGAAGGACATCCATGTTCAGCCACAGGATTCCTCTCTCTGCACAGGCACCAGCTGGAAAACAGGTCAGCAGGCACAGCCGGATTTCTGGAGCCCTGGCTTTTGGTGCAGCTCTCAGGACAGGGCTGGAGCAGAGGGATGTAAAATCTGGGACTAGGGTGACAGCCCATCTTGGAAACACAGGCTGAGTGCAGGCTTTCCTTCTCTGATTCTTCCCCTCCTGCTTTTTGTGCTGCTCAGCTCAGTGATGGCTGAAATTCCTTCCCTTCCCCTGTTTAGTCCATGTTGGAAGGGCCCTTGCACAGCCTGCAGTGACATAGTGAGAGGAAACCTGTCCATCTGTGTGACTGAGGTGCTTGAAATGATCCTCCTGTCAGCTTTCAATGCTCTTTAGTGCTCCCGTTTGGATCTAAATGAGTTCTGGAGGCTGAGGCAGTTCCCCGTGAGCAGCTCTGACCCACTCGCAGGCCCAGAGACAAAAAAACTGTGCAACCTCTGTGCCCCTCTTTTATAGGGTTTGGCTGCTGTGGCCACGCCCCCCCCAGGTGGGACAGCCTCTTCACTGACCACTCAGCGCTCTCGTAAGCTGGAGTGACAGGTGTCGCAGCGAATCAGATGTCCGGGCTGTGTGGTGTGGGCGGGCTACCAGGTAGGCCTGATTTGATTGACAGCCAGGCCACCTGGCGCTGGCCCGGGGGCTCCAGGCGCCATGTTGGGCACGGAGCAGAACCCGAAATTTGGGCGTGGATTTGGGGTTGTCTGCTTTGCCTCCTGCATTAAACCTGTTCCTCCCACCGCAACACAACTATCCTTAGCTGGTATCACTTCCTCCTTTTGCTTAACTTACATATCTCTCATACAAAGCAGTGCTTGTCTCCTCCCTTTGGCGCTCTGCGAGATGGCCCCGTTGCGGTGCTGGCAACGCTGATCTTCACCTGAAGTAACTCCAGGTGGGGACATCTGTTTGTTACTCTGGGCGATGCCAGACCCACCTGAGCTCTACAAAGCGAGGCGGCTTTGCGTTTTAGGCAAGGAGTGATTCCTTGGGGACAGTTCCTGCCTGTCCCAGAAACCAGAGCAAATGCACCCAGGGGGGCAAGTCGAGACTAAAATTAGTCTGTGCCATGTCCCATGTGGGAGCAGCTCTGATCCTTTCCCCCTTGGTGACTTCTCACACACGTTAATTTGGCCAAAGCTGTGCCCAAAATAACCCCAAAAAAACCCCAACCACAAACCAAACCCCAACTGTGCTGCTGTGCTGAACTCTCAGCCTGGAGAATTCTGGAACGTTCTGTGGTGCCCACCCCGTTTCTCTGCCTGATGTTGAGGAATAGATACGAGACTCCCTCCCATTAACAACTTTTATGTGTATATAGAGAAACTCTCCTGGTCTTTTAGATGTCATATCACTCTTCACTTCCCCAAGAAAAGAGGAACCTCTGCCACTCGTGGTCTCCTGTGCAGAGACCCCAAGGGGTTGGGAGCTGCTGGGCTGGGGGTCCCTATGTTATATATGGTCTAAAGGTGTGTTTGGGGCATGGGCAGGGAAGAATCTCATTTAAAACTGAGGAATACTGATGGAAAAACCTCTTCCCACTGGTTGCACTCAAATGCATGCCTACTCTACAGCTGTCTGCAGATGAAAATCCTGGTCTATTCTTTTATTAAAGGAAAAAAAAGACTGTCTTAATTATTTATAGTTCCTATAACTGACAGATGTCAACTTAACTGATAAATTATATTTGGTTAAATAAAGATGACATTTATTTATGTGGACTGTGGTGTGTTTCCTCCTTATGCTTCTGCTTGGTTAAAGGTCCCTCTCACATTTTGCAGCTTATTTTAGCTCAGGCTGAAGCTCTTTTGACACTCAGTGGCAGGAGAGTTACGAAAATCAAATAAATTGCTGGGCATGAAGCAAAGTGGGATTAGTGTAAGTGCCAGATTACCTCGACCTGGCCTTGGTCGGGTCCCAGGAGCTCTTGGGGGCTCCCAGCAGGAATCTGGGTGTTTGTTCTGGATACAGAGCCCAGCCCTGGCTCCCTGAGTGCTGCTTACACTGCCGCCTGTGCCTGTTGATTAAGGTTTGTGGGGACAAAAAGGTTCCGCAGCTTTTGGGGCACGCTGAGCCCCTGGATTTGCAGGAATCGCTGGCTGTGGAAGGACTGCCATCCTCCCCAGCTGCGGGGTGTGCTGCTGGGGACTGATTCCCTGCAGGGCTGTGCCTCCGGCTCGCCCAAACAAGGATCTGCGGGGTTGCAAAGGGGCTGGGGGTGCAGGGGTGCCCGGGGCAGGGCTGGGGGTGCA
>VXAY01001532.1:648956-660352 GCA_013399855.1 Oxyruncus cristatus | reverse complement strand
ATCCCCCCCCTCGGCCGAGCCCCCGCGACCGCCGCCCCTCGCCCGTGGGATGCTCGTCCTGCTCCCCCTGAAGCCGCGGGAGCGGGAATTTGGGAAGGGAACGAGCTCCCGTCGGGGGTTTGTTGAGCATCTCCCGCAGCAGCTCCCAGAGCCTCTTCTCTGAGCTCCCCGGGGTTTCTGTCCCTCTGCCCGGCTCGTTCCCTGGGGTGCCCCATCCTTCTCCCCCCCGCCTGGGAATCGCCACCCCCGGGAGCTGGGCAGTCTGAGGTTACAGGCTCAGCTCTTCCCAGCAAAGCCAGCAACATTAATTAATGGTTTGGCATGAATTTAACAGCCTGGAACCACCACTGGGGTGTCGGTGGTGCTTGGGAAGGTCTGGGAATGGGGCAGAGTGGGGCTGTGGTTCTTTGTTCAACACCAGTGTAAATGAATAACCTGGAAGGAGCAGGAGCTGACACGGCTTTTCCCGGGAAATCTCCCCAAGGGCTCAAAACAGTGGGGGCCAAGCAGAGCTGTGTAAGTCTTCTTATTCAGGAATCGAGGAGGGGATGGATTAAAAGTGGAAAACACCGGAGAGACACATCCCAGCGGGCAGAGCGCCGGGCTGTGCCCACGGTCACTCCCAGCAGGAAGAGCTGCAGACTTTTCTCTTCCATTTTTTTTTCCCCCTTAGTTCCTGATTTTGGTAAGTGCCAGCCCTGCTGAGCCTGGCTGCCAGCGGCACCACGCAGGTTTTCCCCTGCGGTGAAACCCGTCAGAATCTGAGGAACACACGGTTTCCCCTTCTGACTCGTTGCATTGGTTCAATCAAATCATGGAATGATGGAAGGGACTTTAAAGCTCATCTCGTTCCACCCCCTGCCATGGGCAAGGACACCTTCCACGAGCCCAGGTTGCTCCAAGCCCCGTCCAACGTGGAGTTGTGCATGGGCTGGTTACAAACCCTCTGGTTCAGGATTCTGGAAGGTCCCGTGATTTGGGCTGTGCTGGGAGATGGGGGGAGGCAGAGGAGGAATGAGCTCTGTGGTGCAGAACACCCCTGATGAGGTTTCCTTTCTTTTTTTTGGGATTCTCTAGTGGATTTTGCCCTGAAGGTGGTTCAGTGGTCGGAGTCGGAGACAGTGCGGCTGCAGCTCTGGGACATCGCAGGTAAGTCCACAGGGACCAGGAAAGAGGAGCAGAAGTTAAAGTTCTCAATGTCTTGGCTCTTTCCCCCTTCCCTTTTCCTCTTCCTTTTCTCCTTCCTATTCCTCTTCCTTTCCCCCTTCCTCTTCATTTGTTTCCTTCTGCTCCCAAAATAAATCCCAGGAGCCTGTGGATTCCAGAGGTGTGACTGCTCTGGTTTACCTGCCATAGCAATTTAAATATTTAATGAAAAGCCCGTTTGCAAGGAGCTCAGCAGCACAGACGGTAATTCCTGCTGAGCATTTCCTTTTGGTTTCGAAGCCGGAGCAGAGGGAATGGGGAAACAGGCTCATCTGTAGCTGGATATGTGACTTCTCAGCTCCAGATCTTGTGTTAAAACCTGGTTTTCTGGCGTGACAGCCGGGAATCCTGAGCAGCTTCATGGACCTCACACTGCTTTGGCTGCCAGGATTGGGATCTGGCTGCTCCATGAGCTGTGGGAGCAGGGCCAGTGGATCCCTCAGGAGCAGGCGTGGCAAGAGGAGACTGCTGGGTGACCAGGATGGGAGCAGGACACTCTCCAAGGGACAGTGTTGCATGTGCTCTGCTCCCCAGGGAGGTGCAGGAAAACGTGGTTCCCAAATTCCCTGGCACCAGGACAGGGCAGCAGCGTCTCTAAAATGGCACCTCTGGATCCGGAGAGATGAGAAAAACAGGGCTGTGGTTTCCTCCCATTTCGCTGCTCGGCCGCCTGTGCCTGGAATCCTTAAAAAGGCAACAGGAAGGAGAAGTTGGCAGCAGGAGGATTGCAGCAAGAAACTGGTTTCAGTTTTGGCCCCAAAAAAAGGCTCTTGAGATGTGGAAAGCAGGGGGGCCAGGCTGGCACTGTGCCCATGTTGCGCCCCGAGAGAAGGAGATGCCCGAGCTGACAGTCCCTGGGCATTCCCAAAACCTCAGAGGTGTGTGGGGACATGGAAGTGGCTTGAGGGGACTCCAGGTTACACCAGGAATAATGCAAATATCATGGCTGCCCCATCCCTGGAAGGGTCCAAGGCCAGGTTGGAGGGGGCTTGGAGCAACCTGGGCTGGTGGAAGGTGTCCGGATGAGCTTTAAGGTCCCTTCCAACCCAAACCAGTCTGGGGTTCCGTGACTTTATGATCTGAGTGCTGGGATTCAGAGCTGCCCAGTTTGCTCCGGCTCCATCACTGGATCAAACTGGAGTGCCTGTTATTTCCTCTTTATTTGAGTGGGGATCATCAGTGTCAGCTGAGGAAAGGATGGACCGCGATAAACACATCATTTACGGGAACAAATCCCAAAATAGTCACCCTGGGGAGGTAATTTTTTTCCCTTTGATCCCGAAGGACAGGAACGTTTCACGTCCATGACCCGCCTGTACTACAGGGAGGCCTCAGCCTGTGTCATCATGTTTGATGTCACCAACATCAGCACGTTCAGCAACAGCCAGAAGTGGAAGCAGGATTTGGACAGCAAGCTCCTGCTGCCAGACGGGAATCCCGTGCCTTGCCTGCTGCTGGCCAACAAGGTGAGGAGCTCTGGGTGTGCTCGGGGTCCGTCTGTGTGTCTCTGTGTGTGTGTTGTGCGTGTTTGTGTTGGTTGTTCCCGACTGCTCTACCCTGGGATGCAGCGCCTTGTCCTGTGCTGTTGGAGCTCTGCAGCTCCTGGATTACAAAGCTCTGCTTTCTCTTTTTCAATCCTTAACCTGCAGAGTTGTTAAGGTTAGAAAAGACCTTTAATATAAATCACCGTGTTCACCACTAAACTATGTCCTTGAGTGCCACATCCACTCGTTTTTTGAACACATCTAGGGATGGTGACTGCACTGGGCAGTCACTTCCAGGGCTTTACAACCCTGTCCATAAATAATTTTTGTCCTAATATCCGATATAAACCTCCCCTGGTGCAATTTGAGGCCGTTTCTTCTCCTCCTGACGCTGTTCTTCCCTGGGAGTGAGTGGCCTGGGCTGGCTGGGTGTGACCCTGAGGCACAGCTCCTGCCCGAGCTGCTGGAGGGAGGGATGTCTCATTTCCATCTGGATGCAGTGCCCAGTTTCTCTGCATGGATTGACAGCTGCCTTTTAATGATGTATTTTTCCTTCATTTAAAAACTACCTTCCTGTTCTTCGTGTGCCAGCCCTGGCTCAGCAGCTCTTTCCAGGTTCAGTTTGAGACTTGCCTGGTTTGGGAGGGCCCAAAACTGGAGATGACTCGTGATGGGTGGGCAGGGGAGTGGCTTTTCTTTTTCCACTTCTCCACAAATTACACTTCCCTCAATAACTGTTTTTTGATTGCTTCTGCAACCCCCTGACAGGAGGGGGGAGCCAGGAGGGGTCGGGCTCTGCTCCCAGGGAACAAGGGACAGGAGGAGAGGGAATGGCCTCCAGCTGGGCCAGGGGAGGGTCAGATTGGATATAAGGAGGAATTTCTCCCTGGAAAGGGTGGTCAGGCCTTGGCAGGGGCTGCCCAGGGAGATTTGGAGTCCCCACCCCTGGAGGGGTCCAAGGAAGGACTGGAGGTGGCCCTCAGTGCTCTGGGCTGGAGGACAAGGTGGGCATCGGGCACAGGGTGCACTGGATGATCCTGGAGGTCTTTTCCAACCTCAGCAATTCTGGGATTCTGTTCTGGGGTAACAGTTTCGCCTGTTGTAGGGCAATCTGTGTACCTGCCCCAGGAGCTGTTGTGGGTCAGGGTCCCTCTGCCTCCCGGTACATCCTGTTGTCATCACTGTGGCCACAGTGCCACCACGCCTGGAACTCCCTTCCTGGCTGCTGAGAGGCAGATTTGGGATGAGGGACAGTGTTTGAAGCTCCATTCCGTGCGTGCTTGACTGAGGTGTGTCAGTAACTCAGATGAGATAAATAAATTGCTGCTTGCAACATCCCATTAGGAACCTTGCCCTGAGAGCTCTCTGTCAGCCTGGGATCTGGGAGCTGTGGAGGGCTGAGCTGCCTGCATACAGTGGCCCTCCCAGCTTAAAAATCAGGAAGAAATCCTTCCCTGTGAGGGTGGGGAGGCCCTGGCACCTGTTGCCCAGAGAAGCTGTGGCTGCCCCATCCCTGGAAGTGTCCAGGGCCAAGTTGGATAAACTTGGAACAGCCTGGGGTAGTAGAAGGTGTCACTGCCCATGGCAGGGGGATGGAATGAGATGATGTTTAAGTTCCAACTGAAACCATTGCGTGATTCTGTGGTTCTGAAATGCCTGATCCCTGTTTTCCAGTGTGACCTTTCCCCCTGGGCAGTGACAAGGGAAGAAGTGGATCGGTTCAGCAAAGAAAACGGCTTTTCGGGGTGGGTGGAGACGTCTGTCAAGGAAAACAAGAACATCAATGAGGCCATGAGGTAGGAACAGTGCCTGGTGATACATCCAGGAGTTAATTCCCTGCACAGCAGGGGTTGTGGTCTCCCCATCCCTGAAAGTGTCCAAGGCCCGGTTGGATAAACGTGGAGCAACCTGGGCTGGTGGGAGGTGTCCCTGCCCATGGCCAGGGAGTGAGACTGGATGAGCTTTAATGTCTCTTCCAACTCAAACCATCCTGTGATTCCCTGATCCCATGATCCCTTCCAACACAGCGAGGGAGGTGCTGTCAGGGAGGAACAAACAGCAGCAAAAACACACAGTAGATCTCCCGAATGGAAGCTGAATTCCGAAAGGTCACAAGTTCTTCTCTCCTTGGATCAGCTCTGCCGTGCTTGTGGAGACAGGGATCCTCTGAACAGCACCAGGGATGGTTTTTCACATGCTGGCCTCTTCCAGGAGGGTGGGGAGTTCTTGTGCAAAGAGAGCAGAATTTCTCTTGTCTTGCACCAATCCTTGAGTGCAGAATTTGGCCATTTCTGAAGGGCACTGGAATCATGGAATCATTAAGGTTGGAAAAGACCTTTAAGATCACCCAGTCCAACTGTCAAAACATCACCACCGCCACGCTCACCACTAAACCACGTCCCCAGGTGCCACATCCACACATTGTTTGAGCACTTCCAGGGATGGTGACTCCACCACTGCCCTGAGCAGCCCCTTCCGGGGCTTTACAACCCTTTCCATGAGGAGTTTTTTTCCTTGTATTTAATCTAAACCCAGTCTGGCTATTCCCAGCTCATGTTGAGCTTGTGCAGGTGGTACCCAGGGGGTCTGTTGATTTGTCCCAGTCCTTAACTGGACCCAAGGTGAGGTGGTTGCAGCAGGTGTTGTGAGTCACCCAGTCCCTGCAGAGTTTCCTGATGCTGCCAGGCAACCTTAGGAATCCCCTTCTCAGCGCTGTGAAGTCCCTGAACCTGATTTTTGAATAGTTTTCTGGAGTTTTGTGTCCTTCTGGGCCGAAAAGCTGTGTGCCCCCCCCACAGTGCTGCTGGTTAAAAAAAAAAACAAAAAAAACCAAAACAACAAAACCCACAAACCAAACTCCCAAATGTTTGTCTTGCAGAGTGCTGATTGAAAAGATGATGTCCTCATCCATGGGTGATGGAAGTTCCTCCACTGCTGGGAGTGGGGATTATATTAACTTAAAAGAGACCTCCCCACCAGGCTGGGCGTGTTGTTAGAGCCCCTGGCACGTCATCTCCTCGGGTCTGGCAGTGATGGTCCTTTTATTATCATCGTCATTTCTCCCTAAACTGGCTCTTGCTGGTTTTGGGGTGGTTTTTTTTACCAGATCATGGACTGTTTCCTGTTTAGTGAATATTCTTTCTCAGTAGAGCATTGCTACAGTGACTCGAGTGAGGAATGGAAAGGAGAGGAGTGGGAAGATTCCTCTTTTTTCCCAGTGTGGCCGGAGCTCTGCTGCTCTGATGTAGCACAGGCCATGTCCTTGGATTGCATCTGTGGGGTTTTTTTTAAATTTTGAGCACTTCACCTTCTGCCACGTGCTGGCCTGTCCCGGGCTGCTGGAGGTGTATTTTTAATCCTGTTGCACCTTTACCCCCCACCACCTGCACCCACCACGCCCAGAGGCACCAGCCCAAGGCCTTGCAGTGGCCTTGGTCCACACACAGAGTCCAGGAGGCCTCCCCGTGGATTCCCAGCGTGGGGTCACGGCTCTTTCCTCCGTGCTCTGGAATTGCAGAGCCTCTCCTGGAGAGACCCAACGCGTCCCATCATCGCCACTGAGGGCGTGAAGGGGGGCGTGGATCAACGTGATGCCCGTGGAACCAGAGCTGGGAAGGTTCCAGGGTGAATTTGGGGAAGTTTGGCAGCACAGCCCCTCTCTGTCCTGCGTTCTGACTGTGCTGCTCAACAGCAGAGACCTCAAACTCTGGTCAGGAATTGCCCAGCTGCCTTCTGTCCTCCCTCCTCTCCCCGCCTCTGGCACAATCCCATTATCCTGCTGTGCTGCCCCTTTCTTAGGGCATGGGGAGCTGGATGAGGGGTAGGTTGTAAACCCCCTTTGTGTGCCAGAACAACAGTCCTTTTTCACTTTCAGCGCTCCCCGTATCCCACCACCCCAAACAGCCTTGCAGCTGCTGATGAATTGCCTTCCCACCGTCATCCTGCAGCCAGGAGGGAATTTGGTGGCAGGGCTGGTGTGGGAAACAGCTCCCTGAAATCCCTCCCCCCCTCCCACCACTGCTTTTAGAGGGGGGAAAGAGGAGGAGAAGACTTTGTGGGACAAAAAGGAAGTGAAGAAACCACTCCCCACTTCTCTCCGGTGCCTCCTTTACCCCCCTCCCCGTACCCCAGGGACTGGTGGTGGAAAAAAAGTGGTGCCCAAAAATCGGTACAAGCACAGCAGAGGTCTCAGGAGAGCGAGGAGGAAACTCAGACTGCAGGGCTGGAGTGAGAATGGTGTGTGGATTTGGTATTCTTTTTGATGTTCCATGACTCTGTGATGGCAGTGTGTGATGCTACAGGATTGGCCTGCCCGTGTTTTAAGGTTTGGATTTCAGCAAAGGGCCTTCAGTGAGGTTTTTTTTCCCTTGAAAACATGACTATAAATTGCTCTGTCCTGATTCCTGGTGAATTAGGACTGGTTTTCTTTGGCAAATTGTCCCTCCTGCCTGTTTTTTCTTACTCTGTGTAATCTATGGAGGGAGAAGGTGGTAGAACAGGAACCAATTGACTTCACTAAGCATAAAATAATCCGAGTTTGCCTTCTCTGAAGCTGCAAATAATTTATAAGTGGGCAGTAAGGGTTAAGAAATTTAGAACCGGTGCTCCACTGTTTTAATTGAAAGCTGAAATACCTGGGCTAGGATTGTGTCGTGCAACTATTGCCAAATTTGGGGTTGGGGGTGCTTAAATACCCCCTTTTCTGTGCTGCTGTTTTCACTGCGAAAACGTGGAGAGCTGGTTAGCAACAAAATTGAAGTGCCTTGCTGAATTCTACTTCACTGTGTTAAAAAAAAGAAAAAAAAAAAGGAAAGGAAAGGAAATGGGTTTTAATCCTACAAATATTTCTAGTTCTTTGTGGAACATGAGGAGACGTGCCTGAGCTTTTAAAGGATCTGTCACAAAACTGTTAAGATTCAGGCGTTATTTATTGATTTTTGTATGTGCACCTTAAAGTGTTTTGGCAAAGAGACCAAGTTTTAGAGCCTGAAAGGTGGAGAAACCCCTGCCCAGGACCCACCCACTGCTCAGTTCAGCTTGGCACTGGAAATTCCCACTTCCTGCTCTGGCCAGTTATAGAATCCCAGAAAATGGGATTGGGTTGGAAGGGACCTTAAAGCTCACCCAGTGCCACCCCCCTGACAGGGACACCTTCCACTAGCCCAGGTTGCTCCAAGTTTATCCAGCCTGGCCTTGGACATTTCCAGGGATGGAGCAGCCACAGCTTTTCTGGGCAACCTGTGCCACCCTCACAGGGAATTCCTGGGCAGAAAAGCCTCTTTACACCTTTCACATGTCACTTTAACACCTCCCAGTGCCTCTTCGGTGCCTGCACCTCCCAACCTGCATCTCTTCCTTCAGAGGTGCCTCCAAGGATCAAGCAAAAAAACCCAAGTAAGGTTTGTGGGTTGTTTTTTTTTTTGTTTGGTTGGTTTTTTTTCTGTTCTACATCATTTCTCTTCTGCCCAGTGGTTTCCAGTCCCGGTGCGTGCCTTGGGGTGGGGTGGGGGGTTATTTTCCACCCTTACTGTTGGTTAACAAATGTTAAAAAGAAAACCCCCCCAGGCTGCATGCCAGAAACAGCCGTTGCTCGAGCTCGTGTGTGAAACCCCAACCAAGACAGGAAAACGATTTCCCTGTGCAGATGTGTGTGTTTTCAGAGACCTCTCTGGGGCACAAGGGGCTTAAAAAACCAGGCAAAAAAAGCCAGCAACCACCCCCCACCCCCCCTCGGTTTAATTTTGTTAAAAACCAGATTCAAAAGCCCCATCAAAGATGCTCTTCCTGGGCTGGGCAGCGTGGAAGGGACGTGGCCGTGGGCTGTGCCAGCTGGAATAACTCTTTGTTTTTGAGGCAACCGAAAGGGAAAAACCAAGAAATGTTGTAGACAAAGTCAAGTCTTGTTCATGCAGGTGGATAAAAGCCTGAACCTCTCAGGTATGAATCAGAAGAGTCTTGTCTTTGTTCTGCTTCACTCGTGCCTTCCGTCGGGAACGAGCTGGTTGGGAAATGAAGGTGTTTGTTCTCCCTGCTTTGACTTTGCACCCTCTGTGTGACTGGGGGCCCACTGTGCCTATTTTCCCTCCCCTGCACACGTCGTTCCTCCTCCCTGTGACTTGAATTTGTGGTCCTGGGGCTCAAAAGCAGGTGAAGTTTGAAGGGGTGTTTTCTGCGCTCTGTGGGTCCACACAGCTGGAGGTTTTCCCTGCGATAGGATTTGAAAGCAGATTATAGGACGGAAATAAGTCAACAATCTCAAAACTTGGCTTTTTTTTTTATTTCGATTGCTTGCTGTTACACAGAGGTATTTTAGAGACAGGGTCGTGATTGCTGTAAAACTTCAGTATTACCGTGTTTGTGGAAAGAGGAAAAGCTGCTGGGAGGTTTAATCCGCATCAGTCAGTAACTAATGCAGCGTTGCAACGGTTTGAAATAAAAAATTGACATGACTTGGTTAGTGGTTGTTGTTTTCCTGTCTCAAAAGTCCTGAGAAACGGGTTCACAAGTTGAAACTAAAAATAACAACAACAGGAATGTATAAAACACACATTGTGAACTGCAGCAAAACAAATGAGATCCTTTCCACTGAAACACCCTCAATTATTGGAGTTTTATTGAGCTACAGACAGGACATAAACATGCAAAACTTGTGCACCTCTGAGTCAGCCAGAATGGCTTTTAATCCAATATATCCAGCTCAGAGCAGAGAGCAAAGAATTCCTTGATGTGGTTACTGCACCTTCCCCCTCAGGGCCTGGTAATTCAGTATATTTTGGGGCTGGATGGGCAGGCAGTTGCTCCAAGTGCCTCTTTTTTTCCCTGATCAGCTCGATTTTTGTGAGTATTGACAGGCACAAAGGACAGGGCACAGCTGGGTTGGGCAGAAAAATGGCAATAATTCCAAAGGAGAGAAATGAAGCTCAAGCAGGGCATTAAATGAACTCAAATTATCCTCTAATTATAATTACTGCTATAAAGCTGACCACGTTTGTATTGTCAAACCAGTGTTTTCAGAGAACCCAACATATAAAAAGATCTCTTAAAGTACTATTTTTAATAAAATGGAGGGATGAGTCTTTTTAAAGATCCAAATGCGAAGTAAAAGTGAGTTGTTATTGTGGAAGCTGCCATTTTAACGACTGTGGAATGCATTTAATTTTTCCATGGTTAAAGCAGCTCCTTTTCTAAACGAAATGAGTAATTTGGGGGGCGGCTCTAGGGAATTTATGGTTTAAAAATCAAATATCTTCAGGGGGCTTTGCATGAGTTTTGCATGTCCGTGTGCTGACCTGTGTGGTGATGAAATCAGGGCTGATGATAAAATCGACTGCTGAAATTAATTTTTCCCAATAAAAGTGAATCCCCCTGAACCCGGGGCTGGTCAGTGCAATAGAACAACCCAAGTGTTGTAAAGGACGCAGATTATTACAAATTTAATCCAGTGACACGATCTACCCCGGTTTGGGGGTCACTCCGGAGCACAGGAGGTGCTGTTTGACCCAAGGTGAAGGAGTAGGAGGGAATGGTGTGGGAAATCCAATGGAATTCCAGTGGAATTCCGTGCTGCCCGGGCTGGCTGTCACTGTCGCCCCTCGGGGTGTTTGTTCCTGGCAGGGCTCTCACAGGGATGAAGCTGCCTGCTGTGTATTCCCAGGGTGGATCCTCTGAAGTCTGGGAAGAATTCCATGACAAAGGGGCTGCGGGGCTGGAATCCCCCCCGGGCTGGGATCAGCCTGCCCTAACAATTTTGCCTAAGTCGTGATAGGCACGACAGGGGTGGACAAAACAGAGCCCTGTGTGACAGCCAAACAAACGGGAGCCTTTCCACTGAAACACCCTCAATTACCGGAGTTTTATTGAGCTATAAACATGCAAAACTTGTGCATCTCTGAGCCAGCCAAAGTGGCTTTTAATCCAACGTATCCAGCTCGGAGCAGAGAGCAAAGAATTCCTTGATGTGGTTACTGCACCTTCCCCCTCAGGGCCTGGTAATTCAGTATATTTTGGGGCTGGATGTGCAGGCAGTGCCTCCTTTTTTCCCTGATCAGCTCGATTTTTGTGAGTATTGACTGACACAAAGGACAGGGTGCAGCTGGATTGGGCAGAAAAATGGCAATAATTCCAAAGGAGAGAAATGAAGCTCAAGCAGGGCATTAAATGACCTCAAATTATCCTTTTATTATAATTATTGCTGTAAGGTTGACCATGTTTGTATAGTCAAACCAGTCTTCTCAGAGAACCCAACGTATAAAAACACCTTTTTAAGTGCTTTTAAAAATAAAATGGAAGGATGATCTAAAGGTCCAAATGCAAATTAAAAGTGAGTTGTTATTGTAGAAGCTGCCATTTTAATGACTGTGGAATACATTTAATTTTTCCATGGTTAAAGCAGCTTCTTTTCTAAACAAAATGAGTAATTTTGGCGTTTCTAGGGAATTTGAAGCGTAAAAAACCCCCGAAATCTTCAGTGGACTTTGCATAAATTGTGCATGTCCTTAACTGCGGAGTAGCCCAGGGAAAGTGGTGGTGGTCACATCAGTGCCGACGACAAAATCGACGGCTGAGGGTGATTTCCTCCGCTTTTTCCTAATAAAAATTAACGGCACTGAACCCGCTCCCGGGGCCGCGTTTTTCCCTCCAAAACGGCGCCGAGCCCGCGCGGCGAATCTGCGGGACGGGCCCCGAGGCCCCCGCCGCGCCCAGAAA
>VXAY01001532.1:632557-648035 GCA_013399855.1 Oxyruncus cristatus | reverse complement strand
CCCGCCATCCGCGGCCGCTGCCCCTGCCCCGCCGCCCGGGGAGGGGGCGCGGGGCCAACCCGAGGGGGGTCCGGGCCACGGGGGCTGTGCTGGGGAACCACGCTGAGGGGAGGAGCCGCCGGGAGGAGGAGAAGGAGGAGGAGGAGGAGAAGGACACACGCCCTGCTCCTCCCGCCCGCACGCCCGCCCGCAGCGCTCCGGGGTCGTTTTCCTGCCGGTGTGTTCCCCCACCCTCTCCCCCACCGCCTCTCCCGCAGAGGGGTTGGGTCGTGGAGGAGAGGAAAGCTTTTAGCGGTGCTGTTTGGGAGCTGGGCGTTCACAGAGGTAGGTGTGGTGGCTATGCCTGTGGTTAAGCGGTGCTGGACCTGCAGGAGCTGCTGCGGGCGGGCTGAGCTGGTGGTGCGGCGCGGTGGGTTTGAAAACCTGCAGCGCGGGGAATTGGTGCCCGTGGAGCGGCTGGAGCTGTGTCAGGGCAGGGTCAGGTTGGATCTCAGGAGAGGGTTCTTCCCCCAGAGGGTGGTCGGGCACTGAAGAGGCTCCCCAGGGCAGTGGGCACAGCCCCAAGGCTGCCAGAGCTCAAAGAGGGTTTGGGCAACGCTCTCAGGGATAGGGTGGGATTTTGGGGCGTCTGTGCAGGGTCAGAGGTTGGACTTGGATGATCTTTGTGGGTCCCTTCCAGCTCGGGACATTCTGTAGAAATTCTTTGATTCTGTGAACTTGCCTTGTAGCTGAAAGTTTACCAAGGGGGCAGGAGTGTCTTCCTTTTTGCTCTTCTCTGCAAAGAGAGTGAACTTGTGGTTTCAGAGAGTGAATTTGCGATTTAAGTTGTCTTTGTAGAAAAGGAAAGAGGTTTGTCAAGTTGCTCTCCTGATGCTCTGAAACTTTTTCCTTCTCAAGGTACTTCAGTAACTGGTTGTGTTTTTACTCCCAGTAAGCCTGGTCTGGGGGCTTGGATGTGTGGATATTTTGGGTATTCTAAATAATAAATACAAACTAACTGTGGCTATGACGCATGCATACATTTATAGGTGATAGACTTGATGTTTAAGTGGTGTCTCTAATGCGTGAGAGTTTAAAAAACAAATGGAAACCAGGGATACTTTGCTAAGTAGGGAAGTGATTGGTGGTGCAGTTGTTTCACAGCTCATTTTTTTGACCAACAGCGTGTTCCTGCATGGAGAGGGAAGGGCAAATAAAGCTCCCTTGGGGAGTTGTCTGGGATCCAAAAGGTGCATTAATGGAACTACGTGTACCCTGCTCTGAAACATCAGGTTTTGGCCTTTTGCAAGGCAGGATGTTGTGCTGGATGGACCAGTGGTCTGATCCTGAGTGGCAGGGCCTGTGTGCCCAAACCAGTGGTGGTGTGACTCTGCTGCTTGGGGGGGGACACTTTAAATGCTGATGATTCTCTTGCCAGCACTGGAGTCTTGCTCCAGGTCAGGGAAGGGCTGTGTCTCTAAAAGCAGAGCTTCTGAGCTTGCTGGTGTAAAGGAACTTTGCAACCATTCCTAAAAAAAAATAATTAAAATAAACCTCCCCTGTGCAGTCCTGCAGTGTTGTGAAAGGTTTGACTTGTCTCCCCCTCAGCTGACAGGCCCAGGTCTACAGGGAAACAAAGCACCAAAGTCCAGCAGGTTGTTGGGAGCACAAAACCTGTTGGCACGTGTCAGGAGGGGTGTAGCAGTCCTCTGTCTACCTGTGTTTAACAGCCCTTCCAGGGGAAAAAAGGTAAATATTCAGGGGCCACTACATTATATTTATTGCCCTACTAAATATTAACTGGAGAGCTCTGCTAATAGATTTAAATCCATTAATAAATTAATTCTGAAATGGATTTTTTTTCTGGCCATCTCAGCTTGTGGTTGGTGATATGGCAGCCCGGCGAAAGGCTCTTCATCAGAGTGAGATTTAGTGTTGGAAAAGTTTTCCTCTAGTCAGAGTGGTCTTTGAATTAATTTATGATGTCTGCTGGTTTCTAGTGAATATATGCCCCTAAAACAGTGAAGTTAATAAAATCCAACATATATATCCCCAGTTTTTACTGCACTTGTCATGGAATGCTGCCTTAAAACTGAGTCTGGTTGTTGAAGTCAGTTCCTTAAAATTGTTAAAGAGTAGTAATAAAGTGCTGGTATTTACAGGCTTCGTGTGCCAAGTACTTTCTACGCAATTAAATTTCACCTGGATATTTATGGTATTTGCGCTATTGTTAGAAAAAGGCAAGAAATAAAAAGTAAAGGAACCTGAAATTACTGAATGTCTGCACCTTGTGGGGAACTCACCTGAGAACTGCAGAGAGCACCTGGGGCTGGTGGTGGCATTATTATATCCCTATAATATAAAACATTATAGGGATATAATAAATACTTTGAACCACTTCTTTTTATATACTTCATCAGTCAATTCATGTGTTTTAAGTCAGAATTTTGACTTAATGGAGTTTGCGTCTGGTTTTCCTCACTGGTCACTTCCACTTGCTGGTCCTTTCCTGGAGTCACTGCAAACTGAGATGCTGTGGGCAGGTATGGAAATCCCAGGGCTTTTTTGGTGGTTCATTTTAAGATTAAAGCCAGTCAGGAATTGATCTCAGTGCTTCAAGGCTTTACAGCCTTAATTTTCCTGGATTTGAATCCCAGTTTCCTGTTGGCACTGCAGTGGAAGGGTAAAATTTTACCAGCAGGAAAAAAATGTATATATTAAAAATAACTTGTTGCCAGTGTTGTACTCGGGCAATTTAAAGCATAAATATTTTGATTCTGGACAAACTTCCATAGGAAGCAGGAAAGCAACAGTTCTTTGGGGATTGGCACTTAATAAAACCCAAGTGATGCTGTGTGGTGGTCCAGAGATAGGTGTGGACACTCTGCAGATGAGTAAAAAGCTGATCCTTGCTCTCTTTCAGTCTAAAGAGAAAGGCAGAGGTACAAGAGAGAAGGCAGAGGTACAAAAAAGATCAAAATCCCAGGGACAACAAGTTGCAGAAGTGATTTGAGTGGGGTGGGTGTTTGGGTTTGGTTCCCCCTTCCCCTGCTCTGCACCAGAACACTTCTACATTAAAATCTTCTCCACTATAGTTAAATTCCACTACAGAACGGGCACAAGGCTGCTTAAACTGTTGCTGCATAAATCATTTAAGTGTTTGATGGAGTTCCAAGTCACATGTGGCATGTTTTGGGTCCGTAATGTCACCACGTGCCGTGTGTCGACTCCTGATGGGGATTGGAAGTCCATGGCCATGGGAGGCCCAAATCCAGCACTGCTTTGTGCAGCTTTAAAAATGACAGCCAGAAGTGTTCCTTGCAGGTATGTGCATTTTCTGTGTGTAAAAAAAGGCACCAAAAGGTGATTTTCATGGCAGTGTTTATTGATAATATTGATAATTTGAGAACCAGGCAGTGAAGCTCCCCTGAGCCAGAGCTGCGCCAGCCCTGAGGGTGAGGGAGGGGCTGTAACTCTGTTCACAAATGCTTGGTTTGATGGTTGTATTGGTTAATGCTGTGGTTAAATGATGTACAGAATCTCAGTAACCATTTAATCTCATTCACTTCCCTTGCTGTGTCGTATTTAGAGGGGAGGTTGTTGCTTCTGCTGGTTGTCATTTGACCTGAACATTCCTCTTCAGTGCAGGACAAGACTCAAAGCAGTGACTTGATTTTTTTTTTTTTATTTTGAAGGCTCCTTTCAGCATTGCTTTTCAGGAGTATGTGTGGTGTTTGGTTTTTTTTTTTTAAACTTGGACTTTATCTGTGGATTTTAATGCCTGCAGAAATACCTGGGGACCTAAGCATTCCTTTGTAAAAAAAAAAAAACCCCAGAATATTTCTCCCTGATTGTAGTGTCTGTTCTGATGTGTTGGCTTACAAAGACTGAGGCTTTAGGGACCTCACCAGCTGAAGATGAGGTACTACTATACAACCCCTGCTCAGTTTTAGAGGCATTTAGTGATCCTTTTGCATGTTGACATTACTTTTCATGATTTCCAAATAACTGTTTGCTCGGCATCAAGTAGAGGTTGCAAGAATTACTCTGCATTTCTGAGTTGTATTTAAATTACTTATTACTTTGCTAAGTGCTTCCATCCCAACGTGTTGATGGCTTGCTAGATGAGTTGCTGTGTTATTAAACCTTATGTTATTAGACTTCTCCCTGTACCTTTTGTCCCCCAATTCCTTCACACACACTTTAAATGAATTAGCAAGGAAGTTACCTTTAAATTTCAGTGCGTATTTTAAGCCAGATTGAACAATACCCACCCCAGCTGTCCCCTAGCCTGTTTTTTTATGCTCAGTCTAACTGGATTTAACAAAGAGTTTATTTTTATGTCTGGTTGCTTGCCTTAACATCTTCTGGATTTTGCTCGTGGCAAAGAGCCTCTTCATTGACAACACCAGCAAATATCTTTTTCTGGCTCTTGCAGTGAACTTACACAGTGTGTTTTTATCTCCTTGGTGTAGGAAACCTTGCAGTCCCTCATTGCAAACTCGTAATTATCAGAGCTGTTGACAGTTCTAAATAAAGCCATCAGTTGATCCAAATGAGCTGAATGATGAGGATAAAGTGAGGACAAGGGCAGGGGCAGGTTGGTTGATGTTTCTGTCCCCCTGCACTCCTCTGGTTCTGTGGGGAACTGGCAGATTTTTATCAGTGCAGATATTCCTTCTTTACTCCACCCTCTCGTTGCCTTGCAAAATAAGATGATGGCACAAGGAAGCAGCCTTCACTTCTGTTTTCTTCTGAAATAGTGATTTATGGGTTTTTTTAATACAAATACCACGACTCCTGTTCACCAGGTAGGGAAAGCTGAGCAGGGTTTACTCCCCAGCTGAAAACACAGGGGGCAGCGCTTGGAGAAAGGATGTTTTCCATAGGGACAATGTTTTTGTTAATGTTTTAGCTGGCACTGTTGCATTTTCAGTACCTGATTTAATGTGTGTCTGACTGGAAGAAGCAAGAAGGAACTGTGCATGACCAACTTGCAAGGTGGCAGTATTACAGTTTTCGTCTTGTTTGTTAGATTAGAGGTGTCCAAAACTGTTGTTTTACAAAGCTGCTGGAACAGAATATGTGGAAATTTTGCTTTTTTTTTATTTTTTAACATTTACTCCTTTGGAGGGGGAAAAAAAAAACCTGTAATACTTGGTACTTACTAAATAAGATGTTTGGTTTGGTGTAGCTGCTCACCAGGATAAAAATCAGTGTTTTCCCACGTGAGTTGGGTCAGGAGGCAATCTTCAGGAGGACTACCTGTTGGAGTAGGAATGTAAATCCCTGGATGATGAGCCATAACAAGCCTTGCCAATCACTGTGTTCCTAAATTGGTATTTTACTGTGCTCAGGCTGTGAGTGAGTGAGCAGTTGCTCTGCTGTTGTACTTTGTTCCACTCGCACGTGCTCTGAGGCTTGGATGGGATTCAGCCTGGAGAAACCCAATCGCTGCTCTTGCCTTCCTTTTATTTGCCTATTTGATTTTTTTGGGGGGTTGGGTTTTGGGTTTTTTTTGAGAGATTGGGTTTGTTTTTTGCTTTATAATTGTTTTAAGAGCCTCGGTGCTGGGTTGAAGCCGAATTTTGCCCTTTCCCCTTTGGAAGGCTGGTGCTGTAAGCCACGAGTTAGAGGTACCTGCACAGGAGGGCAGCTTCAGATTGATTGGAAAGGGGTCAGCAGCCAGAACAGTGGGGACTTTGGGTGTCTTTCAGCTAAACAGGCTTATCAGCAGTGCCTGGTGTTAATGCCAAGGTGCAGCTCAGCGGGGGGAGCTGGATGTGAAGTTGCTCAGAGAGAGGGGAAAGGTGGATCCACCTGTGGATGGAACTGGTCTTGCCTTCCCTTTGCAGAGCTCCTCAGGTCCCAGGTGCTGGGTAGGGCACTTCATCAGTCTTTTCCCAGCTTCTTGAGCTGTGCAAGTGAGCTTACATGATGATTCCTGCAAAATCAAATTTCTCACTGGCTTTGGGCCAAAAGGATTGTAAGAAAGTGACTGTGGAGGGAGGGAAGGGTGTTTAAACCTCTGGGGCCTTTTCCAGCTGTGCCTGCTCTTCCCATTCCATGTGAGAGGTTACAGGAAGGGTTTGGAGTCTGAGTTTGGCTGCGACGTTATCAGTGAACTCAAATATAATTCATTTATGTGTCTGTCTTGGTTCCCTGTAGTAGCTGCATTACAGGGGAGTTATGTCTTGTCAATAAAGCAGCTGGGCCTCGATTGACAAGGTGCTGATAAAAAAAGCCACCAATTCCCTACATTGCATTTAATTTTGGAGCTTTCAGTAAGTTAGAGAAGCAGGTCTAATTTTCTTGAGCAGTGAGGCTTCGGTTTCAATAACAGCTGCTTCTGTAGGTAACTAATTTTGTGTGGAACTGGGCATTGCATTTGCACTGTTAATGATCCCTCAGTGCCTGTGCCACTCTCAGCTTGGTTAAAGAGCAGAGGAGGTGCCAGGGAGGTAAAAAAACACAGGTTCATTCACTAAAAACACAGTTTGGGTGAAATGTGGGCCTGGGTTCCTCGTTGTGCCCAGTGACACAACTGAGCAGTGTCACAGCTCTGGCATCTTCCTAGAGAATCATGGAGAAAACTCCCAGAAGCCCCGGTGAAAACTTAAAAGTGCTTTAGAAACAGGGATCACACGGGAAAACAAAAATTCCAGGGGGATTTCTGTGGGGTGTATTGAACTGTGAGGAGCAGAAGTACCAAACAGAGCAGCTGAGAAGTGTTTGTTAATGGTAATATTTGTGTGCTTACCAAAAAGCTTTTTCAGACTCTAAGGTTATAATCTAGACTGTTACAATATCTCCTTAGGAAAATCATTACTATTATTTCTTTAGGAAAATGCTGGAATATACTGTGTTCCCTTCTGACTTCAGAGGTGTAGGTGGCTGATTATGAGAGTTTCCTTGGGATATTTCTGGGCTACAAATCCAGCACTGGAAGCGAGGATATGGCACTTCCTTGTTTCTTAAAGAAAGCTGCTGTGTCTCTGTAATTATGAATTCCTAATGTATTTTTCTTTTTCCTTGCTTTTTACCAGGAACAGGAAGGTGGTCGATTACTCCCAGTTTCAGGAATCAGATGAAACTGGTAAATGTCTTTTTTTTCTTTTTTTTCTTTTTCCTTAACAGTATCATATTCTTGGGCAGAGCAGTTCATTATTGCCTTGCATATTAATTGTTTGTCTTTAACTCCAGTTCTGAGGAGTTCCTGCTCTTCACAGCCCAAACTGTAAATATGTATTTGAAAATGTAATGATTTTCATATGTTTTGTATTAAACAAACAATGGTGATAGAAATCTTATTATTTAATGCTTGTATTGTTGTAGTGCCTTGAGGCTCTTGGCAGCAACTTCCTTCCCTGGTCTATGTTATGTCCTGAGTCTCCCTAATGCCACTTTTTTCTGCAGTAAAATATGATTCCCATTTATTTTAGTGGACTCTAGTTGGGCCCATAATATCAGGCGTTTTGGGGAATGGCATCTGAAAAAATATGATCTTTATGTTCCGTGTGAAGAACGTTTTCTGGCAGCCATATGGAATATGTTTCGAGTTCTTAGAAGACAGACACAATACTGCTGTTTGTTTATCAGATTACACTGATAATTAATATGAAACAAATATGCTTAGCTCTTAATTGCAGCTCTGTTAATAAGGTATTGTGTAAGAGCTGTAAAAAGTTGTGCTGTAAACTATATAATGCCATACTTTTCCCTTTTCATGGGACAGTAAATAGTGTTTGCTGTTAAAAGCGTGGAGAAATACATATGGATGTTAATTTTTAATAGGTTTATATAATAACTGACTAGGTGTAAAATGAGATACTGTGTCCTCTGGGGAGGTTTTTATGTTTCTTAAAACCCCTCTGTCAGACCAGACTGTACACAGCATTTTTATTGTGCTCGTTGGCACCAGGAAAGGTAAATCACAAGTTTAAGGCAGGACTTTGCTTCTATAAAATCTCCTTTGAAGCTTTGTGATCTTGTTTGTTTTATTTTTTTTTTTTTTTCCGAAGGGCCTCTTTTTGTTGTGCATGAAATGATCAGTTTAAGGTTAGAGCTGAGGAAGGCAGTTTGCTGGGAAGTAGGAGTTTGATTCAAACCCATTTTGTACTGTCCCGTCCAGATGAAGATTATGGAAGAGATTCAGGTCCCCCATCCAAGAAAATCCGCTCGTCTCCCCGAGAGGCCAAAAATAAGAGGAGATCTGGGAAGAATTCTCAGGAGGACAGGTAAAAGAAGCACTTCATCCCTTAGGAACGTGTCTCCAGACCTTGTCCTGGGTGTGTGGGGAGCGGGGTCTTGCAGGAGGAGTGACTGTAGGTGGAATTCGAGTCTGCAGGGTGAGACTGGGAGCTCTCGGGCTCAGAACTTGCATAACCAGCTTAGACAGTGAGCTGGTTCTTCCTTATCTGGGTAGACAGAGAAATCATGTGTGAAGCACTTGACACTAGTGCTTCATCGCCAGAACAGCTCTCCAGAAGCCAGACAGTTGGAATGGGGAGGAATACGATCCGAGTTGCAAAAGTTGGCAGCTGGGACGATCCTCCAGGTAAGTTGGTGGGGAGATGCAGTTCGTTTTCCACGTCTGCAGTGTGCTCAGGGCATTCCTGGGCTTACAGGTTAAGTGGGATGGTGCAGGGGCCATTTGTTAGTTTTGTGGTTCTGGTTTTTTTCTCCTTTTGTTTAGTTCATAAACTTGTTGTGATAACCAAGTTGCTCCAAGCAGCGTGGAAGGACTCAGTGCTCAGAGATACCCTACTGAGTGAAAGTTTGCTGTAGAGTGAAGTTATCTTCCATTTCCCAACGACTGTGGTCCCCAAATAATTGCCATAAGACCTCTTAAATGATTTCTCTGTTTTCATGGCAGAACATCAGCTTCAGGGTTGGAGGTTCTGCCAACTGCTTCTTGTCCTGTATCCCCAAGGTGCCTTTTACTCTCCATCATTTGAGAGAGCCTGGACCAAACCTGTGCCAGTTCAGAGCTGTACAGCAACGTGCACAGAGTGGGATCTAAATGCTATAAATCTATTCAGGATCAACCTTTATTCCCTTTATAGACTCAGCATATAAACCATCAAAATTCCAACTAAAATGGAAGCCATCTGGGCAGGTTTCAGAGTGAAACTTTTTTCACCTCCACCTGATCATTGCCTGGTTGGTTTTCTTGACTCCATGTAAGTTTATTATGGGATTGGGTTTGAACATTACCTTTCTAACTGTGATAACTGCACATACACCAGAGTAATCCTGAAGTATAACATGGTAGTGTCCAGGAAAAGTGCGTGTTCCCAGCCTAGACATCAGTTTGCTCTTTAAAAATCGTTATTTTCCACACAACAGTGACTGAAATCAAAGTGAGAACAGCAGTCAGACTTTATCTTTCTCTCGCTTTCAGTGAGGATTCAGAAGACAAAGATGTGAAGACTAAGAAGGACGATTCACACTCAGCAGGTAACTTACATTGCACTGACACATCTTCAGAACAAGCAGTGTCTCTTCAAAACCAGTTTGTGAGAGTTGCAGAAGTAGGATTTGACACAGTTCTGACTAGAAAAGCAGCACTAATACACTTACCTTAAGTTGGATTCTGCCTCTCCTGCTGTTACTTCCCACCCTGGTTTGGGATAATACGGGATTTTTTTGGTGTAATGTGATGGTACTATAAAATTTGTCTTCACAGATGGATAGACTTGTTAATCTCTTCCCTGTAGTTTTCATCCATGTTTCAGGATGATGCAAGAAACTTCACCTTGGTACCTTTTCCTTCCAGATGAAGATTTTGGCAGTGAAGATGACGATATAGGAGCAGATGATGGCAAGGCTGACAGTGACTATGAGAGCTCTCAAAAAAGCAAAAAAGGAAAGAAGGCTAAACCAGACAAGAATAAGAGAGCAGCCTCCAAATCCAGGAAAAGGCCTGCAGGTAAAAAAAAAAAGAAAAATAAAAAAATGAAGTTACTGGTAGTTGGGTGATTACAGGAAGGTGATTGTGACGTTGAATGTGATGGTGTTGTCCTCACAGCTCAGTTATCAGCGAGTCTCTTGATTTATTCCCTTATTGGTGACTTGCTACCTCAAGACAGGGGGTCTTGTGGTGTGCATCCATCATAACCTGGTGCCTTTTGCTGCAGAGGACAGCGAGGACGAGAAGGAGGATCACAAAAACGTCCGTCAGCAGCGACAGGCGGCGTCCAAAGCAGCTTCTAAACAGCGGGAGATGCTCATGGATGATGTGGGGAGCGAGGAGGAAGAGCAAGAGGATGATGAGGCCCAGTTCCAGGAGAGTGAGTAAATGGGATTGTGAAAAGTTCACGTCAGTGATGAACTGGTTTAGCAGCAGATGTGAGTTTATGGGTCTGGCCACACAGCAAAAGGAACAGTTTGCTTTTTGACTGTGACACCGAAGGCATCAATTGTCCTTCTTAGTAATTTACTTTGTGCTGTCCAACAGACCAAGCTTAGGTTTTTCACGCCTAGAATCTGTGCTCAAAGTTGGCAGATGTGTGTTTTTGTGAGCTGCCCTAAAGGATTATTGTAAAGCTCTCACTGCTTCTTGCTGCCCCTCTGGTTTTAAGGCATTGATGCTGCTGCTCTCAGATGATGTAAAAACCAAGCCAGATGTTTTACCCCAGCAGATAAGTGGAAGCTCACAGGCTCTGTGTCCTGCCCCACTGGCAGATCTCTCATCTTCTGCTCCCTTTCCTCTTTGCACCCCCGCAAAAAAACAAATTTCTTTATGCTTCCAGCAGATTCAGGAAGTGATGAAGACTTCCTCATGGAAGATGATGATGACAGTGATTATGGCAGTTCAAAAAAGAAGAATAAGAAGGTCTCCAAGAAATCCAAGCCAGAGAGGAAAGAAAAGAAAATGCCCAAGCCCAGGCTAAAGGCCACAGGTGAGTCTGCAAAGAAAGCTGCTCAGTTTGCTTCTGGTGTTTTCTTTTTCTGCTGTTAAAGGACTTGGAAGAAACCTTGGGGGCAGTAGATATCCACATAAGTGCTGAAGGGCTGAAATGCCATGATTTAAAGCAGTAATATTAAATAATAAGATGGCTTTAATTCTTATTTAAGGGATTGAATTAATCTACATCTTGTTGGTAAAAACTACATAGTGTTCAAAACCTCCCCTGTTGAGGTGCTGCATTCTGACTTTTTCTATCTGGTAGCCAAATGATACAATTTGTGGCTTTGTTTGGGACTCTGTGACGTTTTCAGGCTGGGGGAAGGTGGGGAAATCTGAACCAAAGGAAAAATCCGTGCATTTCTGCACCAAGTCTGAAGTTTAATAGTGATGTATGTTCTGGTTTCATGGGAGCTGTGTTCGCTCATAATGTCACATCCAGTAATTAGTCAGGACCTGCAATGAAATGGCTTGAAAACCTTGTGAGCTAATTTTAAAACCTTGTTAGCTAACTTTAAAACCTGGTTAGCTGATTTTCACTTCAACTTTGCTAGTAGGGAGTGCAGAAAACAACCTTGTGGGGTCACAGCAGAACGAGACCCGCTGCTGAAGCGACTTGTAAATCCCATTTGTGTAACACCACGTGAGGTGGTTGGGGGTTTGTTTTTTTTTTTGCCTTTGCTGATGGTAAGTTTTACAAACTTTCTCTTGTTTCAGTGACCCCCAGTCCAGTGAAAGGCAAAGGGAAGGGAGGTCGCCCCACAGCCTCCAAGGCAACGAAAGAAAAGACCCCATCCCCCAAAGAAGAGGATGAAGAGCCTGAAAGCCCCCCAGAAAAGAAAAAATCAGCCAGCCCTCCGCCAGAGAAGTCAGGGGATGAGGGATCTGAAGACGAAGCACCCTCTGGTGAAGATTAAATGGCAGTCGAGGAGATCTTTGGTTAAAAAAAAAAAAAAAAAAAGGAGGAAAAAAAAAGAAAAAGGAAAAGAAAAAACATACTTTAGGGGTAGAACACGGTTTTGGCTGTGGCTTGACTCATGGGCTTTGAATGCTGTCTTTACTTTCAGCTGTTTAATACAGTGTATCCTTTTTTAATAAGAGGAAACCCTTATACAGTAATATTTTGAAGTCAATGTTCTCTGTTGGCCATTCCGTTCTCCCTCCCCCAGCGAATCTGAAAGCCATTTGAGACAAATTAACAGACCATTAAATATATTTTTTTTTTGTTGTTTTCCGAGGGATATTGCAGTTGTGAAGCAATAAGGTTTGAGGACTGATATGTGGAAACCATACTTACAAATCCTTAAGTAGAATAGATTTTGCCCAGTGCTGGTAAGAGTTGTTTAAAACTATTATTCTGTATTTGAATATATGGAGAAAAAAAAAAAAAGGAACCTATGCTTTAACAAACTTTTGTTGAGACAAGTTCACTCTCAGAAAAAAATGTAGTTGATATAATTCCAGTGGAGGAAAAGGAGACACAGGGAGGAAACCTGTGTTTCTTGGATTCAGGCACGTTTTTCATGGAAAGCAATCAAGAGACCCGGAGATGGTCCAGTGTCTTTGATTTAGAAAAGACCCTCCAATTAGGATGGGAGATTTTTATTTTTTTTTTTTCTTTGTCTTTGCTGGATAGAAAACTGTTCTGCTGTAGGCAAATTGCAGCCCGTTCTAGACAAACCCAGATACACAACTTACAAGCTTCCCACATCCACTAACCACGCTTTGTTTCTTCAGGGTTGGCTGTGGATGGGCAGAATAAGGAAGAGAAATTGCAAACAACTTCTAAAACCGGTTTCCGTTTGGTGTCGTGGAAAATGTCATTAGAGTTTTTTTCCAAGGGAGAAAAAAAAAAATTAAAAAAAAAAAAAAAAGTAAAAACTAAATTCTTTTAGGGTTTTGGGGGCGAGGGATGTCCGTTTGTAAATGTGAAGCAAAGGATTCCGTAGTGCTCTGGTCAGTCTCGGATCCCATGAGTCAGGCTCTGGCGTTTCTCTTCTCTCCCTCCATCTGTCCTCAGAAAGGCTCCACAGTGATCCCTCAGCCTCTCCAGCTGCAGTGTGGGACAGCAGGCAGTGACCATCCCCCCCAGTCCCACTTGCATTCCCTCGTCCTTCCATCCCGCAGCGTGGGAGGCTTTGCTCCCACGGCCACACGTCTGCCGGTCCAGCTCCCCGAGCCTGGGAAGTGCTGGGTAGGGAACAGTGGGGCAGGATGGAGCGGGGAGGAAGGGGGAAGGCTTGGAAGCAGGGCTGGTTTAGAAGGAAAGCAGGATGTCCCTCTAAAATGCAAGACACTTGATGTGTGTGGTGGCATTTTAATGTCCTTTTATCAAAGCAGCCACGTCCTTTTTTTTTGTTGGTTGTGTTTGCTTGTTTTTAAACCTCCGTGAAAACTACATGAACCTCGGTTTTCAAACCCTGATGCAGAGGTTGCTGCCATGTTTGTTGGTGGAAATACTGAAAACTGGACCTGCCATTTTTCTTTTTTTTTTTTGTTTCCTTTAAGCCCTCTGTGCTTCTGTACGTTGCTCACAGTTATCTTCCAGCTGACAAGCTTTGCATCCTATTTTTTTTTGTTGTTTTGTTGTTTTTTTTTTGTCACAGAACTACACATTTTGTAACCAGCCTCTTGAAGGTAACATAAGGCAGCTAATTAGTTGGATTTCTGCTGGCACATGCTGCCAGATTCGTAATCCTGTTTGGATTTTAGAGAGCTCTTAGATGTGATACACTAATATGATCAGGAAGGACACTTGGCTGAATCCATAGGGAGCCTGAGGATGCCTCAGATGGGGAACGGAATATTAATGCAACAGCCGAGTGATTTGTCTTGTGTGGTTCATACCCCGGGTTTTTATTGAGGCTGGTAAATTACTTTACCTTGGCTTATAAAAATTTTAAGTTCTCTTAACGTTCTTTACTCTCATGAAACTACTGTTGCCGTTACAATAAAGATGATCGTTGTTTCGATTGTAAATCTTTCGTTTTCGAAGTGGTTCAACTTTTCCAGAGCAGCTTAAGGCTGGAGTGAAGCACCAATCTGGAGAAAGAAGTGAATGTAATCCCCTCTCCTCTCCCACGCCTCTTCCCTGATTTCTGGGAGAGCAGAGTCTCTTGCATTCCCTCTGCTCCTAAGTCCTGTGCTTCGTGGGGGATACGGGAAAAATAAAGGGCCACATTTTAAAAAACACCGTTTGGGGGTAGCAAACACTCTTGCCAGTGTTTGGTTCGCAGAGTTGTTCCCCTTCTATCCCAGACTGTGTTTCAAGCCACTCTTGTCCATTGGGTTCTTAGGGGTTTTTTTTGGTATTAAAATGTGCAAGGATTACTGCAGCTCATCTGGTCGAACAGCTGGTTCTTCACCTGCTGGACCAAATCTTTTCTGAAGAGTGCATTTTGTAAGTTCTGCTTAAAATACCTGGTTTTGGGGTCTTTTTTGGTTTTTTCCCCAACACGGTTAAGAAAAGTTAAGGCTGTGAAAAAAACCCTGTTTCTATTGTTCTCAGCTCAGGTTTTGGGACTGGATTGTTTTATGCCTGGCAAGTTTGGCCCTTTATCTCACAGAACTGTTCTTTTTTTTTTTTTTTTCCCCCTCACACGTTGGTTCCTCGTGGCTGTTCCGCGATGCTGATTTTCTGAGTTTGTCACATCCCAAACACGGTGTAAATCCCGTGCTTTGGGGATTTTGTAACGTTTTCTAAATCCTACTGTTCTTCTGGTTTGTGCAGACACTAAGCCCTGATGGTCTCTTGGCTGCTCTGTTAAAAACGCAGCCATTTACATTCATATTTTTATTATTCTCAATTATTTTTAGCACACACCATTTTGCAGCAGCAGCAGCTTCACGTTTTTCCATGTCCTTTCTTAATCAATTAGTGTTACGCATTCTGATTTCTTGAAGGAAAGCTGTTGCAAATGCCTTTCTTTGGGAGCACGAAGGGGTCTTCGTGGAGCAGAAAGTTTTCATTCACAGGAGGCTTTGAAAATCTTCTGTTGCACAGCTGTGGTCGTGGAGCCTCTGCAGAGAGGTAAATGGATTTATTCTGAAGTTTAGTCAAGTCTCTGATCTTAAAAAAAATTGCTTAAAATTGCTTTAAAAAAAATAGCAATTTTATAACTTGTATTAGATGTTCTTTTGGACATTCTAAATCCACACACCACGTTGAGTTGTGCAGTTTAAGCCAATTAGTCCTGCCTTGAACTGACCACAAGGTTTGATCGGTCAAAACTGGCGGTTTCAGTTGGAATTTCATGTTAAAAGGTGATTTGCTTCAGGTTCTGATCAGCGTGAGAATGCCAACCGTGCTGAGCTAAACGGGTTTCCGAGTGGCCTGTGGGGGAGAGCCTGGCAAAAATGGGGCAGCTGAGAAGCTTTAAATTCCGTTTTAACTTCATCAAAGCAGAAGAGTGTGAGGGGAGAGAAGCAGCACACCTCACCAGTGCCAGGTAATGGTTCTGAGCCTGCTCAGCTCCTGTGCCAGCACAGGAGGTGATGGGCAACCAGGGACAGTGGCAGAAGATGTGCTGGAATTCCTGGTTTTTTCCTCTTTTTTTCTTCTCCTTCCACCCCCCCCCGCGTTTTTTTTTT
>VXAY01001532.1:615761-630718 GCA_013399855.1 Oxyruncus cristatus | reverse complement strand
TTAATAAAAAAAAAAAAAAAAAAAAAAAAAAAAAAGAAGAACCACGAGGAAAAAGAACCCTTTATTGTTCAGCATGTTGGAATTGTGTCCCCTCTTTTAATTTTTCTCCTTTTTTTGGAATATATTAAGCAACTCATTCTTCTGTATCTTTTATTTTCTTTTGTAAACTTTTTGGTTTTGTTTAAAAATGGCTTTATAAAAAGGGCTTTTATAACCCATAAACACGAGTTGTGTAATTCTTCTGCTCTTCAGAGGTATCCCCCCTTCCGTGGTTGGTTGAGGTGTAAAATGTGTTTATCTTCCAGGATGTGTGATGGTTTGGGGATTAATTCCTTGGAAAGCTCGTGTGTTCTCTGGGGAGGGGAAGTCGGGGTTTGGCCCGAAGTGTTGGGCAGGTGTGACCTTCCCATCACCACTCACGTCAGGTGAGGGGGAGAAATTACAAATTAATTTGTGGAAAGCACGACCTGGCCTTTCCCGGCGTTCCAGGAGAGCCGTGGGTTGGGGATTTAAGGCTCAAACCCACCCTGAGTGATGACAAGGGCAGGACAAAGCCCTGGTCACGTCACCTCCGTGAGCTTCCCCTGAGCAGTCGGGAGCGTTTCTGCTCCCCACGTGTGTCCCAGCAATGCCAGCAGCCCCTCGAGCCCCTGCTTATGGAAGAGGACGCCTGTGTTCATCGGGAATGTGGGATAAATCCCCTAAATCCTGCTTGCCCGGTTGTCCTGTCAGCGTGGAGGGTCAGCCCAGGCACAGGGTGTTTCTCCCTGCGTTGTCCGTCCCTCTGGAGGTCACGGCGCATCGTCTGTGCTCTTAATAAATCCATGACAGCTCCTTCCATCCCGTTTCCTGCGGAATCTTCGGATCTCCCGGTGAGTTCAGTGCCGTTTTCACCGATTTTTGGGCTCGGTTTTTTTTTTGGTGTCCTGCCCGCGCTACACCAGGAGGGGGCGCGCTGGGACGGCGCCTCATCCCACTCCCTCCTTCCCTTGGGATGAGCCGGGAAAGGCTCTGGAATAACGAATGGCTGCGCCGGACCAAGTGTTCTCTTAGGGCCATAAACGGTGGGTCCCGCAGCTTAGTCCGTGTTTTATTTGTGCACGTTTTTTAAAAAGCGAAGGGATTTGTCAGGACAAACACCTGGAATTGTTTGCTCCTCGCAGGGATTAAGCTGGGGCTGCTTTCGGGATCCGAAGGGAACGGGCGTGTTTTCCTAACAGGTTTGGGGTGGCAAAACGTGCTTGTAAGCCTGTGAATGAGTAACTTCGGTGTGTGTTGTCCTTGCCCCGGGTCAGCAGGACACTCGACCGAAACGAAGTCGTGGTCTCGGAGCATTTGGTCCTGGATGCAGCGGGACAGGAGAAGAGGCTGCACCGTGGGGTAGTAAATTGATAATTTGCTTTCGGGGGTTATTTGGGGCACTTTCTGAGATTCCATCTCCGTGTCTGGCTGCAGTTTCTCCACCCATTCCCTTTGTTTTGTCCCACGGGGTGGTAAAATGAGGCTCTGTAACCCGGGAGCGTTTGCTGTTGGATGCTGCTGCTGGCAGCGATGCTCCAGGCTTTAATGATGGGGATGGAGTGGTTTAATCACGCAGCTCATGGCATTTCTGTCTTTTCCTTCTGAACAGGGCAGCCCATCAACCTTGCCAGGTATTCCTACCTCACTGCTGTGGCATCTGCAGTCCCGTGCTGCCGTCTTCACGTGGATTCTTGATCCTGGAGCGGAGTTTCCTCCAGGTCCTGCTGCACTTCTTCCCTTCTAGGCTGCTTTTCTCCTCCTCTTTGGAGCCCAGTGTATTTCCTGACTGCTCCATCCTGTTGGCAGATGCTCTGCCAGCATAACTTAAGGAAACTTCCCTAACAAAAGTCCCCACTGGCTTCGTGGTATTTACAGGGAATTAATACCAGAAACAAATTATTTGTATCTGGATTTACTGGACGTGCATCTGAGCAGTGGACATGGACAAGGTTTAGTAACTCCAGCAAGTGCTGCCAAGCCGGGGGAATAAGATTCCCTTGGCAAACAATCCTCGCTGTTAAGTTTGAATCTGAGAGAATTTTGCCTGGGGAATGTCCTGTTTGTGTTCCTTCTGGTAGTGCTTGGTTGTAGGATGAAAATCAAGTCCAAAGGTGGAATTCAAGGCGGGATCCGTTTGCGGCAGCACAGCTTGTTTGGGCCCTACGGGTGCCCTTGGAAGGGGGAACGGGAGATGGGGTTGGTTTGAAGAGCTGCTGTTCTGAGCTCTGCTCCCTGTGAGCAGGGACAGGACCCAGGGAAGGGCTGGAGCTGTGCCAGGGCAGGCTCAGGTTGGATCTCAGGACAAGGTCCTTCCCCCAGAGGGTGGTTGGGCACTGACCAGGCTCCCCAGGGCAGTGGGCACAGCCCCAAGGCTGCCAGAGCTCCAGGAGGGTTTGGACAACGCTCAGGGACAGGGTGGGATTTTGGGGCATCTGTGCAGGGCCAGGAGCTGGACTGGATGATCCCTGTGGGTCCTTCCAGCTCAGGGTATTCCGTGATTCTGCTCTCGTCCATCCTGCATATTGAAGGAAACTTGGAAAAAATGGGTTTTACCAGCAAAATCCCTGCACTTTAAAAGCATGGGTTTAGGTATAGTTTGGATGCAGCCAATTGCAAGTGAACGGGTTTGGAGTTTTTACTTCTTTCACTGGTATTTGGGGTCTGCGTCCCACACAGCGTGATAAACTAAGCACAGATATCACTAATAATTTAAATTCCTGCTGTCCAGGGGAGCAGGAGAGCTCTGAGGGTGCCTGTGTCTGCCCCTCATGCGCTGATTGAAGAGCCCTGGGGCTCTGTGCCGTGTGATTTGATGGATTGACTCCGATCTGCGGGCTCAGAACCACATCCGGGGCTCGCGCACATCTCCGGCCTCGGAGTTTTACGTAGCCCAGGAAATGGTTCTGTGTGTTTTGGTGTTCTGGTGGTTTTTGTTTTGTTTTTTTTTTTTATCTCCTCTTCCCATAGACAGAGGTCGAGTTCAAGTGCAGTTATCCTGCTGTGGGCAGCACTGGAATGCACTCCCCCCGTGGATACAGACCAGTGAGGGACAGTTCCTGCTCCAGTCGCTGCTGAACTGAAGTTTCTGGGTCAGGCTGAGCCCTCGGCCTCAAACCACGGCTGCAGTTCTCCCTCCTGCGTGGGCATGGGCTTGATGGACACGGAATGAAAACAGCCCTGCCCAAAGTCAGAGCCATCTCCTGCTCCGTCTCCTCGACAACGTCTCATTTACCCTCCCGCCGTGATAAGTTTGGTTTTATAATCAAGGTTTCTGCTTTATATTCACTTGCGGGTCGTGCAGCTTGAAGAGGAGCTGGGACTTTATTTGAATAATCTCTTGTCTTTCAGGTTGAATAACATTTGTGTTTTGAGGAGATAACAGTTCCAGCAGAACTACGTTTCCTGCTGTCGCAATATCTTTATCCTTAAGCATTTCTGACTGAGCCCTTGGCCTTGGGGGGAGGTTTTGGTTTGCATTGTCAATTAGTGCCTCTCCTTAGCAGAGGGGGGGTCTCTTGGCTTTGGTCGTTGCAAACCTTTTCAAACATTTCTGATTAATTGCTGTGTTTTATGTCTGAGAACTGTTTTCCTCCTCTTGTGAAATCAAGTCAGTACTGATTTTTATTTTTATTTTTTTTAAACAGTCTTTGCTTGGATTTCTTTCTATTTTTTTTTTTTTTAGCTAAATGTTTCTGAATGTTTTAAAAAGAGGATATTATTGTAGCGTTTCTGCTTCACTTCCTGAATGAAGGGAAGGAATAGTTTGAATATAATCCTATTTACTACATAGAGCTGTCATTTCTTTGTTCCCTGAACTGGCCTTATTTTAATTTTTTTTAATTAAAATTTAATTTTAAATTTTAATATAATTTTTTTTTAATTTTACTTCACTGCTGATTATGATACTGCATTTGAAGCAGTTTCTGTTCCCAGAACCAGTTCAGTACATTAGTTTTGAACTTAATAAGTAACACATTTCTCAAAGGCAGACCAGGCCTCACATTTGGAAGTGACTCATGTTCTTTCAGTCTCATTCACATTAAACTGGTTTTACACCTTTAAATGCATAAAAACCACTGAAGTGACTTTTAAACATTTCTCCCATTTCCTCCTTTTGTAGAGCAAGGTGCCAGAAGGAAAAAGAAAATATCCTTGGGTGCAAATCCTTGTTCTCACTCTTGAACCTCCTTCTCCTCCCACCACCAAGGGCTTTTGAGTGCAAAAAAAGAGCAAGTTGCAGAGTTTAACAACTTCTGTTACCTCTTAGATTGCGTTTTCCCACGTGAGTTAAACATAAACATAAATGTTTTTAACAAAAAAAATCATGGAATAATGGGTTGGGTTGGAAGGGATCTTAAACATCACCCAGTGCCACCCCCTGACACCTTCCACTAGCCCAGGTTGCTCCAAGGTTATCCAACCTGGCCTTGGGACACTTCCAGGGATGAGGCAGCCACAGCTTCTCTGGGCACCCTGTGCCAGTGTTGGATCTCAGTGCTGCTTCCCCAGGCAGGGCACTGTGCAGGTGCCCCTGGAGCAGAATTCCAGAGGGCTGGAAAGAGCAGCGGGAGCCCAGCGTGGGAAGCAGACTCTGGGCAATCGCTCTCTTTGCCCCTCCAGTCATGAGGAGTTCAAACCCGACAAGGAAGGGCCCGGTTCTCTGATCTGGTGGAAGGAGGCCGTGCTAATTGAGAGAAACAAAAATTCCCAAGACTCTTTAAGCGCTGGAAGGCGTTGCTGCCACCGAAACAAGCACCCGAGCTTTAGAGCTAAGCCTGGCCTAGCTGGCAGCCTTGGCAAGCAGGCTTTTCAAAAGAAATAAATAAAAAGCCGCCACCTCCTTTTCCTCGGCGATGCTGCAACATTTCTCAAACCTCCCTTTTGATCCCCAGGCTTTTCTCTGGATCTGGTGGCCCCACGACGAGGAAAGGGCTGGGAAATGCCATCCCCAGGCCCGTGTGGCACCTGTGCTTCCACGGCAGCTTAAAAACTCGTTAGTGGGGATAAAGTTTGTCCTGGTGAGCCTCGATAACCAACTTGGCCTCAACCTCCTGCTAATTACAGCACATTCCTCGCTGGGATACAGCTGAAGTTACCCTGACCAAAAGAGAAAACAGGGGACACCAGTTGAAGCCAATTCCTTGTGGTTTTGGGAATCTTTTCCATGTAATTTGCCGTCAGGCCCCCCTGCAGCCCTTTCACAGCCGAGGGAAGGAGAAGCTGCCCTCTTTGTAACGGGGTGGAAAGGTTGAGAAACGTTGTATAAAAGTCAGAAAAAGGGGAGGAAAAAACCTCAAGGAGCCTTGGGTTGCTGTGGGACTCGTGCACCTCTCCACGTGTGCTCCGTCTCCGGACACAGCTGGAGCCCTTTGGATTGTTCCTTCAGGGATTCAGGGAGAAGTGGCCCATCAGCCAGTGGTTCTGAGCTGCAGGGAGGGGACACAGCAACAGCTCTGTCCCTTCAGGTGCAGAATTAGCTCTGATGTCATCCAGCTCCCGGTGCTGAGGCTCCTGGAAGAGAAAAATTCCCCCTGCGAAAACCAAGGCAGGAGGAAAATTCCCGCCGTAAAAACCAAGGCGAGCGACGGCCCGACGCGCTCCAGGAGAGGTTTCCTGGCTCCTTAAAGGTAAAAAAAAAAAACAACAAACCCAAACCCAAAGGGAGGAAGGGGGAGGTTAGTGGCTCGTCCTCTGGAATTGATCCCATTATGACAGGGCTCGTTACGTCAAATCCGGGCGCTCACTCTACCATAGGGAACACGGGGGGACCCTGTCTGGGCCCACTGCTGGGGAACGTCTCCGGCGCCGTTTGTGTGTCTTGACCCCGGGCAATCCTTCCATTCTTCCCTCATTAATCCAGGGGTTTGTGGAATGCCGGTGACCCCTCAGGAAGTCTCTCCTGAGCTGCCGGGGGCTGGGAGGGGCACGGAGTCGTCGGTAATGACATCTTGGGGGGGGGTTCGTCGTGGAGTGATTTTTAACACTCAGGTCGGAGCCAGCCCTCAGGATTTCGGAGGGTGAGGCTGATTGGAACTATCTGAATTAATCGCAAAGTTATCAATGCATGTGGACTACTGATAGTTTTGTATTTCGTTTGGGAATAGCAGGAGCAGAGGAGTTGCTGCCTTGGGTGGTTCTAGGACACCCCCTGGTACTACAATAGCCATAAACATTCAAGAAAACCGTGGCACAGAAAGGAAAATAACTTCCAGAGATAGGAGAGGCACAAAAACCTGGGATGGTGGTAGAAAAAGTGAGATAGAATCATTAAGCCATGACAGCCACGTTTGCCCTGTCCTGTCATTATGAGATTTGAGTGGAAAACTCTCATTATTCTTTTGATGATCCCTTTTTTTTTGTAATTAATGAAATCATTAAGGTTCTCCCAATCTTAAAGGGCTTTCCTGTCTAAAACACTAAAACACTTTCCTGTTTGTTTGCAGACAGTTGCGTGGCCTCCTCCTTCTCCATCCTCAGCTCCTCCAAGGCAGGATTCATCCTCCAAAAAAAGATGGATCTTCTCTGTCAGCTGGAAAGGAGCAGAGCTTGGGTGTCCTTATCCTGCAATCCCTTCCTGCCTGTGCAGTGCAAGGGCTGCAGAATAAACACACCGGGAAATATTTGCTCTGTGTCCTATAAACAGGGTGCACGTTGTTTACCTGCAGCAAACGTCCACCCATCGATCGTACAATAAAACAGTCAAGGAAAGGCGCAATTTTAATCTTCTGGAGTCTCACAGATAATTATTCTCGATCGACTGGTTTGACAAGAAATGTCTTTTGCAGAGAATGGGGCCGGGGTGGTTTCTGTAAACGTCTTACGGTTATTTTCTGTTTCGGGTTTCCTGCTTCACGCAGCAGTGATGAATTGGGGCAGCTTCCTGAAAGAATCGACCCCGAGCTGTGCAGAAAACTGTCTGGCAAAGCTGAGAAGTGTCACGCGAGACGAGGACACGGAGTGGAAGAATTGGGGGAGAATTGTGGCTCTGTGGGAGGAATGGGGAAGGGAGGAGGAAAACCGTGAGCGGGGAAGAAAAGCCAAGGGTGCTGCCAGGAGGAGCCTGGGGACGCCTCCAGTGTGGCTTTAGGTGCTGCCTGGAGAAAGGGTTTGGATTTAGAATCGAAGAATCCTCATTGTCTGGGCCCTGCTTTATCCGAGCGACTGGAACTTTGTACATCCCTTCTGCAGGATAAAGCAGAATTTCATCAAAGAAACGGGGCGGCCCCCGACGGGAGCAAACAGCAAGACCTGCTCTTTCATCTGGTCGTCCCCGTCCGGCAGGGACTTGTGTCAGTGAGTTATTGTTCAGTTAAGGTCACCAGGGCCCCTGGTTTGGGCTGTGTCCCACCCAAAGCCCCCCGGGTCCCCGTGGGCAGAGCGCGGGGCTGACGCCGTCCTGGGAAATCGAGTGGATGGCTCATGGGGTGCATCATTTGCAAGTGGCTGAGCAAATGTGTTGCAGGGAAAGGCTGGGAGACTGAATGGGAGCTGACAGTTTCCTTGGCACCCGGACCAGAAAGAAAATCCATGGCTTTGTTTCTTGCTTAGCAGAACTAAAGGGCAAGCAAGGCACGGGGTGGCTTTAAGCTGCTGGTACCAAACGTGGCGGGGTGGGAAAGAGTTCAATCCATAGGCAGCTTTCTCTAACCAGATTTGAATCAAAATAGGCTGTTTTCACAAGGAAGAGCCTCAAATCTTATGCCTCGAGCTGGAAATGGTAAACTGACGCTGCTTTGCCCCGTGGCAAAGTGATTCTGGGCTGCAGTGAAATCAAATTTACCCCCTTGGGGTAAGAGTGGAAGGGAGTGGGTGGGACGTGAGCAATTATCTGATGCTCTGGTGAGGAAAAGACCTCTCGGAGGAGGGTGGGACCCATCCCAAACTGGCATCTACCAGGCACTGGCCAGGAAATTCTTCCCTGCCTTGTTTGTAGGGCTGAGGTGGGCGAGGAGTGATGTGCTGGGGAGGAGAGGCAGGCTGGTGTCAAAGCTGCGCTGCAGGTTGTAGAATAAGGTGCTGCAAAGTGCCCTTTCTCTTCCCAGGGGCCTTCCTGAGTGGTGCTGGGCTTGTCCTTGGGGTTGCAGGGGGTTGAAGAGGCCAAGCGTGGGGAGCTCTGCAGTGCTCAGGGTTGAAGTTCAGAGAGCCGGAGCCTGCACTCTGCAGCCTGTGGCTGCTCTCACGGGGCACCAAAGCAGAGCTGGGCTTCCTTTCCCCCCCGTGGGAAGCGTGGCTTCGCCTGCAGCCCGGAGGTGACAGCCCAGAAACCGGCAGAGCAGCGCCAGGGGCACAGGCGGCAGCGAAGCCGTTGCTCTGTTCCCCTCCGGCTTCCCCCCTCCACCCCCGGGGGAAGCTGTTTGGATTTCAGGCCTCCCCTGTGGTTGCCCGTTTCTCCTGGCGCATCCTTAGCAGAGGACATCCCTCCCCGCCGGGTTCCTCCGTGGCCTCCTGGCAGGGCGAGGGGGCACCCCCAGCTCTGGCGGGCGGGTGGCAGCGCTCGGGACCCCGGTGCCAGCCCGGCGGGCAGAGCAGCGCGTGGTGCCCGGGGCGGGGGGCACGGCAGGAGGAGGCAGGGGTGAAGAACGCAGCCCGGGGACCGGCTGGAGCGTTTGTCCTGCTCTCTGTGAACAGAGCAGGTAATAATGCCCAGCTTTCAGCTCTTCCCCCCGCCCTGTGCCGCCGGCAGAGGCAGCGGCGCCGGTGCCGAGCGGCGAACAGTGGGAGCCGGGCCAGGGTCAGTGAGGGGTTTTGACAAGTTTGTTTGTTTGCTTGGCTGCAAAGGCCTTGGGATGCGGTGAGAGGTACACGGTGACCTCACCTCCCCACCTCCCAACCAGGCCTCCTGCGTGAGACAGGCTTTGCAGAGGCTCAAAGCCATCAGGCTGTTTCAGTCTTGAGAGCCACAATTGAAAGCAAGTAAATAAATAAATAGCTCCCTGGTTCGGGCAGTTTATGGCCGGTGATGTTTCCAAGCTTTTTTTTTTTTTTGGCCTTTTTCTTTTTTTTTTTTCCACCTTAACAACCGAAACACAAGGAAACGGATATTTTTGAGAAGAAAAATAATTTAAAAAGAAAAAAAAAAAAAGAGAAACAAAACAACACTTCCCTGAATCCATGACTGCAACTGCTCCAAAACTGAATATTATGAAACTTAAGGGAGATAAAAACTATGCAAAGCTGATAGAGTGCTGGTCCAGCGCCCTCCCTGCAGCCTCTCCCGGGGAAAAGCAGCTGCCTGCACCGTTAGCTGGGGGCTGATGACACTGAGGAAGGACAGAGTGAACCTGTGGGACGTTGCAGCTTTGCTTTGCCATTGGAGAGGAAGCAGGAGCGTGTGTTGTTCCCTTCAGCCCTCAGGAATGGGCACCTTCCAGCCTGGCACTGCTCCAGCCTGAGGCAATCACAGAATCCCGGGATGATTTCGGCTGGAAGGGACCTTAAAGCTCATCTCATCCCCCCCCGCCCTGGACAGGGACACCTTCCACCCAGGTTACTCAGAGCTCCATCCAACCTGTGCCAAGGAATTCCTTCTGCCACGGAAAATGCAATTCCTGCTGTTTCCCTGCCCCAGATTCCCCCTCCTCAGTGGTGCTGACCGTGGCAGCTTTTGCCTGGGCGAAGGGCTGACTTTGCACCTCCCTTTTCCATCCCTTGATTCCCCCACCATGACATTGTTGGAGAGTCCCTGGAGCACCAGGCCCTGCACCCACCACCTCCCAGGCCTTGTGAGGGAGTCAAAATGCTCTTTCTTGGCACCCCACACTCTGAAAGCTGTAGCCTGGTGGCTTCTCCTGAAGTGCTCGAGACAAAAACACGTTTCCTGTTTAGAGAGAGAGCGAAGATCAGCCCTGAAGTGCGGCCGCCTGCTCTGGTACCTCGAGTATAAACAGCCTGTGCCGCCTGTGCCTGTTCCAGTGGCTTTTTCTCTCCAAAAGCCCATTAAACAGAGTCACACAAAGCCCATCTCCTGGCAGCACCGCTCCTGACAGGCACAAGAGCTTTAGAACTGTCAGCTTGTCGGGGAAGACCCCTCCAAAAGCCCCAGCGTGAATTCCCGCCTCTGTTTGTGAATTCCCACCTTTGTTCTCGAGGCAGCAGCACCAAACACCACCGAAGAGTGTTTCTGCTTTGCACTTCTCTGCCACTTTTCCACCTGGGTATCTGAGTCCTCTGTAAACATCACTCAGCCTCCCTGGGCGGGGTGCTGAGGTTGGGTTTGTGTTCTCGGCTCCCAGGGAGAGAAAGGTTTGGGCTGTGAGTCAGCAGCCGCTCTGCAATCAAGGTCAGGACTTGCATTTTCTGTAATTAAGCACGAGAAGGGCTTAAAGCCACCCTTAGGCCAAGCTGGGGCTCCCAGAGTCAATCAGAGCATCCATGAAACTCGCCTCTGGAGGGGATCGGGGTCGTGCATTCTCTCTGTGGAGCTGCAGCAGAGGAACCCGAGCTGTCACAGCTCATCCTGCGCCCAGGTAAAGCTGAGGGGTCTCCTGCTCCCCGGCTCCTCGTTTTCTCTGCCACGCGTGGTGCTTCCTAACCCCTGTCAATATTCTGGTCCATACCATGAGCTCTGCCTGGCTGGGCACGTGAGATTTAGATAAGACCAGGGCAAATCTGTGCCACGATCTAATCGGGCATGAGCAGCTGGGGTGGCAGTTGACCCTCTGTTTCCCCTGTTTGATAAATAATTCTGGTCTGCAGATTCCCACGATGGCTCAATCCTGAGTTATTCTGAAGCTTCTGGTCCTGCTGGCAGAATAAATCATCAGGCCCATTTATAAGCCCAGGGCTGGATCTAGTGGAACCAGAGCATAACCAAGGTCAGGCTGTTACTGTCATGTTTAGGTACGTGGTCTGAATTTTCAGGGTTGCTGATCCCACCGAGCTCTTGCCCAAGTGCTCCTGGGAACTCGGTGTGGGATCTCCAGTGGCTGGAAATGCTAAGTCCTTCGGTTTTGCTCAGTTTTTGGGAGATGTCACCTGGAAGGAAGGAAGGAAAGGAAGGAAGGAAGGACCCGAGGAGGGAGGAGTAGAAGTTCCACCAGCGTGTGCCTGTATTTTATATCTGTGGTGATGTGTCCTTCTCCCCCTGGCGATGTTTATGGAGTGACTGTGGGAGGCCTCAGCTGAGGCCCTGCAGGCAAACCTTGGTGGCTCAGGGAAGGACTGGAGGTGGCACTCAGTGCTCTGGGCTGGGGGACAAGGTGGGGATCGGGCACAGGGTGGACTCGATGGTCTTGGGGGTTTTTTCCAACCTCGATGATTTTGTGATTCTGAGCCAAGCCTCTCCACCTCCAAGAGGTTTTGCTCTTCTGTACTGGTACAAAACACTAAATATTAATTTATCTCGTGACTTTTGAGAGAAACAAAGCTTTCTCTGCCCTGCCCCGCCCCAGGCCCTGTTGTTGGCGTAGACACGTGTAGAGCTCTGACTCCCAGAGGTCCCCAGTGCCAGTGTCCCTGTGGGACGAGCAGAGCCTCCTCTCAGTGCCGTCCAGGAGTGTCCAGCACCACAGCCTGCAATTTCTGCTTTAAAACTGGCTGCCTGGGCCTGAACCAAGATCACACAGTGAGTCAGAGCCGGGAATAGAAGAGAGGAAACTGCAGTTCATGCTGCTCGTCTGACCACCGAGCCCAGCAATGCCCAGCTCCTCCTGCTCCGTGTGGGCATTTGGGAATCCACCTAGGGACAGTCATCTGCTCCAGTGCAAGAGAGGGAGGGAAAGAGAGAGAGAGAAAAAACAAACAAACAAAAAAACCCAACCCAACAACCAGCACTAATAGCTCTTAAATTGCTTGTGAACTTCTCTGTCCAGAAAACGGGGGCAGTTCTCCCCACCCAAATTTGGATTCCGGCACTTCCCCAGCTGAAGTCATAGCCCAGCTCTCTCCAGTGCTTTTTGTTGGGTTTGGAGTTTTTTGTTGCCGAGTTCCCGCATCTGGAGTGCCAAAAAAGCTCCCTTTTTTTTTTTTTTTTTTTTTTTTTGGTTTTTTTTTTTCAGGAAACAGCAGTGTCATTTCTCCTCGTCAGCCACCCCAGCGAGGGAGCTCTCGTCAGTTCAAGTGACAACAAACGCAGGTGCTTCGCTGCTTTTTCTGTGGAGGGTGAGTCCTTCCAGCAAAACTTTGGGAGGGAACAGCTGCTCCCAGTAAAAACACCGCTATCCCGCTGACCCAAGCTGAAACGTGTGGTGGAAATGGGATTTTTGACCTTGGGAGGTACAAAGCTGCTCAAAGGAGGGACCCTGTGAAGATCAAAAATAACTAACCTTTTGTAACGCTTCTGTAACTAATAGAATCTGGATGAATTCACTGCAAAACCGAGGGCCAGGTCTTTAAATAGCACAAACCAGCCCGAGTCTTCTGACGGCTTTTGAAGTCTTCAGCTGAAGAAGTGGCCCAAGCATTTAGCAAACATTAATTTAGGAACAGCTGGTTTTGTCAACTGCATTCTTGCCTCGTTTTTCCTATCCTCTGCTCGTTTTGTTCACACACATACACACACACACAAAAAAAAGATACTTGTTGCTGCAGATGTTTGGGAAAAGCTCTTCTGTCGAAGGGTTCTCATCTCGAGGGCCGGCTGGATGAATAGAACATTGATTTTTTTCCTCAGCTCAGGGTCCTGTTATGCAAGTTAGATGCTGATATGATGTCAAGATCTCTCTGTGTGAGCGTGTATATATATAAATGTATATATTTTGTGTCTCTCCTCGCAGCCGTGTGAGTTAAGCAGCCACCTCCCATGAATAATGTCCAGGGCCAGGTCACACGCTTCCCAGAGCAGGGGACCCGTTTGCATACAACCCAAGCAACTGCGAGGAACGAGCAGTGCTCAGTAAACCCAAACAAACCCCAAAAAAACCCCCAACCCAACCCACTCCTGCTGCGGGCGACGCTGGAGCGGGAGGGAGGGGGGAAAGAAAGAAAGAAAAGGTTCAGAAAAAGGTTGGTTTGTTTGTTTGCGTTTGTTTGTTTTTATAAAAAGCGAAACCACTTTTTGTTGGGGTTGAATGGCCGTGCGGGACGGAGCGGCTGATGGGGATGATGGGGATGACGGGGGCGATGGCAGCGGCCCCGGCGGGGCTGCGGGGAACGGTGTGCGGGGCTCCNCTGTTCCCCCCCGGCGGGGGGTGCGGGGAACTTTGTGCGGGGAACGGGGATGCTCTGCCGGCCGAGATCCAGGAGCGCGGCTGCTGTGCCGGGCGTGGGTTCGGCCGCGGGGATGCGGGGATCGGGGGATGCTCTCCCGGCTCCGGGGCTGCGGGAAACGGCGTGCGGGGAACGGGGCTGCGGGAGACAGCGTGCGGGGAACGGGGCTGCTCTCCTGGCGGATCCTGCGGGGCTCCGGGCCGTTCTCCCGGGGAAGACCCCGGGGAACGGGGCTGCTCTCCCGGCGGGGAGGGCTCGGCTGCGGGGATTTGGGGTCGGGGCTGCGGGGGTTTGGGAGCGGGGTTGCGGGGCCGTTGCGGGGGCGGCCGAGCCCCCCCTTGGCCCCGCTCGTCCCGGGCAGCGCATGCTCCCTGCCGGGCCCAACCTGCCCATTTAAACCGCGGCGGAGGCGCGGGCGCTGAGCTGGGCTTAGTTCAGCTCAGCCCAGCCCAGCCCAGCCGCGGGCAGCGCCGAGGTAGGACCGGGACCAAGACCGGCATCGGGGGGTGCGGCGGGCGGGGATGGTCGCGCCGGGCAGCGGGAGCGGCTCCTGGGGGAGCTGCCGGGGCTCTCCGGGGGAAGGGGGGGCTCTCGGGCTGTCCCGGGTGGCTCCGGAGGTCTCGGAGGGCTCTGGGGGTCCGGGGGTGCTCCGGGGGTCAGCCCCCACTCGCAGCTCGGCCCGGGCGCTGCTCGGACTCCGCGAGGGTCCCGCTGATGCTCCCGCGGTCCCGCTCCGGATCTGCGGGGGAGGAGGAGCGGGGAGGAAACAAAAAAGCCCTCGCGGGTGGGAGGCAGAGCAGCAGCGGCCGCAGGTAGGGCGGGGGGCGGGCAGCGGGTCCTGCGCCCCCCGAGCCCGGTTGCAGCATCGTGTGCCGCGAGTTTTTTTTCCACGCTCCTCGTTCTTGCAGGGACGTCCGCCGCGAGCGGGGCGGGCTGAAGGATCGCTGAGCGGGGCGAAGCAGCCTGAGGAGCGGGGATGCGGCCGTGGGCTTCCAGAAATTCCTGGGGACTCGCAGGGACAGGTCAGTGAGTCCTCAGAATGCAAGGAAGGCAGCGCCGGGCAAAGGGAAGTTTTCTTCACGCGTGGTTGTAGGTTCTGCTTGGGTTTGCTGCCGCGTTACCTGTCTCTCCCCGTCAGCTGTAAGTGGGAGCCTGAGCAGGCTGATGCTTCAACAGTGGTGCCTAAATGTCATAATGTGGACGTTCCAGAGATTACTGACTTTGGCACGATATTCCAGCGTTTACTGACTTTGGCACGACTCGAGATTTTGGTGGTGAAATTCCATAGTTGTTTATGATAAACACAAGCTAACAGATTAATTTGTCTTCCTGTGGATGGCAGGGGGAAGAGAAAGGCATTAGAATAAACTTAATATTTACACTGGTGAGGGCCCAACTTGGCGAGGTGCTTGGTTTCCATGCTTATGATTAAACCAGAAAACAATAAACACTGGAAGGGAAATGTATCAGGAACAGCTTTGCTGGGCCTCCCCTAGACCTGTCAGAGCTCATGAGCAGCACAGGGAAAAAGGGCCGGGCTCCAACCATGTCCTACCCTGGCGCTGTTCTGGTTCTAGCTGTGGTTCAAGTGAGCAGTGTTTGTACGTGTAACATGAGAATAACTCAAAAATTTATAGAAATAGAACATGAGTAAGAACTTCAAAAGCACCCAAATGACCTGGGCACTGAAGTCATGCAGGCACTCCTGAAAAACGTGTACCAGCCTTTAAACCTTTTCTGTTATTTGCCCCACCTGCAATTTTCTTTCCTTTCTTTTCTTTCCTTTTTTC
>VXAY01001532.1:590605-615720 GCA_013399855.1 Oxyruncus cristatus | reverse complement strand
TTTTTTTTTTTTTTTCATTTTTGAATGTGTGATGCTACCTGGATTTTCTGGCATCATCCATCTACCCTTCCACTCGTGGGGAGTGGCAGAGCCAGGAAAGCCAGATTGCCAGCTGGCATTCCAGGCGGTGCCTAAAACTCTGGAACTTATAACCACAAAGCCATCGTGGAAGCCAAGAGCTCTTGGCTTATGGGATTTGAAGGGGGGGGGGGGGGGAAGAAGAAAAAAAAAAAAAGGATTAGAAATTTGATATGGATAATGAGAATCAGCAGAATCAATAGCAAATTAAATGAGAGCTTTACGAGGGATATAAATCTCTGTATTTCAGGGCATAAACCGATCTCGGGATTTAGGAGGAAACTTCTCCTTGCAGGGAGGTTTTGCTCACACTGGCTGCTGGTGGGATGTTCCCCTACAGCCTGTCACTGCCTGTGCAGGGACATCTGAGTGTTGTGTCTTCTTAAAGAGGCTCCAATTAAAGCGCCTGAGCCTCCGGGTGTTTCCCAACGCCAGATTGTTGGGAAAGGCCCAAGGCACCTGGTTTTGTGTAGAACCTGCCTAAGGACAAGAGTAACATCCCCTGTGAACAAAGCAGTGGTTTCACAGGCTGTCATCCCTGTAGTAAGGTGGTAGTAGATACCTCAACGTTCTCCAGACAAACTCCAGCAGCAGCAGCAGCATTTCGAAGGTGTACAGTCAGGTTTTGCCAGCAGTGCATGGATGTATCCATGCTATATCCAGGCTGGGAGAAGCTGAAATCACTGGACTGATCACTGGCCTAAAAAAATACAGCCCTTGGTCTCTTTATCTTTGCCAGAGTCCCTCGGAAATGATGTTTAGCATAAACTCTTGGTAACCTTTTCCCCAAACTGTTTATCTCGCTGGAGCACTCAAGTGGCAGGGCTGGGGTGGGGGGAAGGGGGTGATTTTGGTCTTTTTTTTTCCCCTGAGTTTCATAGCTCTGCTCTTCAGTTCCGTATGGAGCTTAGGGTGATGGCTGGATTCTTGTGGCTGATGGCATTAGGACTGCATGCTCTTAAAAGTAAAAAGAAATAACCTTAACTGCCCAGTTTGGTGCTAGGGCTGCAAGGGGAAGCTTTGCTTAAAGTCTGAACCAATAAAGCTGGTCCTGAAAGCATCAAATCTATTGTATGATGAAGTGATGGGGCAAAACCTGCTCTTTGAACATAACTCTGTGGGTCTCCTCACGTGTCTTCTGGTGAAGCTCCTCTGGAAATACCTGTGAGCAGAGTTCCTGCATCTCTGAAAATCTTAACGCAGGGCCCCCTGTGTGGGAGCCACGAGAAGCTCTGAGGGTTTGCAAAATGACTCCTGAGGAACGTTAGGAGAGCAAAGGAAGGCAAAGGCTGATGTTCTGCAAAAGCAGCGTTTTTATGTGTGATATTTCTGATCTACTTTGGGCTTCCACTGTTTGACATGGGCAAAAAAAAAAAAAAAAAAGAAGCCTGGAGAGTTATGCCTGTGGGGCTTCCCCGACTCCTCCCTTTGCAAGGAGTTCTGGGGTTGCGGCAGAGAACTTTAGGGTTTGTGTGGACACTTCTGGCAGTTGGTTTCATTCCAGCTGCCTGTGAGTCTGTCAGGTCTGGTCCCTGCTTTTAAATAACAAGAAAAAAACACAGAACAGACATAGCAAAATAATATGCTGATGGTCTCTCTCTTTTTCTCCATGGCTTTTTCTCCTCTGGCTTTACTCTCTTCAGAATTTTACCCCACTTTTGTCACGGTGGGATCATAGAGCCTTTCAGAGCAGCTCTAAGTGGTGTGAGTAACGTGTTTGTGTTTATCTTCCACCTTTCTCTACCTTGGAGCAGTTCACCCAAGGAGTGTCTCGTTGTGGTGGTTGCTTTAGGTTTTCTTTAATGTGCCTGTTGCTGCCTCCTCGTCTTGGCTGGGGCAACATCAAAGCAAAGCTCTTGACCTTTGGGTGAAAGTTGGGGAGGTTTGTGATGGATTCAAGGCTGGGAGGGAGCAGAAGAGAAAGGAGCTGAAGGCAGTGGTCAGGGTGAGCAGGTAATGAAAGGGGTAAAGCCTTGAGCAGTGAGAGACAGATGGGATGGAGACACTGAAACCCAGAAGAGTCATAGCTGGTGAATCTCCTCCGTTCACTTCCATTGCAAATGATTCCATCAGATGATGGTGTGCTGTGGCTCCTGCAGGAGGTGGGGGCAGTCAGCCCAGGACAGCTATTCCTGAGTAAACCCAACCTAAGCAACCAACCTGGGAAGTCTTGTGATCCCTCAGCCGTGCAGCTGAACCCATGATGGAGGCTGAGAGTGGAGCAAGGGAGTCATGAGGGGCTTGTGAGCAGCCTGTCAGCAATTCCCAGTGTTGACCTGAGTTCTAAACACTTTATATCAGAGGCATCTAAACCATCCATGTGAGAATAGGAACCCTCAGGCTCGACTGAGAAAGGGGTTGGAGACCCTCATCCTTGCTGATAATAAGCAGGGGGAGATTTTAAGGTCGAGCAATGTGTGAGCTCACAGCAGGCTGTGTGTAAGCATGGGCTGCACAACCTAAAGGAAGTCTTGCACTCAGCACTAACAAAGCAATAGGAAAACAGTAAACCAAAGGATTATTTATACATCTCCGTGTCCCAGTGCTTGCGTTGTTCAGTTCGAACTGAGATTTATATGTATCCCTTGAAACCTGTTCTCCTTCTCGTGCTGCTGTTGCTCCTCACTGCTGGAAGAATCTGGGCCTGATCTCGTGTTTTGGAGCTGCTGATGTGGCCAACCCCGCTGAGCTATCGAGTTGCTGGTTCAGAAAACAGAGCTGAGTGGAACTATAAGGGCACCGTTTCATTATTGTTGTTTGGATGCATGCTGTTCCTTGGAGGTCCTCTAATTTGTGCCCTTCCTCCTTGTTTTCATATCCTAAAATGTCAGTTCCTCTTGCAGTCCGAAAATATTTGCTTAACATTTTGCCAGCCTGCAGAAGAGGAGAAACAGACCCCCGTGAATATTGTCTGGCAAAATAAGGACTGTAGCGTAGGAATGTGGTTCCAATGGCTTCTTTGTCTCGGGGCTGGAGGCACTGGAACACACACAGCAATAAGCAGGTGCTTGATTTGCAGCTCTGAACCGTTCTTCTTCCTCCTCGTTGCTGTACATGAACTAAAAAGAGAGTGCTGTTAGCCCAGATCCCAAGGACCTGGCCCTGCCTTGCATCCAGGGAAACCTTGTTTGAGGAACACACGAAATCAGCCCTGATTTCAGAACCAGCTTCTGGTGACTTGCAGATGAATTCTCATAATTGCCAGGTTTGGAACGCTCAGAAGGTGTAAGGATGGCCTCTGGCAAAATAACGAGGTTTATTTGAAAATAGAAACTTAAAACAATGCTGGGCACTGGGCTTGGTTTGTGGGGTGTGAAGTTTTTCCCCTTCAATCAAGGGAACAGGTTTTCTTTTTCCCCACCTTCCTTTGGGTGGGAGCTGAAGTTCTCTGTGGTGGTTTGTCTCCAGGAGCTGGGACTTCAAGAAAAACGCAAATCTAATGAGTGCAGTGACTCAAACCCGTGCAGGTTGTCAGCACTCAAAAGACATTAATGTTCTTGCAGAGCAGGCTGGAGCCAACTTCGGGAATAATGTGCACGTAGTTGTGGATAACATCGAAATCTGGCCTTAGATTTTATGGGCTGAGACTTTGGGTGAACTGGTGCATGCAAGGAAATCCGTGGATCACGCTTCCATCACCAGATGGAGGAGTGAATCCTGCTGGGGTCTGACTTGGGGCATCAAAGAAACTGAGGTGGTGATCAAATCTCAACTCTGATGCTATTTTGCCATCTCCTCCCAGTTGCCTGCTCCTAATTCAGGAGTAATGGGCAGAGCTGGTTCTTCAGTTCAGTTTGAAGTGGCTGTGGGTGTCCTCTCTCCATCCTCTGTCCTCTGCACAGACACCAAACCCCTCCACGTTAACTGGACCCTGTCAGCGAGGTCCCCGGTGGTGATTTGGTACCTTTTCCATCAGCAGTGCTCTGTCTGGGGATGCTGGGCTGGAGAAGCATCTGCTGCTGCTCCAGGGTGTTCTTCTGCTCTCTCTCCCCTCTGCCCGGGGCTGTGGTGCCACATCACTTTGGAGAGGGGGTACCCAAAGTGTTTTGGTCACCCACAAGGCCCGAGCTGTCACTGAGTGCCCTGTTAGTGCTCTTCCTGTCACTACTGTGCTACCTTGCTCTGGGTTCTGGAGCAAACTAATAAATTCTCCCTTCAGAGCTGTGCAAAGAGAATAAAGGATTGTTGTGGCCACAAAGAGAGAGAGAGAGAGAGAGCTTCCTTGTAGGTCTGTGGCGGGAGGCACTTCATAAATACAAAGAGATGGAGCACAAAGGGACAAGGAGATGACAGTGGCTTGCAAGGCTGTGGTACCAGGTACTGGCTCGTGGCGTGACAGGGGAGGGCTTTGTGCAGCCACTGTTGCTGTTGGACTCCAGAGGTGCGTTTGGGAATGTTTATGACAAACGATTCCTGTGTGTGAGGGGCGGTGGGAGCAGCTGGAGCAGCGCTGGAACAAAAGGCTGCTGTGCTACAGCCAAGGCCGACTGAGCAATTAATGGGCCTGGAAGGGTGGCTTTTCATGAGAATTGACTAAAGCTGGGTTTAGGAGAGCGGCTGAATGTCGTCTGGAGAGGGGTCTGACTGTGCATGTAAAAAGGAGAGCACAGGAATTAACACAGGGGATAACTGGAGGGAGGGAAGGAAGGAAGGAAGGACGCTTCCCAGCTATTAAATCTTTTAGCCTATGGATATTGTTTCAGGGGAAATTCTTGCAACCTCAGTGCTTGAGACCCATCCATTCAGGCTGGACAAATCACTGGAGAATGTGCTGTTGGGAGCAGTCCTGCAGCAGCCCCGGGGAAGATGATTCAACAGGGCCTCTTTCAGCTTTGATTTCTGCGAACAGTCTGCATTTGTGCTGCCCCCAGATCCTCCCATTCATCACTGTCTGTGGCCAATGCTGATAGCAGAGTAGGAGCCTTTTGGGCAAGAGCAGGGAGTGCTGGCTGTCCCTGGGCTAAACCCTGGATCCAAGGCCAGTCAGCACATGCTGATGCACAGCCAGGATGGCCCAGGACAGAGCTGGGGATAAGCAGTTCCTGGGCGAAGCCAGCTCTGTGCCTGCCCGAGGTGCCCTGGCCGTCTGCCCAAGGCAGCCCAGAGCATGTTAACAGAAATATCAGAGGTCTTTCTGCTTCATTTGTAGCTCACTGAACTTTACTCCAGTAAATAGTGGCAGGAGAGAGACCTGTGTGGAGAGAAAATCCTGCCTCTACTCAAGTCTTCAATGCACAAACTTTCAATTATCCTTTGCTGTTACAACAGGCTTTCTCTGAGACTTTTTCAGCTCCCAGACCACTTTCCTGCCTGTCCTCCCTGACAGATGCAGTCTGTGCTCTGTGCCGGCTTAAACCTGTGCCACAGAATCCCTGGGCACCCCTGCTCAGAGGCCTCTGCAAAATCCAGGCAGCTTTGAACTTGAACTCCATGCTTAGTTACTAAAAAGCTGATGATTTAGGGCTGATATTCCCTCCAGGGCTCAAAACAGAAGTGAGGTTCCTGTTTGCAAGGGGACACGGGGCGGGGAGTGAGTGGGGTGGCAAAAATGCCTCACTCTGGTCACCTCCTGTACAAACGGCAACTTTGAGCCTTGGTCTTTGAAAGGTGGGAAACTCCCCTTCCAGATATTCCATGCTGGTGTTTTCCGTGGGAATGTTAAACCCCTGCGTGCCGTGATTCCGTAACACATCAAACTGATGGTGAGAATGAGGGAAGGGAGGAAAAAAAAGCTTTTTAAGTTTCCCACAAAGACCTTCCGGTGAAACTTATCTGCCTTTAAAAAAAATAAGATCTGATTGCTTCTTATCTTTGCAATTATCCAGACAATTTCAGGCAGAAATAAAATCGTAGGATGCCACGTTTTCAGACCCAGGCCCCATGGCTGGTCTGTCGTGATAAGGAAAAGGCTCTCTGTGCTCCAGCAGTGATCTGAGGGCCCTCATTAACCCGGAGGAGTCGGGTGCAGGGAGAAGGCAGAGCTTGGGCAGCTTTTGCTGCCCCAGGCACGTTGAAAACCGCTGTTCTTGTAGCTTTGATCTGTGGACTGTGCCTTGAGAGCACCCCGGAGAATTCCCGTTGTTCCCTGCACACCTGTCCCCTTGGCAGAGGGGGCTGGCTTGTGTGTTTGGGACTCTGTGAGGCCTCTGTGGGCTTCACGAAGTGTGGTGAGGAGGTGCCAGCCCTGAGCAGGTGAAACGCTGTGAGACCACCCCGGGTGCCAGGCACAAGTCCCGCCGTGGTTCCTCCAGCCCAGTCTGGAGATCCCTGTGCAGCTGAGCTCAGCTGTGGGGTGTTTATTGGGGCACTCAGTCCTTCACCACATCAGAGCTGGACTGGGCCCTCCAGTGCAGTTATTTTGGAGTGTCTGTGATGGAAAAACGAGGGTGCCTGGGGTGTGGCACAAACCCACCTCCGGCCAGAGGGGCGACTGGAAGGGTGGAAGCGGCCACTGCCAGCGGGGCCGGTGGCTGGGGCAGCCACACCTTCCAGCAACTCCCAGTTTAACATATTTAAGGAGTTTTGCCTCATTCCCTCCCCCTCAGCACGCTCCCACCATGGGGGGCTGCCTGTCCCACGTCTGTCCCTGCTCCGAGCGCTCTCGGCGCTGGGCAAACCCCGAGGTCCCCAGGAGGGGCTGATGTGACTGATGGGGGTTCTGCACTCCCAGCTGTCTCGGGGCTATTCCTCACGCTGCAAAGGCTCTTTGTCTCGTTCAAAGCCATGACCTCATTTTACAGACAGAAAGCAGAGCGGGAGAAACCCACCAACCTGCCAGCGGAGGTCAAAGGGCTTTGCCGGGAGATATGTCAGCATCAAACTTCTGGGGCAGGGACACAACTAACTGGGATTGCAGACCAGAAAATTACCATGAAAAAATGGACTAACTACCATGTGATTACAAAAGGGCCCATTAGTTCTGTGTGTGTCTAGGACTCAAAAGTGTGGCCTTTGAGGAAGAGCACGAGGTCACGCTCCCAAAACTTCAAGCAGAAGGGGCTGTGTAAGTGTGTGCCTGGTGCTCTCCATGTGGACCTTGGGATGCTCTCCTCCTTTTATCCAAGGCACAAACTTCTGGGGGGAAAAAAAAAAAAAAGGGAAGCTTAGAGTTCAGTGTTGGGTGAGAGCAGCTCCTGCTGGGGTTCGATTTGTCAGACCCCCTCACTGCTGCTTTAGCAGCCTGTGGGGGGACAGGTTGGGGGAATTAATGCCCCTCCAGCCCTCCCAGGGCTCAGCAGTTTGTTTCTGGGTTGCTCCTGCCCCATCCATGGGTGAGGGGCTGGATTTACAGTCCCAGGGGTCTGTGCCACGCGTGGCCTTTGCTCTGACCTCTCATACATCAGGACTGTCCTCTCCACCCCAAGGCTGGTCCCGAGACTCTGCCGGCCCCGTGACTGTCACAGCTTTCCAGATAAGGCTGGAAATGATGAAGCTGTGGGGTGGAAGTCCTGGAGCTGCCTGGCAGCCACGGTGTGCTGGCGGCAGGAGGAGCTGAAGTTGGCTGTGCCTTGCTGAGGGGTCAGACGTCCCGTTACCCAGCCCTTGTGCTTTAGTTGGAAACAACAAGTTCCAGTTTCGCTTCCCGTTTTTCCCAGCCCTGTGGTCATGCAATGCAAAGTGGACACAGCAAGGCAATAAAGGCTTCTGCCTCCTCATCTCTTCTCTGTTGCAGATGGGGAGATAATTCTTCTTTCCCTCACCACTAGTGATGAGAACTCAGAAGTTGTGTGTCAGTGCTTTCAGTGCTGAGGTGACCCGTGTGTGACAGCCATGTGCGTGTTCTCTGTGTGCCCTGACATCCTTCCACCAGCACTGGTTTGCTCTTCCCTTTGCCAGTTCCAGGCTGTTGGGGTAGGTAAGTGCTTTATGATCTTCTTTCCCCGTTTCACTCCTGGTGATCGTTATTCCCTGGGGATTCCAGCAATGCAAACCCATGGAATCCCAGGTGCTTGCTCGGGCAGGGCTGGTGGACAGAGGACTTCGTACCGCCAAATAAGGTGGCGACGACCAGCACAGAAGTTCCTGTGCAATTTTAGGGGTCTGCAGTGGAAGGAAATGCAGGTTCCATGCAGGCATTCACAGGATCTTGGTGACTGTGGTCTGCCTTTGGCTTGGCTTTGCCCGTGGGGGCACTGGTGAGGGTGCCCTGAGCCCTGGGCATTCCTGCTGTGTGTGGTGGGTGTTCTGCAGGGGTCTTGAAGCGCTGTCGAGTCTCAGGGCTCTGGGGACAGTGTAGGTACGTGGGGTGACAGTGCTGCAGCCTGTGGTCAGTGGCACCGAGGATGTTTCTGGGGGTCCCTCTGGGCGCAGCCAGCGCATCCCAGGGCCCCAGATCCCACCTCTGCAGGGAAGGGTGGGCGACTGGGACGTGCAGCTGGTGCTACTGGGCCGGCTGTGCTGCAGGATCCCGGGAATGGGGGGGGTCAGAACCACCTGTCGGAGTTTCAGCCACGGGGAGGCCGCTGCCCTTTTTAACAGCGTCCCTCTCTTTTTCCTTGCTCCTCACTTCCCGGTATTCCCTTTACAACCAGCCCATTGTGCTGTGGGCCGCGGCAGCTGGGTGGAGTGTTTCAGGCTCAAGTGTAATTTCAGTGCCTTTAAAAGCCTTTGGAGGGGCTTTTTTTTTTTTGCTGGTTTTTTTTTTTGGGTTTTTTTTTTCCCCCTGAAGAGGACAGCAACGCCAACAAGGGATAATTTGATGGATTACTCTGCGGGGCTGAGGGGCTCTCCTTAATCCCCTTTGTGGGGCTGTTTGACGAGACGCGGAGCAGAAGCCCCCAGCCCCAGGCAGAGAAAAGGCAGCTCAGCAGGGTGGGTTTTACACGCTGACATATAAATACAGGCCCTGGTCATGTGGTGCCGGATATAATCTGTGCCCGTTACCACGCCGTGGAGAAGGGGGCACCTGGAGGGGGCTTTTTTTTTTTTTTTTTTTTCCCCCTTCCCAGTCCAATTTACATTTTTATTCTTCTGCTAAAAATAATAAACGGAGAAGAAAGGCTGGGAGGGGGGGAGAGGTTGATCTGGATCAAACGCCGGGCTGGCGGGCGCAGCGTTTAAACGCCAGAAACGAGCTCGAGCGAAAAGCAGAGGCAGATCATCTCATTTCCCCTCCCGCTCCAAAACGGGGGCTCCTCTCGTGAATGAAAGCGAGAGCTCGGGCCGTGTGGTAGCAGAACAAAGCTGTGGCTCGGATGTAGAGCCAGCCGACCTTGTCTGGAGGGTCTGGAGCTGCTTGCAGCAGCCCTGCCGCCGGCTCGGGAAAGCGGGACCAGGGGGACTGAGGCTGTCGGGGCGGTTGCACTGTGCGTGTTTTGGGGTCTGTGAGGCCTCTGTGGGCTTCACGAAGTGTGGTGAGGAGGTGCCAGCCCTGAGCAGGTGAAACGCTGTGAGACCACCCCGGGTGCCAGGCACAAGTCCCGCCGTGGTTCCTCCAGCCCAGTCTGGAGATCCCTGTGCAGCTGAGCTCAGCTGTGGGGTGTTTATTGGGGCACTCAGTCCTTCACCACATCAGAGCTGGACTGGGCCCTCCAGTGCAGTTATCTTGGAGTGTCTGTGGTGGGAATAGGGCTGAGCTACAGACCAGCAAGGTGAGGGTCAGCCTGTCAGCCTTGGACCTTGCTTGCTGCAGAAATCCGGGTGTCCAGCTCCAATCTGTGCCCCACTGTTGTCCAAGCTCCTACCATGGATCTCCCAGGCAGGCTGAAGCCTGGTGCTGCTGCCTGCCAAGCACAGGGGAGTTAATGACACCCTCTGGCACCACTGTGGGCCCTGGGCTCTTGTCTGCCCCTCTGAGAGCTCCAAAAGTGTCAGCATGGCCTCTGCTGAGTCAGTGACCCCGTTAGTCAGACAGGCGGTTCCTGTTTGTAACGGGAGGGGAAGAGGAGGAGGAGGAGAAGGACTGGCTGGAACTGGTCACTCTTTGCTGCTGTATCTTTCCTGTGGTCAAACAGTCAGGCACAGGAGTCAAGGCAGCCGAAGGCTGGGAGAAACCTCCTGGCAGGAGCAATTCCTTTGCCAGAGGAAGCAGCAGGAGGTCGGTGGAGGCTGGGGCTGCTCTGCTGTCTGTGATGCTCGTGTTGTGGGATGAGGATAAAGCATCCGTAGAGCTGTTGGCACGTGGGGATGCCAGAGGTGTGAAGGGGAAGGGGGACAGACCCTGGAAAGGATCCTCTCTGTGCTGTCAGTTCCCACATGGAGATGGCAGTGAGCAGGCCAGGGACCCATCTGTGCCTCAGGAGTGCGGGGAGCACAAAAGGGTCTGAACAGCTCCAGCTTCTCGAGAGCTCTGAGAGCAGGATGATCCTGCTGTGGGTGCTGCAGTGAAGAGGTTGCAGCGATGCCGGAAAGAACCAACCCCCAGCTGCCACAAATTCAGGCGTCTCCCTTTGAACCAAACCGTGCAGGAGTCAGAGCTGTCACTGGGAACTGCCCCTCCCCTCCATTTGTCCTGGATTAATATATCCTGGCTGCTGGACACTGCCCCGTGGGCTGAGGGAGGGGATTTCAAATGGACTGGGGTGCCCAGGTCTGCCTTGTTCTCCTCTGGGAGGATTTCCACCCGCTGCTGCTCTTCCCTTAAGCTGTGCTGGTATAATGGGAGCCCCCGAGCTCAAAGGAAATGCAGAGTTAATTCAGAGACTAAATAAATGCCCGTCCTCCCATCCCTGCTTTATGACCACTCCCCTCTCCCCGCACTGTGAATGGGGTCAAGGAGATTTGGGAGGGGAGGGGGAAGGGGAGAGGGTCAGGAGAGGTCAGGTGAGTTTTCCATTGCATCCCGCATGGCCCTGCCAGAGCTATTCTCCATGGTGGATTTCACATTCAGCGGCCCTGAATGGACACTGATAGCTGTGAAAGGCTCTGGCACGGCATGAACAGCCCCTTCCCTAAGCACTCCCCCTTGTGCTCTCTCCCACCCTTTCTTCCAGAGGGCTTCCAGGGAGCGGGGAATTCATAACATTCATCAGCAGCCCCTTGGAAGGTTGGAAATGTAGTGTTGGGGTTAGGAATGGAAACCCAGTGGCTTGCAGGTCCCTTCGCCCTCCTCTCTCTCTCTGCTGCCCCTTGGGAATGGGTTTATGCATCAGACCTGCTTGAGCCATGGGAAGGGAAGGTGAGGATCCATCCACATCACCTGGGAACTGCTGAGCTAAAGCTTTTCCTCTCCTAAGGCAAAGGCTCTCGTGGGGCAATTTGTTTTCTATATAAGACAGCCCTGACAGGTCAAAAATAGTTGGTAATAGAATCATCAAATGGTTTGGGTTGGAAGGGACCTTAAATCTCATCTCATTCCACCCCCTGCACTGGCAGGGACACCTTCCACTGTCCCAGGTTGCTCCAAGCCCCCGTCCAACCTGGCCTTGGACACTTCCAGAGATGGGGCAGCCACAATTTCTCTGGGAAGCCTATTCCAGTGCCTCAGCAGCCTCACTTTGGATCTAAATCTCTGTTGTCTGATCTCTGCTGGGGGTTGCTTATTGAACTGTGCAGTAGGTGCACGACTGGCAGAAACCAATCCCTTCTGCTCTTTTTTTGGTTGCCCCTGCTGTCCCCGTGGGTGGCAGGGAGCCCTCTCCTGCCTTTGTCCAGCAGAGCTCTGCTCTGCTCCTGCCCCCGGACCCGCCCTCCTACCTGGCTGCCAGGTGAACCAGCCTCTGGGAGTTGATCTGTTGTTTCTCTGCAGAGAAAGGAAAGGAGAAGTTTGGTTTGCAAGCTGAAAAGTTAAAACAGAAAGCCTGGGTTTGAAGATGTTTAATTTTCCTTGGAGAGGGAAAGGAAGAGCAGAGCAAGAGCATAAACAGCAGCGGCTGATGTCCCCATGGCACGACAGCTCGGAGAGCAGCTGTGGAAAAGCCCCACACGTGGCTCCCTTCTGCTTCTGTGTGCAGGAAACCTTCCACAGAGGGGCTCCTGTGTCCCTTTTGGGGGGCTGGCTGTTGTCCTTGCCGAGGTGCTTGGCATGGGAAGGACAAACACCGCCCCTGTTGCAGAAGTTTGGGGAAGCTGAGGCCGAAGGGCAAGGAGTGCCTGCTGTCATGTGGACCAGATACCCCACATCTGACTGTGGAAGGTCTCCCCAGGATGCCAGATCCCACTGGGAGGGACAGGGTGCTGCCAGCTCACCTGGGTGAAGGTTTTGCCTGGCTCCTTCCACACCAGAGCCCCAGAGCAAAACCAGTCCTCCCGCATATTCCACTGGATAAATTGTCCTGGAGGAGATTAGATTAGTGGTTTAAAGGGAAGTGCCCTGCAGCTGGGACTGGTACTTAGAGCCAGACTGTTACCTGCAAAGCTGTGGGGAACATCTTGCTGGCATTAAAAAGAAAATAACAATGCCACCTCCTAAATCTCTGCTGGGTGTTGTGAAACACCGGATCAGCAAAGGGAAGGTTTTAAAACCTGGACAGGGCTTTGGGCCAAGTTCAGGTGTGAGCCCAGGGCTGGGCTTTGTCTCTGGGCGGGTTTGGGGCAGCACTGAGCGAGCTGGGGGTTCTCAGGGGTGGTGCTGGCAGGCTGTGTTTGCTCTGTGTGAGGGGCCCGGGCACAGGAGTGGTTTGGTGCTGGGAACACACCTGTTATCAGCAGGCAGGGAGGGCCCTGAAACCAAAGCTGTGTCCGTCCCAGCTCGGTTCCACCTCTGCTTGTCTGCAAACTACTTAAGTAGCTTTTCCTGAATGCTGTGTTCCCGGGGCTGGGCGCTGCAGGGATCACCTGCCACCGTGGGGACGAGGTGAGTCCTGGCTCTGTGAGCCTCCCAAACCTTGCTTTTCCATCGCCTGTCCTCACAGATCAACAGTTCAGGGGATTTTCCTTGTCTGCGCTGCCATTTCTTTCCAACTGAGCCAATCCATGTCTCTGTATTCTGTGAACAGAATTAAGAAGTAATTTGTAGGTATCGGGACAAAATGCAGTTTAAACAGAGAAGTTCATCATCTGCTGCAACTGTATCTACGACCGGGTTGCTGTTGACAACTTCTCATCTCTGGCTGGTGTTGCTTCTGGGTACACTGGGATTTATTTTCTCCTTAAAGCCCTCTGAGAGTGCGGAGGGAGAAGAGACAGGTCTCTTCCTACCTATTGATAAGAAATTCTGCCTTTGCCTCCAAACTGAAATTCTCAGGCAGTCGGGATGGACAGATTCCTGCTGCCTCCTCAGTGCTTGGGGTGTCACAGCAGTAAGAGGGAAGAAAAAAATTTTTAATCCCTGTAGGTGTCTTTTACTTGACGTTTGGGGTTTCTCTTGAGATAAATCCCCCTCTTTAAGCTCTCCAGACCCCAGCCCAGAGCAGACAGTGGCCGCTACAGCTCCCTTTGAGATCTAACCCGGAGTGATGGTGGCTCACTTCATTTTGCCTTGTGACTCTGCTTCCTCCGGTGAACAGCACCCAGGCTTGTGCTGCTGGAGCTGTAGGGCTGCAGCTTAAATTCCTCCCCCAGGGCTGTGAGCCAGCTGGGCACCCATCCCGGCAGAGACATCCTGTGTCTAAACCCACATCTGAGCAAGGTGGTCGCTGCCCCCGTCCCTTCCTTGCAGACCCAGTGCACTGAAGTGATGCTCAGCATGGCTGAGGAGGGTTCCTTTGAAGCCATCTCTGGTGATTAGAGGAAAAAACTGGTGCTGTTCCCCCCTCTGTTTGCTATTTGACCTTGGGCAAGCCGCTTAAATGTTCGCAGTTGTTAAAAGGAGGGATGTTCTGTGACAGTTGAGGTCTCCGTGAGCGTGGGGAGGGGGAAGGTGAAGGATCCCAGAAGGAAAATAATTGGTACCTATTGTGTGCAGTTGGCAGCTTGACAACTCCTGAGCTCTGGAGTGGTGCCTCTCCTCTGCAGCAGCAAGAGGCAGAGGGATGCCTAAACCTCATCCCCGTGCTGGCAGCTTCTCCCAGTCACCCCCCACTCCGTGAGTTATCTGCCTGAGGGGGAGAAAGAGAAGTCACAGAAACTGTCCCATCTGTACCTGTCCATTAACACCTGTGCAGTGATGGGGGTCAAACACATGCCCTGTGAAGTCAGGGGTCACTAATTAGCACCACGCTGGGTGATAATGTGGAGTTTGATCCCTGTCCAGCGTAGCTGTACCGGGGCCGCAGTCCAGCTGGTTCAAGGTGTTCACACCTCCAATTGTGGAATTGTCAAGGTTGGAGAGAACCTTTAAGATCACCAAATCCAACCATCTCCTGCATTCTGCTCATCCCTCTGACGAGCAGCAGTTCCAGCTCTGCCAGGCCTGTCCCTCTCCCTTAGGGTGAGAAGTCAGAGCACACCAACCCCAAGAATTGGGCAACGGATTGTTTTACTCCTCCATCAGTGTTTGTGAGGGAGCTTAATGTCTCGCTGACCCGTTCTGCCTTTCCCAGAATAACCATGGACCACCTTCCCGAGGTGCTGTTAGCAAAGCTGCAGTTTGGTGGGCTGGGTGTTGGCAACCCTGGAGGATTTCTTTGCTTTGGGACTGACACAGTGGCAGGCTCGTAACAGGTTGCTGAGAGGCATCTGCTGCCTCCTGCTCAACCCCTGTCCTGTTCGGGTGGCCTCTCCCCTCTGAAGAAGCCGGAGAGAGGGAGCAGGGCAAATAAATGACTCAGTCTAATGAGTAAGGTAATTGCCATTCGCTGTTAGATGAGGCTAAAGTGGGTCAGGTTTGTTTGTGAAACTCCATGGAGGCACCATCTGTTCTCTGTGCCCCATCTCAGGGGCTGGAGGTGGGATTTGGGTGAAACTGCTTCCCTGGGAGCCTGTGGAGCAGCACGGGAGATGTCCTGGTCATTAGGCAGGGGTGTGGGTCTCTGGAGATGACCCTGTGTGGCTGCAGGGAAGTGCCTGCAGCCCTGATCCTCAGAGGGGGCTCTTAATTGATTTCACTGGCAGAGGGGACCCCAAATCCTTTGTCTCCCTGCAACAACTGGCCAGCTCTAAGACGAGGCAGGACAGGACACTGAGAGGTCATTAGACCTCCCTTAGCCCGAAGGCAGGATTGGATTTTCCCCAACCATGTCTGACAGGTTTGTGTCTCACCTGTCACAAACCCTTGGAGAGAAACCCGGCAGCGGTGTGGTTTGTGTCCTTTAACCCTGCCTCTGTCCCAGATCCTCCCAAGCCTGCAAGCCCTCGGGAATGGGGACTGTCCCTCTCAGTGACGAGGTGTCTGTGAGACCTGGTTTCAGCCCTCAACCCTGCTGTGTCTAATAACCTCTCTCTTCTCACAGCCCACAGCATGTGAGCAGCAGGGGAAGCCTGGAGTGGGATCCCCGCCCGCCCACGCCCGGACTCGACGCTTCTGGGGCCACGTCTTGCAATAAGAGGAAGAGGAAAAGAGAGTTCATCCACCGTTGCTAACGATGGGGAGTGGCAGCCACCCAGCAACCTGGGAAGGGAAGCTCCGGGGGCATCCCTGGGGGTGCTGCAGCCGGTCGGACACAGCCCTGTGCCAGTGAGGGGTCAGGGCAGCGTGGCTCGGGGGGCTCTGGGGCAGCATGTTCTTCCAGAGCCGCCGGACCCAGCTGCTGCTGGTCAACTCGCTGACCTTCGGGCTGGAGGTGTGCCTGGCTGCAGGGATCACCTACGTGCCACCGCTGCTGCTGGAGGTGGGCGTGGAGGAGAAGTTCATGACCATGGTTTTGGGTAGGCAGTTTTTATCTCCTCTTTGAGGTGCTTGTTCCCCCTTTGAGCCTGGAGGGCAGGGGTGAAGACAGGCAGGTCTGTGCCTGGTGGTCGCAGGGCCACTCCCCTATCAAGGGCAGCCTGGTGTTTGGAGGAGGGGGGGCCGTGAGCCACTGAAGCCTCCCAAGTTCCTGGAACATCCCAGGCTTTGTACAGTGTGTACAAACCAGTGTCCTCCAGGTCTGTCTCCTTAACGCCACCTCTTTTTCTCCTTTTCCAGGGATAGGACCAGTCCTCGGCTTGGTTTTTGTCCCCCTGATCGGATCTGCCAGCGACCACTGGCACAGCAGCTACGGCCGGAGGAGACCTTTCATCTGGATGCTTTGCCTGGGGGTCCTGCTGAGCCTCTTCGTGATCCCCCACGCCAGCAGCCTGGCCAGCCTGTTCGCCCTCAACCCTCGGCCCCTGGAGATCGCCTTCCTCATCCTGGGCATCGGGCTGCTGGATTTCTGCGGCCAGGTTTGCTTCACCCCCCTGGAGGCCCTGCTCTCCGACCTCTTCCAGGAGCCGGACAACTGCCGCCAGGCCTTCTCCATGTACGCCTTCATGATCAGCCTGGGGGGCTGCATCGGGTACCTGCTGCCGGCCATCGACTGGGGGGGCAGCTTCCTGGCCCCCTACCTGGGAGGGCAGGAGACCTGCCTCTTCAGCCTCCTCGCCATCATCTTCCTCGGCTGCGTGCTGGCCACGCTCTTCGTGACGGAGGAGGCGGCCGCCCAGGCGGATGCTCTGGACGGCCCAGCGCCGAGCGACGCGTCCCCAAAGGCCTCCCCTGCCTGCTGCTCCTGCCAGCTGTCCCGGGGCTCCTGCCTGCTGCAGGCCAGGCAGGCGCTGCAGGCCCTGAGGAACCTGTGCACGCTGGTGCCGCGGCTGCACGGCCTCTACTGCCGCATCCCCCGGGTCATCCGGCGCCTCTTCGTGGCCGAGCTCTGCAGCTGGATGGCCCTCATGACCTTCATGCTGTTCTACACGGACTTCGTTGGGGAAGGGCTGTACCACGGCGTCCCCCGGGCCAAGCCAGGCACGGATGCCAGGCGGCGCTACGATGAAGGTGAGAAGGGAACCGGCGGCTCCGAGGCTGCGGCGCCCGTTCCCCGGGACGGGAGGGTTTTGTGGGAGCTCAGCTCTGCTGCTAATGCAAAAAAAACCCAAACCAAAACAAAAAAGTTACAGGGAACACGACTTTCTGCAGATGGGTCAGTCAGCAAAAAAAAAACCCCCATTCCCCCGCGGCCCCCGGAGCGTGGCACGGGGGCCAAAGTGGGAAATAGCGCCTTGTTCTCTGAGCTTCCCAGCACAGAGTCAGATCTGGCAGGGCAGCCCTGGCCTGGGGCTGAATTGTTAAGTGGCAAAACGGTCTGGCAGGTTGTGCACTGAACAGGATGGATCCGGCTCTGCCTGCAAGCTGTGGTTGCTGCTGCCAGGTCTTTTCACTGCTCTTCCCTCCTTTTTCAACGAGTGGGAATGGTGCTCTCCATCTCTAGGAGAGCAGGGGTTGGAAAGCCAGGACGTGCTCTGTAGCAGTGAGGTGGCATTTGCTGCATCTTCCTTCCCTGCTGCTATGAGATTCCCATCTCACGGCTGTACCTGGGGACCCCTCAAGCAGCTCCCCCAGTTCTCAGCCCTCTCTCCAGTGCTTTAGTGCTGACCACAAGCCTGGAGCTGCCACGTCCCCATCCCAGGACACAGCTCACAGCAGCACGTTACCTGCTCGCTGGTGTTCCTGCTGCCCCATTTTGGCTGCTGCGTTGTGCCAGAGCCTTGACTGGCTGCCTAACCCTCCTTTTCCTCTCCCTAATCCAAACCTTTTATTCTGGGAGGCACCTTCCTGGCCCTCCTCCTGCAGCTGTATATCTTGCCCTCTGCAAGCACACTGCCTCTTTGTGCTGGGTGTCTGTTTAACTTACAGGGAGCTTAATTATTATTTAACACTTGCACTGTTTAGCTTCCAGCAGGTCAGCGCTGCATTGTGCGAGCTGTCATAGAAACATGTGTTGAGTAATGATCCTTGCTCCAAAGAGTTAATGGTTCTAATTCCCTGAAATCTGATAGATCTTTGCAGAGGGTAAGGTCCGGGATTGCTACCGGATACTGCAGTGGTTTAGTGGATGTTGTATACTTTGCCTTGGCTGGAGCACAATTCCTTGTTCCTTTTGTTCTGCTGCTGGCTTTGGCATCGGATGACAACAGATCCTGGTTCATGAGCGGGCGACAGATCCTGGGGCAAGAGCAGGAAGGTGCAAACAATGACTTCCAAAGACAAGAGTGGCGTTTGGATTCCCTTGGGTTAGACCGGGGTGCCCGGGAGCAGGGCTGGTGGAGGGGGCAGCCGCAGGCTGGGCCTTGTGAGGTGATGCTGCTCTGCCTCCTGCCCCAGCCACGCGGTTGTCAGGCTGTCTGCGGCTGTGCCCCGCTCCGTGTGCACCGTTTGGAGTCTGGAACTGAAGGGGAGGGAAGGGTTTCCCCAGGTGAAGCCTGGGCAGTGCCTATCACCCCCTCTGCTTGCCCGCAGGTGTGCGGATGGGCAGCTTGGGCCTCTTCCTGCAGTGCATCACATCCATCTTCTTCTCGACAATCATGGACCGGCTGGTGAAGCGCTTTGGGACGCGGGCAGTGTACCTGGCCAGCGTGGTGTTCTTCCCCGGGGCTGCCTTCGTCATGTGCCTCTCCCACAGCGTCACCGTCGTCACCATCTCCGCCGCCCTCACGGGCTTCACCTTCTCCGCGCTCCAGATCCTGCCCTACACCCTGGCATCCCTCTACCACCACGACAAGCAGGTAGGGACCTGCCCCAGCATGGCCACTTGCGGCCAGTCCAGCCCGTGGAAGGGAAACACACGCCTGTGTCCGAAGGTTTTCCACCCGTCCCCAGGCTGTGTCTTCTCCGGGGATTCACCTGAAATGGAGATGAGAGTTTAGTGTCCCCCTCCTCGGGGATCCCCCGCTCACCACGGGCATTATCCATTTTTGAAAAGTGGGTAAGATGGCAGGAATTAACCAGGGTAAGATGGATGCATCCAAAGGGGTGTTCCCTGTTCCTCTGTGTCCTGCATATCAAAAAGGAAGCTGGTTCAGGTTAGTTATCCCTGTGTACATTCCTCAGCCAGGTCACATCTGCAGCTCTGCCAGACTGAGGTGCTACAAAACCCGAGCATTTTCAGCCCTTAGAGGTCCTGCTTTCCAATTTTCTGCCCAGAGCATCAAGATCAGTAAAATATCAGCTGAGGTTCTTCCCGTTCCCTTAGCTCCCCGAAAAATAAACCTTGTGAAACTCGTGACACCAACACAAAAGCCCATAACCCTGTCCCACAGATGTTATCCTTGTGGAGCAGTCCTAGGAGGTTTCCTGAGTTGCACACTGGATTAATAGGAGTTTCTCTTGTGCTGCAAATGCAGAATTAATTTGTGGTCTGAGAGCAGCTCTTTCATCCCAGCAGCAGTGGTTGGCTGTGCAGTGGAATAAGTAGGAGTCGTTACCACAGGCATCCAGATGTTCACATTGAACGAATCCCCGGGACCAACCCATCCCAGTTGGCACCAGGCAGTAATGAGGGGATGAGGGAATGTTCAGCTTTGCAAAAGCTTCAGCTGGGCTGGGATCTCCCATGCACGAATTATCAGTGGAATGAAAACCAAACTCCACGGGCTGGGAACGGGAAGGCCACATGCCCAACTGTTTGCCAAAGGCTCGACAGGGAAACACTGGGAGTACAATGAGTGAGGGGCACAGCTGGGGCTGGTCTCTCTGTTGCCATCCCTGGAAGTTCCTCCTTCCTTTATCCACTCCTTTGAGCTGGGAGACCCCACAAGAAGTCCCTAGAAAGCCTAAAATTTTTCAGGAAAACCTCCAGCTTCCCCCCATTTCTGTTCTTTTTTTCCTGCTGATGTAGTCTGTCAGCATTTTGGTTTGGGTTGATTTGAAAGCCAAGTTCTCACTAAGCTCATTCCTCTATGTTTAAGTAATTTTCTCTAGATGTAAATTAATTCTCCGCACTAGATATTCAAACACACCTCCCAAAACTCATATCCCTGAAATTCTAGCCTGGATCAGTATGGAAACCAAGAAAATGTGGCCTGGGCCTTCAGGGCAGCCTCTGAACATTCCCAGAGCAGACTCCTGGGAATGTCAGTGGGGCTGGAACTGTGAGGGACCTCCTGGTTTGGCTCACACAATGCCCTTCCTGTGCTGGGTTTTGAGTTGCTTTGAAGTTTAATGGCAATGGGAGGCCTGTGGGAGGATTTTTAGACTCCAGAAAGATAAGTGACAGCCCATATTGATGCATTTAAGTGTGCCAAGGCTGCTGAGAGCTCTGGGATGACCTGCAGCAGAGCTGGGGTGCCCACATCCTGCACCAGTTCCCTCCTCTTGATCCGTGTCCAGGTCCCTCCTGCACAAGGGAGGGTAATTCTCCTCTGAGCCTGTACTGGGCACAGCTCTCTGCTCCCAGACAGGTGCTCTTTTTTTCTGTTTTATTTGCTTTGTTTGTTCAATCTCCGTGCAGATAATGGATTGACATGTCCTTGGTTATCTGCCCTACCCCCTGCAGACGAGGGGTTGTGCATAATTGCAAATACTCCAGAGTCTGAAAGCAGCATTTTCCCTGCCTGCACATGACTGCCCGTGGTTGGTTGGTGTTAACGTGGGGAGCTTTTCCATCCAAATCCTCTGTGTGAATGCTCTGGAACCAGCCATGCCCCAGAGATCTCACAGCTTGAGCAGAGCCGGGCAAAAAAGGGCGAGAAGAAACAGATTTTGTTTCCCCCCCACCCCCTGTTTTCCAGCTGGAGCGAGGAGGCTCAGGGCAGGCAGATGAAGCAACTCTTCAGCTCTGAGGTTCGTTTCAGAGCTGAGCAAAGAGCCCTTCCCTGAGTTCCCAGCACTGTGCCATCCCAGCTGGTGTCACTTTGAAGTGTCCCAGATGAGACTGGCCACTCGTCCAGGGCTCTGGACTGATCGTCTGCCCTTTGGGCTCTTGTGCAGGAAGGGTTTGGGCTCCCAGCCACCCACTCTACAAACACTCCTGTTTGCACTGGAGTGGGCTGTGTGGCTGTGTGATATTCCAGAGTGGACTCTGGCCCTTCACTCCTGCCCTGCTTCAGGTGATCTCGGGATGGGGTGACCCCAGATCCCCTTGGCACCCACTGAGGAGGTGACAACCAGCACGAATTGTCCCCAGGCAGAGCCCAGGCTGGTTTTGGGCTGCTGAGCCCCAGAGCTCCAACACAGCAAAGGCCCCCCTTGGCCAGGTTCCCCCGGCGAGTCAGGGCTGCTTTGAATCCCGTGCCAGTTGGAAAAAGCCATTCCGGCTCCTGGAGGCCCATCTCACGTGGGCCAGGCTAAGGCTGGCGTTCCACCCAACACACACAGAGCCACGCTGCTTTTACTCCCTTGCTCAAAACCCAGGGTCCCTCTGCCCCCGACCTCTCTCCATCCTCACGTGCCTCCCTCTTCTCCGTAGGTGTTTTTGCATAAATACAAGAGCAAAGAGGAGGAAGACGCAGCTCTCCTGGACAAGAAATCAGCCTTCTCTAAAGGCCTCCTCTCCAGCCAGAAGCTGCCTTACCAGAATGGCCATGCTGGGAGCCTCTTCTCCTCCTCCTCCTCCTCCTCCCCTTCCTCCCCTCCTGCTGCCCCCAGCTCCGCTCTGTGCGTCAGCTCCTCCTGCGACGTCTCGCTCATGATGATGGTGGGAGAACCGGACCCGGCGGCCCCTGGCAGGGGGATCTGCCTGGACCTGGCCATCCTGGACAGCGCTTTCCTGCTCTCTCAGGTCGTGCCCTCCCTCTTCATGGGCTCCATCGTGCAGTTCACGCAGTCGGTCACTGCCTACATGGTGTCGGCCGCCGGCTTCGGCCTGGTCGCCATTTACTTCGCAACCAAAGTTGTGTTTGACAAGAGTGACATGGCCAAGTACTCTGTGTGACGTGGGGGGCACGTGGGGGCCCTGCACGTGGTGAGACGAGCCGCGTGTGTGCCCACGCAGCCCCTTGTGGGAAGCCTCGTGTGGCACCCGCTGCCCCCGAGCTGTCGCTGCGGCCCCAGGGCTCGTTCTGGGGCCGGGGGCAGGACAGGGCTAATCTCAGGTGTAAATATGAGCCATCAGGGAGCTGTGCTTGGGGTCAGCGGTGCTTCCCAGAGGTGCCTTTATCAAAAGGGAGCACGGCACAGGCAGCGCCAAAGGGGCTGTGCCAGGGAGAGGAAGGAGCTGGACTTTCCCTCCAGTAACGGGTCGTGTCTGTGAGCAGGAGCAGCAGCTGGGTACAAGGAGGGGAGACATCATTGCCCCTCCTGTTCTCCACTCACGGCTGTATCCTTCTCCCCCTGCCTGTTGTAGTTTTACCCAACTTCTTGAGCAATGCTTGTGCAAATGGGGCAGTGGGAGGAGATTTCCTTGGGGGGAAAAAAATAAAAAATGAACAGATGGGTGACGAAAGTTTGGCCACGGAGCCAAGGGGGTGCTCTTGAATGCACTTCTGTCCGTCCCCACCTCGGCTCTGGCTGGGAGAAACCCAGCAGGAGAAAAGGCACTACGTCTTGTTTCGGAAAAACAAGTAACGTTCCACTAGGACCGGTTCCAAAAGGTGACTTACCTTTTACCTACGTACCGGGTTGCATCAGATAGAAAGGACTTCTGAGCTCCTTTTTTTTTTTTTTTAATGATTGTTTTTAGCTTTCTTCACACAGTTCTCGGCAGCTCTGACCTCTCACTCCTCACCTCAGTGCCTGGACCTGCCTCCTGCTCTCTCCCCTAACAGCTCCAGCCTGTTGTGCCTCTTCCACACCTGGCCCCTAAAAGATGCTGCTGTGCACGAGGGAAATATTCTCAGGGGGTTTTCGGTCCTGTGACAGTGAAGTAGAACAGGGAGGGCTCTCCTGCAAGGCTACCTGGGAACAGGTGTACCAGGCCTGGGGATGCTGAAGGAATGAGGAGTGGAACTCGGGAGCGGTCTCTGCTGCAGTGGGTACCTGGAGCTGTTGCTGCCTGTGGCTGTTTGGGCTTTCCTAAAAGTTATTTTATTTCCAGGCAGGACTCCAGATTCTTCTGAGGCAGAGCAAAAACCCAGTTACCTGTTAGAGTAAGGCAAAGCACCTTGTGCTGGGACCAAATCCTCCTGGGTTTTCCAGGCTGTTTGGCTCCCAGGTCTCAGTAATCTCCCACTGGCAGCAGAGTGGCTGCAGCTGTGAGTCCTTCTGGCCAGTCCCGTTCCCCCTCCGAGTGGAGCAGCTGGAATAATTCTGCTGATGGCAGATTTCTACCACTCAAAGACTACCCACACACCAAGCAGGAGGTGAGGTCCTGGCCCCCAGTCAGCACTTGGGCTTTGGAATGATCCAAACTCTGCGACAGTGCGGAGAGGGGAGGCTGAGCTGGTCCTGCGAGCGCACAAAACGTCCTTGACTTTGGCTGGGCCAGACAAGCTGTTTGTGAGTAATTTTCTGTGGAGGTGTGTGGGCAGCGAGATGCACTTGTGAGGTTCGGCTGAAGGGCAAAATGTTGCTATTTTGGCAGAGTCTTGTCAGCCTGTTCCTTGGCACGGGGGCCGGGTGACTCCCCTGCCGTCTGAGACGGGCCCTCAGAGGGCTGCTCAGCTCTTTAAACGCTTCTTTCCCGTCAGGGGTCACTGTTTTTGTTTTATTTCTTCTCAAATTATATGCCTGCCAGCCTCCCTTTCCCACAACAAGGTTTGTGTGCTGAAATGCAGCTGTTTTGGGGACGGATTTGGCAGTTGCCTGACCACTTACGGAAACAGTTTGGGGTCTGTACTTCCTACCCTGGGCTCTGTCCACTGCAGGCTGCAGCAGGAAAGGCTTTGGGGCAAAATGTTACTGCCAAAGCTGGGATGTTTCTCGAATGAATGATTTTTTCGAACAGGTGTGCTGAGGAATCCTTTATTTTTATTTTTTTACTTAGGTAAAATGTGGGGAACCTTCACACGTGGAGGCTGTTGGGATGCTAGAGTGCTTTTGATAATTGAGCCATTTGTTTAAGTGCCTAAAGTGCTTGCACACCAAACTTGAGGTGTAGGGGTTTTGTGATAAGGGCCTTAAATGCTTCATTACAGACACCCAAGTGATAAAGCAGAGGGCTGGAGGGGCAGACAGCTGGGTTTTAGGCAAGAGATCAGGGTGAGGGAGCAGGAGGACGAGGGGGTTCAGGGAAAATTGGATGTCGTAGCTATGGGAGGGACTGGTGTGGGGGGCACTGGCTGGAACTGGGCTGCCCTGTGGCGGGTGGAAGCCCCTCTTTGTGGCCTCACACTGTCCATAAAACCCTTCAAAACCCTTCATCCTTGTAATTTGTGCCAGCACAACCCCAGCCACATCCAAGAGCTGGCTGGCTAGGCTGAGCTCAGGTTTGAGCTGGGCTCTCCCAGCTGCCTTCCCGAAGCCCTGGGGGATGTTGCTGTCACCCCAACAGCCCTGTCCGTGTGCTGTTGGTACCAAAAGCCTTTTGTCCCTGGTTCAAGGAGGCATTTTTCCAGAAGCTCCTTTATTTATAAGATTTGCCTTCCTGGCTTCTGCCAGGAGCAGCTTCTCTGTGGGGATCACAAGGGATGTTCTAGTGAAGGTACAAGTGTCCCTTGCCTGCTGTTACTGGTGTTGCCTGTGAGAACACGGGGTTTGGGTGCCACAGGTGTTGGTTACAAACTCCTCGGAGGTGGAGAGGTGGGACTTTCCTGTTCCAGGGTCGTGGGTGCGCTGCTGTGTTCCTCTCACAGCCTAATCCTGCCTCACCTCTCCTTTCGTGCCATGGGGGGTTCTGAGTGTGGACACGGGGAGGAGGCAGAGTGTTACCGCGAGCCTGTTGTGAATCTCTGAGTTAGGGAAGGATGGATTCTGACTCTGTGATTCTATGGATGGATGGATGGATGCTGGTTTTCCTGTCGAGATCATCCCCTGTCTGCAAGACGTCCATGTTTTATTTATTCGGTAGAGTAAATATTTTGTATACGATGCGAGAGGAAGGCTATTATTATAAATTTCTATGAGAAGGAGGAAATAAAAAGGCGTTTTAAGGGGTCCTCGGTGTGTCTGTGTGCCCGAGAGGAGCGGCCGCTGGGGGGCGCCCCCAGCGCGGCGGCGAGGGGCGGGGTTGGGGCGTGACCAGTGATTAAAGGGCGTGGCCAGCGATGCAGGAGAAGAATAAATGAGGGGCGTGGCTAGAGGCGAAGAGGCGGGGTTATGGGCTGGGTTTGTTATTGAGGGGCGGGGCTACAGACGGGGGTTGGAGATGGGCGCGGCCTATGCCTGAGAGGCGTGGTCATGGGCGTGACCACGGACATACGGATGGAATATGGGCGTGGCCATGGGACAAGGGGCGGGTCCAAGGCAGAGTCATCGATGGGGCGGGGAAACGGGCGTGGTCATGGAC
>VXAY01001532.1:572037-588360 GCA_013399855.1 Oxyruncus cristatus | reverse complement strand
GTGCGCCCGCCGCCGCCCCGGCGAGCCCGGGCTGTGCTCCGGCGTTCGCTCACGTTGCTCAGTCACGGGAGCGGAGCCCTGACCCTCGGCGGCGTTCCCGGCTCCTTCCCTGTTGGCCGACCTTGGGCGAATCGCTTTTTCTCCCTGTGCTCGGGCTGCGCATCTGCTGGTTTCAGGCGGCAGTCGGGTGCTGGGGTGGGGTGGGGGGGCGGGTTTGGACATCTATAGGAGTTTGGAAGTGCAAAGAGAAGCTCGAGAGCCTTGCGGTGTGACCAGAGGGCCAGTCAGGGCTCCATTCTATCTGAAAGGAGGTTGTAGCCAGGTCGGGGTTGGTCTCTTCTCCCAGGAACCAGCAGTGGGACAAGAGGGCTCGGCCTTAAGCTGTGCCAAGGGAGGTTTAGGTTGGATATCAGAAAGAAATTCTTTACAGAGAGAGTAATCAGCCATTGGAATGGGCTGCCCAGGGAAGTGGTGGATTCTCCATCCCTGGAGGTTTTCAAGACAAGGCTGGACGTGGCACTGAGTGCCACAGTCTGGGAACCGCGGTGAGGTTGGATCAAGGGTTGGACTTGATGATCTCCGAGGTCCTTTCCAACCCATCTGATTCTATGATTCTATGATTCTGTGATTCTATGATTCTCTTGCAGTAGCTTTGGGGTGACAGCACTGTTGGAATTTTTAGGCAAAATTGCCTTGGGTTGAGAAGGCGCTGACACCTGTAACAGGTACCCACGGAGTGTGTTGGCATGGAACATACCACCAAGTAACACGTTTCCCCTTGTCACCGCTCTGCTGGGTGGGGCATCACTCACTGCCCCCACTTAGGTGGGAAGCTGAGCACCAGAGCACTCCAAGGCTGCACGAGAAGTCTGCAGCACAGCAGGAGCCCCTGCTCAGGTCCTCTCAGTCCTGAGCCAGCAGCTTAACCACCGGCCCTTCCTGCCCTCTGGTCGTGCTTTTATTCCTGTTGTCGGTTCAACAGAAAGGCTGTAACTACAGCTACGGAGTTGATAGTGCGATTCAGTTGTCCTGGGGACACGCTGGAGGGATGGAGACTTCCTGAGCTGCTTCTGCAAGGAGACCTGGTTGGAAAATCAGGTTTTAAGACCTTCTGGAAGAGGTAAACAGAAGTGTTTGGTAGCCAGAGGTGGGAGGCTTACCCTGCAGAAAGAGAAGCAGACCAGTAAGAGATCATAAGTGGAGTGGAGGAAGGAGTGGAGTTGGGTGCTGCCTTGAAGGGGATGGTTCAGAGCAGGAATTTGTGTTGTGCTGAAAATTTGAAGCCTGAAGGCTCAGGTTGGCCCAGACACCTTCCTTACCTCGTGTGTGAGCAGGGGCAGCCTCTGCTCACCAGGAATTGTTGATGCAGAGCTGTGAGACGCTGTGGGCAGTGCTGCAAATGCCCCCTGAGCAACGTGACAAGGCTCTGGGAAGGTTTTAAACGATGTGGGGGTTATTTTTTTAAGGCTGAGAGCATTTGTAGCATGTCCAGACTGCTTCTCAAAAATTCCCTCTCCCAGCTCTTGGGACCCTGAGAGCACTGATAACCAGGACTGGCTTGACTGGTTTGCAGCTCTGCAGAAATCTCTCGGGCTCTGGACAAGGGACTTGGATGTAGGTTTTCTTTCCATTGGAAACAGGATTTCTTCGTTCAATGTAAACAGCTCCTGATGCCTCGGGCGGTTTGGGTGCTCTGGAGCAGGATGACACCCTCCATTCTCCAAGCTGACCTCTCACAGGGGCAGGGACGGTGTGTGGCTGCTCTGAGGGTGCTTGGGCACCTCACTCACAAGCCCCTGAGCCACAGCAGGGCCTGAGGTGTTGGCTCGTGGAAGACCAGTCACCTGTGGAGACCACACGGGTCTGACCTGGAGTCACTGTGCTCCTTCTCGTGGTGTTTGTGTCCTCAGGGGCCCTGTGAGCTGACCCCAGACAGGCTGTCTGTGCTGCTCTCCGGAGGTGTGGCTGAGTTTGGGCAGACCTGCCTGAACAGGGGCCCAGCTGACTTGTTCAGGCACTGCTGGCCCTGGACCCACAGGGTGGGTGAAGACTCACCAGGGCCCCCGGGCACTTTGGCAGCAGCACCCTCAGAGCTGTCTGGTTACCTGTGTGCAGGTAGTGAGCTCGGATCCAGCCAGGCTAGGTCTGTGTCAGGGGGTGGTTGCACCACATTTGCAGCATGGAGAAGCCATCACCCTCCCCTGGATCACAATTTACTCCCGGTTGTAAGCCCCAGGTCATCCTCTCCACCACTCAGCAGGGCCCAGCTGCCCTCTGGCGTAGGTGGAAGAGGGATGAAGGGTTTCATTGTGTATTTTTACCTTCACAAACGCCCCAGAGAAGTTTGCTTCTGGAGGGGAAATCTGGCACTTTGCAGCCTGTTGGCATCCTGCAGAGGAAAGTGGTTACCATGTGTGTTTTTTGAGCAACAGACTCTTTAAAAACAAAGGCCCCTGACTAGTTCTGATGTTTTCTTTTTTCATGCACGGTCCGTTTTATTCAAAGGCTGAGGTTTTCGTGTTTGCTTTTGAATTTGGAAATAACCTTGGTGGTGTTCCCTTGCAGATGAACAAAGACTTCCCCAGCTGAGCTCCTCCAGAGGCTTCTGAGCTGTGGGGGGGAATAGGGGTAGTGAGTCAACAAATGGTCTCTGTGAGCTGCCAGGAGCTGCTGCCCTCCTTGACCAGCCCTTCCCTGCTCGAGAGCTTGGCCAGTGCTCTGCAGTGCAGGATGCCACCGTCCCTTCTGCCAGGGCATGGCAGTGAGAGGACATCTGGGCCCCCAGAGGGCTTTGGCCACCTCCTGGCAGGCAGCACTAGCCCTGCTGAAGGCGTCCTGCCGTCCAAGGGGGAACACCCCAAACCCCAGCTCACCGTCTGCGAGGCTCAGCTCAGGCTGCCCGACTTCTGCAGCAGCCTCTCCCGGGACTTCATCCCCACCCTGGAGGAGATTGAGGAGTTCCTGAGGGAGAAGGCAGAGTTCCTCAGAGACGAAGCCCCTGAGCTTCACCCAGCTGGAGGGAAGGAGAGCCAGTGTGAGGTGGGCTCAGGTGGCTCTGGGGAACAGCCCGTCTGCAGCGTGCGAGGAGATGTCTCGAGCTCTGCTCAGCCCGGAGGGACAGCTGATGGCGGTGACCGGGCAGTAGCTGCTGGGAGCATTCCTGTTGTCCTCCAAATCCAGCCTCTCCAGATGGACAGCCACCCACAGGGTGCCGCAGCCGGTGTCAGGGTGGCCCAGCTGGTCATCAGCCTGCAGGGCCCAAACCTGTCCCTCCTCCCTCAGCTCCAGCCCCCCGTGACCGCCGGGGACCAAAAGTACGTCAGAATTGCCCCCCTGCCAGTCCCCACGAGGCCTGGGGCACCGGGGGACGTGCAGGAGGCGGAGGCAGCCCCCAGGCATCAGCAGGGCCCCCCTTCCCTCTCCCGGATCCACAAGTGTTCCCACCCGGGCTGTGACAAGGTGTATTCCAAGAGCTCCCACCTGAAGGCTCATTTCCGCCGGCACACGGGGGAGAAACCCTACACCTGTGCCTGGCCCAACTGTGGCTGGAGGTGAGTGGGGGCTCTGGGGAGGGTGGGGGTCCCCGCAAAAGGCCTGCCAGGGCTTGGTGAGGTGGCAGGAGAGCTCCTGGCTGGTCAAAATCCAGCATAAAATCACCCGTTTCCTTTCCCAAGTGAATTATTGGTGAGAGCTGGGAGGAGACCTGGAGAAGTGAAGCTTGTGGAGTGTTTTGGGTAGTTTTCACTCAGTCCAAAAGTGCTGAAAATCTCCAGCTGGGGGCATGTCGCTGATATTCTCCCCAACACCCCAAATCCTCCTTGATCTGAGTGTTTAAACCCCCTCTGGCAATACCCCTTTTCCAAGTGATGTGATTTTGGAAGCTTTCCGTGTCTAGCTCGGGACAACTTCTGCAATGGGGCTCCAAAAATGGCCTTTCCCATTAATATCTATCCAAGGAAACAGGAGTCTCAGTCCTTCCTCAGCAGCCAGTGGGTAATTCTGTGTTTGTTTTGCAACCTTTTTTGCTTTCTCTCGCTGTTTGCTGCCCTGGCTGCCTGTATCCCTCACACACCCGTGGGCCTGTGGTGTATCTCCACGTTGCATTTACTTTTGGTTGCTCTGCACATGATGGTGGTGGTTGTTTCCTTTGATCTGTGTTCCCTAAATTAGCCCTGCTCCCTAAATTAACCCTGCTATTTAATCTGGCTGCACTTCTCTGATTACTGCTCTGCTGTGGTGTTCTCTTCCTGGTGCTGTGTGCCTGTCCCGAGGGGCAGGATGCTCATACAGCCTTTGGCAGGAAGGGTTGATAGTCCTCGGGTCTTTCCATCACCACATCTTCGGGGATATCACACACAGAGCTGGTGTTGGCAGCTGAGCTTTCCCGGTTTCTTACACGATGTTGTGGCTTTCACTCTCTGCCTCGTTCCCCTGGATGGTTTTATGGTGTCTGTCTTGGGGTGCTGAAACCCTGGAAGGTGTGAGACTAATCTGAGTTTTGGGACTCCCTCTTGCTGCCTGTTTGCCCTCAGAAACTGCCCCTTCATTTCAACTGTAACCACAGCACAGGTTTATCAGCATCAGCTCCTTTTCCAGTTCCAGCCAGGACCTGAGCATGGCCTTGGGACACGTCTTGTTTCCACAGAGGTTTTTGTGAGCAGCCACAGTATTTCCCAGCCCAGGTGTGAGCCTGAAATCCTCTCACAGGAGTCTGGGGTTGCAGCTGAACCTCTTTGCTTTGTGCTTTTTTTTTGCGTGGGCACGTTTCAGGCAGATGGAAAAACCCTCCCGTCCTAATGCTCCTGCCATCTGTGCTGGCTCCTCACAGGCAGAGCAGGAGTAAATCCAGCCTTGTCCTGCTCTCCAGCACTCCCCTGACATGCAAAGCCATGCTGGAGCCACTCCAGGCCTTGTGAGACCTTGGAGGTGGCACTCAAAATACCTGTGACCGACGTGCTGCCCGTGCCCCCAGGTCTGGAGCGGCGCGTGCCAGGTGGGAGGAGGGTGCAGGGGAATTAAGTGGGGACACACGTGTGGTTAAAGGGACTTCCCAGGCTGTTCAGCTGGTCTGCTCCAGGTGGGGGAGTCACACAGACCAGCAGCGTGGACACTGGGCATTCCTGTGGTCCTTGCTCCTGCATCCTCAGAACCACAGTCGCTTTGGCATGGGAACCTCTGCCCCGTGCTCCAGGCTGGGTGTGTTTTGCTTTTCCTCCCTTTTTCTCTGTATCTAACTCAGCTCCCAGGCAGTTTCCCTTTTCCCAGCTCCCAGCCCAGCCCAGGCTGACGGGGAAAACTCGCTGCCACTGGGAGAAACAAGGGGATGCTCAGAGTTTGCAGGGAGAACCCACACCCTCAGAGAAAACAAGCCTTCTCTCAACAGCTCTGGCCGGGATGGGGAGTTACAGGAAAGCCTTCCCTCCCAGGCTCCTGGACTGTGTCCTTCAGCCTGGGAGGATGCCCCAAAAATCACTTTCTCTCAGTGTCTGGCCCCGGGGGCTCTCAGCTCCTGCGTTTCAGCAAGTTCAAACAAATGAAGGAAGTAGGTGGCCAGAGCCCTTGGAGAGCAGTGGAAAGAAACCAAGATCTCAGTGGGTGAATTACTTTCCCCTTTCCTGTTTCCAAATAGGATTCCAAGCCCTATTTCCGAACCTGGAGGAGCCTCCTTCTGGGAGCTCTGCCTCCCTGGTGGGTTGGATGGCTCAGAGGAGTGACCTGTCTAGGGTGATCCAGGAGGCTGTGGCAGAGACAGAGCTCAGCCTCCCCCGTGCCAGGGTCCCCTAACCCGGCACTGAAGGCTTGGACCCAGCGCTGTTCCCTCCTCCCGCAGGTTCTCCCGGTCGGACGAGCTCTCCCGCCACAAGCGCTCCCACTCCGGGGTGAAGCCCTACCAATGTGCTGCCTGTGAGAAGAGGTTTGCCCGCAGTGACCACTTAGCCAAACACCTCAAGATCCACCGGGGCCAGCCCTGCAGCCCGCGGACACCTCCGGGGGGCAGCAGGAGGTAATTCCTGCTGCTCATCCCCGCCGGGCCGAGGCCAGGAGGCCCCAGAGCCGAGCAAACAGTGCAGAAACCACCAACGAAGAGGGGGAAATGACTCTTTGCCAGGTCATAGGAGAGGCTGTGTTATCCCCTCTGTTCAAGGGTGACAATGCTCGTGGCCTGTTTCGGGTACTTTTGTCCTTCCCTGAAATACATGTGATGGAACGTGGAGTTAATCTGGGGTGAGAGTGTGTGTGTGTGTAGGGAAGTGGGGTTGGGTTGAAGGAGCTTGGCAAGATTTGCACACCTGGAGAGACAGAGCAGAGGATTTCCAGCCCAGGGGAGCTTTGGATGTCCCATCCCTGGAAGTGTTCAAGAACGGGCTGGATGGGGCTTGGAGCAACCTGGGACAGTGGAAGGTGCCCCTGCCCGTGGTGGTATGAGATGATATTTAAGATCTCTTCCAGCCCAAAACCGTTTTATGATTCTATGATTTGTTCTCCCTGTGTGTGAGCTCAGCTGGTGGGGTGACATCCGGGTGGTACTGTGGGTGGATAGGATCATAAAATCCCCAGATGGTTTGGGTGGGAATGGACCTTAAAGATCATCCATTGCCACCCCCTGCCATGGGCAGGGACACCTTCCACTAGCCCAGGGTGCTCCAAGCCCTGTCCAACCTGGCCTTGGACACTTCAGGGATGGAGCAGCCAGATTCTCTGGGCAACCTGTGCCAGGGCCTCCTCACCCTCACAGGGAGGAATTCCTTCCCAATATCCCATATAAACCTATTTTCTTTTAGTTTCAAGCCATTCCCCCTTGTCCTGTCCCTCCAGTTCCTGGTGGAATGGCGGATGGATGGGAGGTGTTCGCTGTGGGGGCTGAAGCAGACATTGGAAACGGCCTTTCTGGGGTGGTTGAGGTGGTTGTGTTGTCCCCAGCGCTGCTTTTCTGTGCTGGTGCTGTTCCATCTGGCTGGCACTGGGCACACTGGTGTCCTCAGGGAGCGTCACAACGTGCGAAGGGGTGGGAGATGCATCTGTGGAGCTCAATCTGTGGTGTGCCCTCAAAAGGGACCAGGAAAGCAGCACCAGAAAAGTCCTTTTTGACATGAAAGGAGAGTGCCAAGGAGAGACAGGGATGTGTGAGACCCCAGAAGAGCTGAGAGCCCCTATCAGGGGGTGCAGAGCAGCTGCCGGGCTCTGACGTCCGTCTTGTATTTGACTTCTGGTTAATTAAAGGCCAACTCCTCGCTCCTGTGCCAAGTTCCTGAGCTTCTGCAAACATCTGGGAGGGAATTATGTGCTTGTACAAACACAGAATAAGCGTCAGGAGTTCGAGGTAGGCCGGGTGCCCTTTCCACGTGGCTTTGCCAGCACGTCTCGAGCTGATATTTAGTGCCCTGCAGGCTCTAACTCGGCTGTGGCCGTGCCCTGCTGCTGATACCCCGATGTTCTCCCAGCTCGGGGCTTCCCGTGCTTGTCTCACGCTGCCCTTGAGCTGCTTTGGGGAGGAGCGTTGAGCTGTGCCTGAAACAAGGACTGGGAAATGAGCTCATCTCTATTCCCTGCCCTGTGGAGGGCGGGTTTGTACAGCACAGAGGTTGTTCTCTGGTCCCTACAGCTTTTTTTTTGGTGGTGACTCCAGGGAAGGGAGAAGCTGGAGAGGTGGGGGTGGGTACGGTGTCCTTCTCCAAGGGGTTGTTGAAGCACCTCTGGATGAGACACCAGACTTCTGTGTGAGACACACAAGCCTGGGAAGGAATCCACCCTGGGGACAGTGTCGTGTGGCTGCAGATGTGCAGGTTGGTGGCTGCTCCTTCCCGCAGCTCTTCCAGCTTTGCTGAAGTCACAGCAGTGAAAGAAGGAGCAAGGGAGCTGAAAATCCTTGTTTTGCTCTTCATCTGGAATATTTCGGACATGCTGCTACGATGGAGAGGGATGGGGCACTTTCCACCACTGAGGTTCCCTGAGGGTCTCCCCCGATGACTTTGTTTCTCCTCCTGTTTGTTGTTCCACAGTTGGGCCACAGTTCAGCCCAGGACCTGATGCTCTACAAGCACTGAGGAGAAAGGTCCTCTTGCCCCACACTTTTGGCTCCCGGAAACACCAAAAGTTTCCCTGAAGTCTGACCCCCGGCGTGCAGAAACGCTGTTTCCACAGAGGAGAAACGCAACTAAGGCCGGGCTTTGGATCCTTCTTTGTGGAAACGAGCTGAAGGATGGCTCCTGGCCAGGCTCCAGCCTCAGCCAAGTGGGGAACCGGCTGTGGCTGCAGGAAGAGCCACAGCTAATGGAGCTGCTGTTGTGATTCCAGAGGGCTGGGGTGTTTCTGGGAGAACACCTGCATCGCCGGCTTTCCCAATCCCCGGGCGGCACGGCAGGGCCTGCGGCACGAGGAGCTGGAGCCACGCTGCTCACCTGCAGGTCCAAGCCTTCCCCAAAAGGTCTGGGAGGGCTGTTTTCTTGTTCCTGGCTTAAAACTCCTTCCTCCTCAGCTCCTGAGTGGGAAGGTGTGGATAGGCTGCGTGGAAAGTCGCTGCCTGCAGCGGGGTTTCTCCCCTGTGAGTGCGAGTGTGTGAGACCTGCAGCCTTCATGCCGGCTGTTTGGGGAGAGCTCTCCCCTCTGGGGAGGGAAGGCGGCTTTCCCAAGGATTAGCTGGAGATCTGGGGCTGCTGTGGGCGCTCCTGGCCCGGTCAAGCATGACCAGATGCCAGCAAGGAACACATCCCCAGTGTGTGTGTGCTGCTGGACCTCTGGGGGTGAGCCGGAGCACACAGGTATTCCAGAGCCTATTTTGGGCTGCCTTTTGTTCCAGAGGCTTTTTGCCTGGCAAGGAATGTGCTTCATGCCCTCTTTGCTCGAGGGCTCTCTGCAGAGGCCACGTGCCAATACCAACGTGACTCATGCCCCCGTCTCGTGCTTTTATCTGTCCCCCTCTGCTCCTCTCCCTCGCTCCAGACTCGCTCACAGCACTCCCTGCTCGCTTCGGACCTGCCCCGTCCTGCCTCCCTCCGCTCCCAGCCCAAGGCAACCGGCGAGGCTGCACCTTTCCAAACTGTGGGGCAGCAGCAGCCGTGTCTCATCCTCAGTCCCAAGCCCTCCTCTGTTCACCAGAGGGTCCACTCTGCTCCTGGGGCGGAGCTGCCGTGGAACACAGGGCTGGGAGCGCTGGCAGTGGGGCCTTAACAGCCTGCCTGGTTTGTTTTGCCATTTCTTTAGAAAAACCACAAAGGGAGAGGAGAGATTTTTATAAAACAACCCACCCTAGATCCGTATCTCTTGTGCAATGGGTGTTGTAGTCTCACCTGCTTCCCCCTGGGGACTTTGGATGGCTTACAAGGTTTACTGGAGGCTCTGTAATTACCCATCCTTTGCTCCAGTGAGGATATTGCTCCACAGAAACGTGCACTGTGGAAGTGAGATGCGACCTGTGGCAGCAGGAGGGACGAGGATCCTTCTGTCTCCCCACAGACAGAAAAGCACTGGGGTGGCCAAGAGGTGACCCAAGTGTCACCGAGGCTGCTAGGCTTTAACCTGGCTCTGCCTCGGGTGGTGCTCTGAGTGAATCCATGTGCCTGCCATGGATTCCCTGCTGGAGGAGCGGGAATGGGAGGGACTGGTTGCCTTGTGCTGGGAGCCAAAAGGCTGTCGGGTTGCTAAGCAGTGCTTTTTAAGAAATTCATGCAGGCAGACAGGAGTTGTAGCAGGGCAGGACGTGGGAGAGCACAGAGAGAAATTCAGGCAATGTTTCTAAATTTGCAGCTGGGGCTCTGGATTTAGCAGGAGCGCAGTGCAGAGCCCTCCATCCTCGGCAGCACGAGTGACAGCAGTGACATCCCGCGCTGCCCACGTGGAGCTCGTGCTGGCTGCTCATCCTGAGGGATGAGCCAAGGGCCAGTGCAAATCCACAGCCTGCTTTAAAGCCCCTTTGGAAATATGGCTCTAAGATGGATCATAGCATTAGGGTTTTCTTTTTTTCTTCCCCCCCCCCAATAAAATCAGAACTGGATTTTTATTATTAATGATTCTGCCTTCCAGAGTTCAGTTTCACTGGGGGCAAATGCAATTCTTGGAGTAGTTCCTGTTTCTCACAGTGGTTCAGCAGCAGAATTCGGCTTGGGGCAGGGAGAAAACTAGAATTTGAGGTCTTTGGGAAGAACAGGGGGAAAAAATCCCCTTGTGGGAATGGGATTGAACAGGCAAAGAGGGTCATTTGAGAGTTCTTCCACTGCCACCAGCAGGGCCAGATCCTGGCCCTGAGTGACAAAAGGTGGGAGATGCTAATGGGATACAGCTGGAGAAGGCTTGCAGCTCTGTGGGCAAGGTTTTAACCCTCACGTGTCTCTTCAGCACTTCCTGGCCCTCAAGCTGGAAGGAAAAGGGAAGGAGCCCTGTGTTGCATCACACGTGTCCCAGGATGTGGTTCAAGCCCTTCTGGAGCCATCACTGAGCACAAAACACAAGGTTTCCTTGCCAGGGTGTGGGTATTTCCCGGCCTTGTCCCGCAGGGGATGCAGGAGCTCACACCTGATGCTCTGCCCGGGGGAGCTGCCCTGGGGACTGAGGGGTTAATGAACAAACGAGCTCAATTAAAACAGCTGGCTGGGCTTGACTTACTCCTTCATAATCAGCTTTCTAGGGAGGCACGAGAGCACTCCCAGGGAGGCTGGAGTAGGGAAGAACATCTCCATGTAGGAATGAGGCTGGTGAGTGAGGGGCTCTTGTCTGTCGCTCACCCCGCAGGGCTCGGTGACCCCGACACCAGGCTGAGGGTTTGTCCTTAGCATGGACTTGGGACAGGTGGTTTGCAGGGATGCACCTTTCCTAGGAGCTGCTCTCCACTGCCTGTGCAGGTAAAACACTTTGCTTGCTGATGTTTTGCCCCAAAGAGGGGGAGGTTCCCAGCTGATGGGATGAATTCCCTGTGGGAGAGGACGGGGGTGGGTGACGGTGTCTGGTCAGTCGTGACGTTCCGTGTTTGATCCAGGAGCTGGGCAGTGGTACAGAAAAGGCTTATCCTTCCCTGCTTCCCTCAAAAATCCACCCAGATAAAGCCTTTTTTGGCGCAGAAAGTACGTGGTGGGAGTGGGGGGGGTGGGAAATCAGATCTGTGATTCGACATCCATGGATCTGTGGTCGCTTTTGGAAACGTCGTCGTCGGTTCTTTCCTGTGAACTGCTCTGAATTCCCCTCAATCACAGATCCACAGCTCCTTGCTAAGCGAGCTGCAGCCTGGCTTCTCACCTCTGCTGTTTCAGACCTGGGGTTTGTTTGCACGAACAACGGGCTCTGAGACGAAATTCCAGATGCCACATCAATGGTCTCTGCCCCGTGACGGCGCAGGTGGGTCAGCTGAGGAGAACCAGTGAGGTTTCTAGGAGCTGCTTTAGGAATCTTACTCAGGACGTGGGAACTTCACGAGGGGAACTGTGCATTTGGTAGGAGAAGGGCTGCGTAACACAGTGGGAACTAGTTTGGCAACGTTGTGTAACAACCAGACCTCTCTGGTGCACAGCTTTAGGGCTGAACTTTCATAAGCACCTGAAACCACCTCTGAGCTGCTCTGAGTCAGGGGGGGTGAGCCCTTCAGAAGAAAATTCCAGCCCTGCTCCTCCCTGGGCAGTGAAGTTCTCGTGTAACTGGGCAATTCTGCTCTTTCCTGAAACGAAATACCAGCTGTGCCTTTGAGTATCAACAGCTATTGTACGACCTGGGCATTGCACGTCCTGTTTGGCAAAGCATTAAACTCTGGAGCCTTTCCTCCAGCTGCCCCGCAAGCCTTGGACTCGCCCCAGTGAAATTCTGAGTGGGGGTGGAGGTTTGTGGGCTGGAATAGGCCCCCCCTGTGCCTGCTGTAGGTGCTGAACTTCCTCTCTCCCTCTTACCTGCCCCGTCCTGCAGCTGCAGGAGGTGGGGGCTCTTGTATCCACAGATTCAGAAGTAAAGGCTTGAAACCAGCACTTTTTGGGAGCATCACAAACACCAAAGCAGAGGCAGAGCAGCTCTTTGCACAGGAAACTTGGAGAAATGAGAGGAAAAAGGAAAAAAAAACAAACCAAAAGCAGTTGAAAAAGGCTTTATTTGGTCTGAGAAATAAAAGATCTTGGGCATGGAAGGGAATACAGGGATGGGAAGTGACTTACTTCATCATCTTCAAGGTGCTCTAAAAGTGGAGGCTGGAGGTATTTGGGGGTCCCTCAGTGCTTTTGAAATACTCTGTGGGCATCCTGCAGGGTCTTTGGAATCTCTGTGAGGTGATGACTTCCCACATCCTGGGATCTTAATATTGGGAACTGAAGCCTCAGTGAGAAACCCGGGATGGTGGAAGGTGTCCCTGCCCATGGCAGCGGGTGGAATGAGATGGGCTTTAAGGTCCCTTCCGACCCAAACCATCCTGGGATTCTGTGATCCAAGAAGGCCTTGAATATGAAGCTTCCTGAGGGAACAACGAGTGGGTTTTTTTTCACTGGGGAACTTTTAAAAAACAGAAAAACAACCCCTCCCTTATCTAAAGGCTTTTGGCATGTGACTGTATCCTCCTGCTAGTGAGGCACGAAACCTCTGAAAGCCAAGGAATGAGCAGGACAGCTCTGAGATTCCCAGTGCTCAGTCTTGGAATTAGGAGCTGGATTAAAATAGCACCTGTGTGTTCTGGAGCGAGACCTCCTTAGGGTCTGATGAGCTGTTGCATAATTTCCTGGCTTTCCCGGTGCCTGTGCTTCCCATCCCCTCCCGACACTCCCTCACGTCAGAACCTTGCAGGAAGGCTTCTCTTTTTGGATAAGTCAGTGCTTTTGGACGTCTCTCTGCCTGGGTTATGCTGCGTTTTCCTGCAGCTGGGGGTTCTGTATCCCTTCAGGACTTTATCCTTGCTCAGCACTTGCAAAATCCATCTCTAGGTGCTGCCACCCGATCAGCACCCCCCGGAAATCCCGGCTGAAATGTGTTGATTTGACTTCTTTCTCTGCTACCTCTTTCTCTTTAAAATGCCTTTGCACAAGAGCTGCCTTTTTAAAAGGTGTGTTTGCATATGGGCTCTTTCCTTGTTGCCTGCTTGGTTTTATCCCATCCCTTTGTCTCGGCCTCTATCTTTCCCCTTGTGATGTTGTCTAAGATAGGAACAAGCCCACGGTTGGGTTGGAACCGCGCGGCAGCGGGAGCAGAACCACGTGGGAGTTGCACAAAGTAGGAAATTCATTATCCTGCTACAAAAAGCTGTCAGTGGCGTCACCCCAGGGATGCAGCTGTAGTTGAAGGTCCTTGGGATGCTGGGGTGGGGTTGATATTTTTTTGTGTGTGTGTGTGCTGTCCCTCTCCCAAGGCAGCCTGTGCTGCCTCTTTGGGTTCAGCTCCTGTGTTGTTGTTCCCTGAGCACTGAGGAAATCTGAAATTTTGGGGTGTGCTGGTGGATTATTTAGCTGATGGCAAGTGGAAACAAAGCCACAAAGAGATTATTACGTATTACACTTCGGCAGTTGTTTATAGAAGGGGTGGACTCAGGAAGAATCTGGAGTCGTGTTGGTGCCCTCGGAGATGGCGCTTTGCTCTTCCAAAATGTTTCCAGACCGCACGGGAGCCTGGCAGGTGCTGACAGACCAGGTCTGTGTGATCCTGGACTGTGGGAAATGTTCCTTCTTGGAGCTGTGTCGTTCTCCCACTCTGCACTGAGGTGCTCAAGGACGCAGCACAGTGGGTGCCAGTCCTGGGGGGGGTTTCATCTGGAGCTCCTGGAGAAACCAGCTGGTTTTGGGAGCATTCCCTGTGCTGGTCCCTTCCCAAAGAAGGGGAATTAGCTCTGTTTGAGGTGCACACACAGAGATGTTGGCAAAGCTCCCACCTCTGACTCCACAGGAAGAGCCTGAGAGGGCTTTGCGTTATTTTCCTCTTTGTTTTTGTTTTTTTGTCTCAGGGTGGGAGAAGGGAGTCCAGGCTTTAAACAGAGCAAAGGCTTAGGATGGAGCACAGCAGGGAAGAGGGATGGGCACAGGGAAAAGCTCGTGGAGTTTGTCAGCAGGTCTGGCTCAATGTGGCTTAGTTGGGTTTGACTCATCTGCAGTGAAAATCACGTAGAGCTGAGGAGGCAACTGCTCAGTGCCTTGGGAAAGGGGCCTCCTGAGCTCCCAGCTAGTCCTGGGTCAGTGCTTCCTGGCCCGGGCATTCCTAAGGGAAAAGCAGTGCTGATAATGCAAAGTGCTCCGTGGAAATAATGACTGATGCTTTCCACAGGAAAAGGAAATATGGACATACTTTCACTTCAGAGGGGGTTCATTACTTTGAAAGCTAAAGAAACTCACTTTGGATGTTTGTGGGGGATTTTTTTTGTACCTTTTTCTCCTTTCCTCCTTTTCCCTGTCTGGTCTCTCTTACTGTTTTGGTTTTTTTTTTTTTTAATTTGGAAGTGGAGCTGGGAAAACCAGGAACCATCCTCTTAACTACTGCATTTTAAAATAAAATGAACTTCTGTAAATGAATAAATCAGCTTGCTGGAAAACTTCCTCTCTTCCCGTGACAAAGGGCTTTGGGGGAAGCCCCTGTACCATCTCAGATCCTAAACTCTGACTTTCTCTGCTTTCACCTCCCTTCTGTTTCCCCGTGACTGTGCAGCAAGTTCTGATAAAGGGTTATTTAAAGGTGTTGTGAAATTCAGGATGGTGTTCCTGAAATTACAAACCTCCTTTTGCTTCATCAGGGGACCAGCTGAAGGAGATGACCTGGAAAAAACAGGGAATTTCCTTCACAGAAGCAGCTTTAAAGGCAGCTGGAGCTGCTCAGGCTTGACCAGGAGCTGAGCTACAGCTCCTGTGTTTGGGGATGGTGGTAATTCCCAAAGAAAACCATCCCTGGCTGTGGTGCTTTGGGCTGTACCCGTGGAGCAGGACTCAGGTTTGTGAGGAGGCACAAAGAAGATGTGCAGAGCCTTTGTGGAGTCTCAGGTAACCTTTCACCAGCCCGTGTCTAGGGAACAGGAGCTGCGTGTTTTGGCATGAAGGGCTGCTCCACAATTCTCTTCTCCCGTGCCAAAGGGTGGGAATCCCATGGAGAGGCTGTTTGTTCACCGAGGGAAGGGGGGTGGTGTTGCCTTCTCAGTGCTTTCACCTCCTGTTCCCAGTGCCTGATCCAGTGGGAAGTAACTTGGGTGTCACACTGGTATGAAGAGTGTTTTTGAGGTGGATACCTCAGAAAGGGCTCCAGGAGAGCTGGAGAAGAGGGGCTTTGGATCAGGGCCTGGAGGGACAGGACAAGGGGGAATGGCTTCCCACTGACACAGGGCAGGGTTAGATGGGATACCGGGGAGAAATCCTTCCCTGGGAGGGTGGGGAGGCCCTGGCACAGGTTGCCCAGAGAAGCTGTGGCTGCCCCATCCTTGGAAGTGCCCAAGGCCAGGTTGGACGGGGCTTGGAGCAACCTGGGCTAATGGAAGGTGTCCCTGCCCATGGAGGGGGTGGAATGAGATGATCTTTGAGGTTCCTTCCCACCCAAACCATCCTGAGAGTGGAACAGCAGTTTCTTGGGGACTCAGGGCTGCTTTAATGAGCTTCAGGATGATTAAGGCTCTTGCTGTGCCTGAAGGGAGCCCAGCACCACCCCTGAGCCCGGGGAGGGAACAGGCATCCTGCCCTTTACCATCAGGGTGTTGGGATGGGCAGAGCCACGGAAGAGGTCTGGGAATATGGAAATATCTGCAGAGCCGAAGCTGTGAAACCATCCAGGTGGGTTCTCAAACCCACTGTCCCAGTGACACCATGTTTCCCCGGGGAGAGCACGAGTGTGGGGCAGTGCCTTTGTCCTGGGAAGGAGAATTTCTATGTATAAATTTCTCAGTACCGGAAAAATCTGGGAGTTCTGCTTCCAGGAGTGCAGCACCCGGGAACACCCAGCGCTGGGCTGTCCCCGGTGTGTCCTCCTTGGCTTTGCCTTACTTTGCTGGTAAAAGCTCTCTGCTTGGGAAGGATGTACCTTTTCACTTATTAATTAATAAAAATAAGGGATTGCTTGGATCCAGGGGTCGGTTTGACGTTTGGCTCCAGGGCTGCGGTGTTTAAATCCAGGGGTCTCTTGGTTGGATCCAGTGGTGGGTTATTTGCATCCAGGGTGGTTTATTTTAATCTTTCACCCATTTTGCCACCCTGCGCCCCTTCCTCTCCCCACCCACGCCCGCAGTCCTGGGGGTCCTCCCCCAGCGCCTCCCCGCTCTCCCCCCATTCCCGGTCCCTCCTGCTGTCCCTGCCCGGGTCTCCCCCGTGCCCACGTCCCCCCGGGCCGTGGGCACATGGCCGCGGGCGGCCAGCCGGGCACTAGGACCGCGCCGCGCGGGCCGCGCCCTCCTATTGGCCCGCGGCC
>VXAY01001532.1:551529-571788 GCA_013399855.1 Oxyruncus cristatus | reverse complement strand
GTCCCCGGGGGGGCCCGGGGCTGTCCCACCTGCCCCGCTCTGCTGGGGGGGAGAGAGAGGGGAGGGATCAGTGGCCGCCTGGAGCCGGGGCTCGGAGGGGTCCTGGCGCTGGGTGCTTGCATCCAGGGGTGGGCTGGATCCAGGGATTCTTTGGGTTCGGTGGTGGTGTGGATCCAGGGGTCGACTGTTTGGATTCAGGAATTGATTGGATCCAGTGGTTGTATGGATCTAGGGATTGATTGGATCCAGGGATTGATTGGTTGGCTGCATCCAGGGGTTCTTTGGGTCCAGGGCTTGGCTGGTTGGATCCAGGTGTTGAGGGATTGGATCCAGTGGCTGTTTGGATCCAGAGACTGAGAGGATTTAGGGGCTGGTTGGTTGGATCCCAGGGGTTGTTTAGATCCCGGGGTGGGTTGGTTGAATCCAGGAGTTGTTTAAATCCAGGGTTTGGATCCCAGGGTGGGTTGGTTGGATCCCAGGCTGGGTTGGTTGGATCCAGGGGGTGGTTGTTTTTCAATTCCTCGCTCCACCACTATTTTTTTTTTTTTCCTTCAATCCTCCTGCACTGCTCTCCCTGAGCTGGGTGGATTCCTGCCCACATCAATGAGGGAGGCGGAGGGGAAAGTATGCAAATCCCTGCTGGGATCCTTTATTTTGTATGCACATGTACACACACACACCTGTGTTACCTCCACAGCCAACCTCCACTAATCCCCGTGTGCTGTACCAGGGGGGGCTGGAATCCAGAGCTCTTTGGTGGTGTTTTTAAGGAGCCTGAGAAACACAGGGATTGCTTTGTGGGCGTTTGGGGGGGGGGGGCAGAATCCAGTCATTAGCATTTCTCTCTCCTCATCCTGTTCCCAACAAACACGCTCCCCGTGCCTGACACAGCGGCGTGTTCGTGATTTCGGTCGGGCTGTTTATTTTTAGGGTCTCAGCGCCTGTTTGGAGGGAATAGTTGTTCCATCCCCATGGCAACGGGGCTGAGTGTATCATAAACACTGTTCAAGGAGAGCTTTTCCAGCTTAAATGAGACTTCCCTTTCATAATCAAGCTGGGATGGACGTGAACCCTTTAACCTGTTGTTTGGGGTTGTTCCAGAGTGCAGACCTTGCTGTGAGCTGAGGATGCTTCTGCTTCACTCGTGCCCATTGAAGCCAGTTTAATCTGCTGGTGGTAAACATCCCCCTCAGCCCATCTTCAGGAGGAAGCAAGTGTAATCTGCTTAGGAGCTTCCAGGGAAATCAGTGTTTTCATGGCTTAGTCAGGAACAATCCCATCAGTGCCACAAACCAGGCAGGGACTGATCGGAGGTGCTTTAGGTTTGAAGTTTCCCATTCTCTGTATTTGTCCTAAACCTTCCTGTGCTCTCATATCCTAAAAAAAGGAGAGCTAGGAAAGGGAGCCTGTTCATCAGAGTGTGGAAATTAGGAAAATGAGGTTTATCCATAAAACTGTCGGTGCTGGGATGTCAGTCATCCTCAGCCAGGGGCGGAGGGTCAGCGATTGGAGCAGCTGGAGAAAGTACTTTGAAATCCCCCTTTTTCGCTGTTTTCCAGCAGGTTAAACATTTTTCAAGTGTCAGTTGTGATGATCAGAATCCTGGTTTTGGTAACAAAGGGGCACCATTGTCTCTGTGTGGAGATTTTAAAAAAATCCCCAAAAAGCTGTTTAGCTCATCCACTGCCAACCTGAGTCTGCAGCCATAAATCCAGTGGGAATCCTGATGCCACTGCTGTCCTTCATGGCTTGTTTTCTGATCCTGGTTTTGCTAATTCAGGAAGCAAGTAGAAAAATACTGAGGAAAAACTAGAAAATACTAAGAAAAACAAATACTTATTTCTCAGGAGTTAAAAAGCTGAAACAGTTTGTTCCCGAGTCCCAAAATAGTTGTTAACACCTAAATTTCGCCTGAAGCAACTTTAAATTTTTTGAGCCAGGAACCCAAAATTTATGGCAACATTTGTTTTGAGTTAAAAAAAAAAAAAAAAAGAGGCTTGGAGTGGGATTAGGCAGTGAAAACTCTGGAGCAGCCCTTATCATAAGGACATCCTCCAGCGTTTCCTTCCAAGGAACTTCCTGCCTCGATAACCACGACTTCTCCTTCAGAATAGGCTGATTTTCCTGACTCCTTTGGAAACAACAGGGGAAAACAAGAATTTATTTGTTCTAGGGTTTTTTGGTTTTTTTTTTTTGTCTCTTATTCTTACCTGATTTTACTTTAGTTATTAGAGAAGGTATAATTTGATAACTGCTTGGAAAGCTGCCAGGGTTTGGAATTTTTTTTTAAGGGTGGTGTTGCAGGTGTGGAATTCTGCATCTCTGCTTTAATTCCTTGTGAATGGTAACTTTATTTTACGCATATAACAGTTTTTAACCCGGTATTTCACCTGTCTGTGTGTTATGGGAAAGGGACTCAATACCCTTCCATGCTTCCCACCACGTCAGGGTATGTGATAGTTGGTTTTTGGACAGTAGGGGATTGTTTTTTTTTTTTTTTTTTTTGATCTCTTTCTAGAATTAATTAAAATTGATAAAATCCTTAAAGTACCAGTTCAGGTGAGCCACAGCCTCGGGAGCTTGAAAAGCTTTTGTGAAAGGTTTATTAGGAATGGGCTATTTCCAGTGCTGTGCTAATGAAATGGTTGCTTGGTTGTATTTTGACAAGCACTTAATTAAATACTTCATCAGCCGTGTCCCACCTCCCTGCCCCTCTACTAAAATAAAAGGGGTAGGGCAGCCATTATTTATGGATTTATTTCATTGCCTGGACAAAGACACTGAAAAAACCTGATCAGACTTTGAGTTTTGGAACCCGGACTTGGGCCTGTGACCTCCAAAAGTCTCCTTCAGCCAACCCTGCTGTTTGTTTTCCTGGAACAGCTCTCAAGGCCTTGTGTCCACGGGAATATTGCACAACGGGGGCAGGAGTTATTGTCTCCAAATTCCTTCTGCTCACACACCATGGCCATCTTAGGCCGCTGAGAAACCCTGGGAATGGCTCTGCAGGGGTGAAGTCTGACCAGGTCAGTGTGTTGTGCTCGCAGCAAGCCCGGATTTCCTGGCATTTCCTGGAACTGAAGCCTTGATTTGCTCGCCTGAGTGTCTCACCTGTGCCGTTGTGAGGTCCCCCAGACCTGTTGCTGCCTTCATTTCCCTATTTTTTTGAGCTGAGAAGAGGTTTCTGCGTTTGCCCGTGTCACCTGTTGAGGTGTCCCCTGTGTGACAGCTGTCACCCAGCCGGTTGAATCGTGGTGGCGGTTTCGTTCTCGCTGTGTGACTGTGTGACATCCTCCCTCTCCTCTGCTCCCTCTTTGTTCCTGTGTGGGTTTTACTCAGCCCATCTGCAGAGCTCATCAGGCTGCAGATGCTGGTGAGAGGCTGTTGGAAGGAATGGAGGCGAAAGATTACTCGGGATTACTCGGTGTCGAGTCAAAGCACAGGAAATCTGCCGGAAGACCTTGAACGTGGGGGGGGGGTTTAGGCCAGGCCTAACCCTCCCAGTCCTGCCCCTGCCCCCTCCTCAGGGCCTGGCGAGGGGTGCCTGTCCTTTTGGAGCACAGGAGGAGTTTGTTTGGCCTCAGTAAGTGTAGCTGCTGGGTGAGATTAGCGTGAGATTCCCACGTGCCACTTCCTCAGCTCCTCCTGCCCGCTGTGCCACCCCTGACTGCACACCCTCCTTCCCGGGAGGTGCAGAGCCCCGGGCTCTGTAATCACACCCGGGGCTGGTTGTGGCTGTGGCACAGATGCAGGAGGAGAAGTCACCGGAAAAGATCCCTATCTCATGTCCTGGCTCCGCTGCGAACTCTGAGGCTTTGTGAAGTCAAGGCCCCGAAGCTGCCGCAGCCTCGGAGGGAGCCTCAGCAGCAGGAGAATAGGCTCAGGTTTGCAGCCAAACTCTGTCAGCTCCTCAGTGAACTTCAGGGGTCATCCGTAGGCGTCAGAGAAGATCTCAAGACAATAATAGTGCTCTATTTTAGCATACTCATTACAAAGTATAACTGCCCTCTGCCTCTAGCAACTATTTTTTCCTCCACTCAGATGGTGCAGGAGAGGAAAGGCCGTTGTCACGAGCAGCAGTGCTGCCTCTCTGCCTCGTTCCCTCGTTGGCTTTTCAGTTTAGACCTCTTCCTTTCTCCCCGAAAAAGAACCTTCAGCAGAAAGATGGCTTGCAGTGGTGTGTTTGTAATTATTGGTGCATTCATCCGGAAGAAAAAGCAATCAGATTTGTGCTGACAGGGAGCTCTGCGAGGAGGTTGGGGCCCTTTCATGGAATTTGAAAGAAGTTTGAAATGCTGTTTGCATCGTTAATGTAGGGTAGGAGTGGGACAGTGGGTTCCTGTCCTCATCCTGATTTCTTTACTTTCTAACCAGTGGGTCTTTAACATCTCTGCAGAGTGTGGGGTGGGTTTTTTTTGGTGTATGTACGAATAAAAAGGCCAGGAGGATTCTTCTGAGTTGTGCCAGTGCAGGAGGAGGTTTGAGTCCATGGCCATGGTGTGGATCCCCCTCTCCAGGGCACCTGAAGATGTTCTGCAAACCATGGGCAGCACAAGGAGCTCGAGCCACTTCTCATCCCTATGGTTGCAAGTTAAAGGCTCAGGAAAAGCAGCAGCTGCCTCCTCCTGCCCCAGGTGCTGGAGAAGGAGGAACCTTTTCAACGCGTTCGTTGGTTCTCAAACAAAGGGAAGTGCTCAGCTCGCCTGTACTGGTTTTAATTTTACATCTTGTGTGATTTATTTATATATTTATTTTTTATATTCTGCTTTTTCCTGAAGAAACAGGAGTTCTTTGATGTGTTCTTATGCTGTATCAAAGCAGCTTTTGTACTGAAGTTAAATGAGATGTCTCGGTTCCCAATGCAAGGGTGTCTCTCATACACACGTTATACTTTCCCAGTTCTCCAGCTGCTCCTGGAGTCTGAAGATCCACCTGTGATCCCATTGCTTTGACCGCTGTGGAGGGTTGTTTTCTGTGTGAAATCTTCAGAACAACTCTGTGTTCCCTGTTAACGTGTCCAACACACGGCTTTTTAAAGCTGAGGGTGCTCGAGGTGTCCTCCAAACGATGGACAAAATCGTGACACCCCTGAAGCTGTAAGTGCCAGAAACATCAGTAGATCAATGTAAGACTCCAGTACAGTCTATAACTCTGCCCCTGGGAGAAGGATCCTTCCAGCTGGAAAACTCTGGGATTTGGGCAGCATGAACTCGTAATTTTGTAAATGCTCCTCAGAACGACACAGCTCAGTGCAGGGAAAAGTGTATTTTTTTTAATATCTTGTACTTTCCTAGGATTTTGGCCACGCCATGCGTGCTCTGTTACCGTTACTTTGTGTTGTCAGGGTGCTCCTCTCTCAGCTTTGTGCATCTCCAGCTGGATTCCAAACCAGCTGTGATCCCAAACCTAGGTTTGGATGCTTGGCTGTGACAGAGGCTGACGAGCTTTGAGCTACAGCAAGGTGGTACTTCCTAAAGGGAAGCAGCCTAATGAAATAACAGCAATTAAATCCTTGGATGCAATCTGCATGGATTTTTAGGAGGAGGGGTTAAAAAAAGAAATAAATAAAAAAAAAATAAAAAGCCTTTGGCACTCTGAAATTCTGCTGCTAATCTGATTTCCACGTGGCTGCCTCCCGTTGCATCAGTCAGCCCCGTTTGGTGCAGTGCTGATCTGGGTTCCCAAAGTGCTGGAGATAAATGTAGCGTGGGAATAATCACTCAACTTCATCTTCCTGCTCTCTCTTAGCATGTCTCACTGGCACTGACAGCTCTGCAGAGTGGTGGAATCAAATCCTTATGTCTGCACAACACATGCGTGTGCATCATCCCCGTGGATAAGGATCCGCAGCGGGCACGGCCTCAGCCTCGGAGATAGGGAATGTTACAGGCAAATGTGGATTCCAGGCAGTTCTGAGGAAGAGCTGATCCCGAGTGGATCGGCTGGCACGCCACGGGAAGAGTCTGGAAGCACAGCCTTGAGTTTCTTAGAGTGCCGAGCAATTAATTTGGGCAAGCAGGGAGTTGTATGTGCGCAGTAATTAACAGGGAAAGCACCCTAGGCCAGCATAATAACGTGGTGTGGGTGTCCTTCAGGTTGAGATTGTTCCCTGTAATTGCAGCAATTTAACTGGCTTGATCAATGGCACAGCCCTGTGGAGTCACCCAGCCTGCCATGGGGCAGGGATTCTGCAAAACAGGTTAAATGTGAGGGGCTGTGCCCAAAAAGGCACCTGCCCCGGGGCACCTGATTTCAATAAGCCCTATGTAAACTGCCAGTAATCCTTTCTCAGGGCTCACTGAACGCCGAGGCTCTCACATGGAGACTGTTCCCTTCCTTATATAGGGCTGGATAAGTGCTGGGCAGTAATGAGATTGGAATAAAAGGCTTTGGGAGCAAAGATGAGCTGGCAGTCCTGGCTGGATCTTAAGCTGAGCCCTGTGTACACATGGACTTCAAACAAGTCCTTGGACTTGATGCCTCTGCTTGTGAACAGCAGTTGGGCTCTCAGGCTGTGGATTCACCCAGGCAGAAACCCTTGTGCTCTTAGGTTTCTTTTCTGATGGGAAAAAAAATCTAGCAATTTTACATATAAAACCCTTTTTAGTGTCTTTCATCGTGGTCGTTCTTATTCCAGAGCACCTGGGTTTGTTTTTATTTCATAGAAAGAAGCTTAAACTGCATTCATTGTCACAGTTCTGGACTAAGAGAATCCATATGAGATGCTGAATTAATAGTTTGTCTGGTGTGTCTTATGCACAGACAGAATTGTTAGTGGTCTGCTTAAAAATGTTTGTGGAAATGCTGTTTTGTGTAGTCAGATATGGTCAAGGAAAAATGACATCTCTCTGCCTTGCCTGTCCTTGATGAATTTGTATGTCGAGAGGAAAACCACGCTGGGAGTTCAGGAATCAGCTGGCAGATATTAGTCCTAGAAAGCCTCATTCTGAATCACTGGTGTAGGTAAGGCATGGCAGGAATCGAGACAAGCAAAGGCAGCACTTGAAATAATTGTATTTGCTTTCATGTTTACACTTCTTGGAAAAACGGGGATGATACTTGGAAAGGAAGGATTTGAAAGAGAGGGGAGTAGGGTTGATGACAAAGAGGCAGAAGTGTGAACTGAAGGAAAATGGAGTTGTTTTGCTCTGGCGTCTTCCCGGAGCTTTGCAGTTACTTGATCTGCTGTTTTTGAGGTTGGAGGTGGGAGCAGGTACGGAAAGGAGGCGGCGAGTGGGAGGTTTGATTTCTTTTTTTCTTTTTTTTCTTTTTTTTTCTTTTTTTTACCTGGGTGTACCTGAGCTGTTTCTCATGAAGCAGTACAAGTTGGAGTGGGTGAACATGGAACAACTTAGAAAAATTTTTTTGGGGTAGTGACTCACTGCAACTTACCCAAAGTGACCTGATTTAGTTAAATGAGGCTAAATATAACCCATGTGAAAAGTACTGACATGTGGGAGGAGACGACAGAGTTGGCACTCAGCCTCTCTGTTCTGCAGGGAACATCTTTCACGACTGGTGACTAATAATTTTACTCTTGCTGGCTTTGGAAATAACATCTCAGCTCCATCACCCCCTTGTAGGGAGAGGAGGGAAATGCTCTGTTAACCTGCCCCTCATCTGCCTCTCTACCTTTCAGCTCATTGCTATGGACAGTGCTATCACCCTGTGGCAGTTCCTCCTCCAGCTCCTCCAAGAGCCTCAGAACAAGAATATCATCTGTTGGACCTCCAACGACGGGGAGTTCAAGCTACTGCAGGCAGAGGAGGTGGCCAGGCTGTGGGGGATCCGCAAGAACAAGCCCAGCATGAACTATGATAAACTCAGCCGAGCGCTCCGATACTACTATGTGAAGGTAACAAATCCCCCTCCAATCCTTATCCATCTTTACCAGCCTTAATGGGCTTTGTTTCCTTTTTCATCCCCTGCAAGGGGATGGGTGGGTGTCACTCTACTTCCTCCCGGGCTTAAGGAAGTTGCACCAGTTTGTTAAAAAGTGTTTGGTTTTGGTTTTTGTTTTGTTTTGGTTTTGTTTTTAAATGTTGTGTATTGTTGTGCTGCGGTTCCTCCCCACTGGTTATTTGATAAGGTTCTAAGCGCCAAGTTTCATCTTTGCGTCTTTGCTAACACAAATCTGTGCTTGAATTGTTGAATCCTAATCCCCTTTCCAAAAATACATACCCTTGCAAGGGGTTAAAATCCTAAGGAAGAGCAACACTGGGAGATGATGACTGAGGTGGTGAGTGTTGCACCACCTTAAGACCTTTTCTGCAGTTGTCTCTACAAAAGAGCTTCAAAATAAGGATTTTCAGTGAATCAACCCGAAGTATTTCTATTTTTCTCTGCATACTCAGAATTTCACCTCTGCCATGGTCAGGGATTCCAGTCCAGCAGAGAGTCAGAAGCTTCTCTTGTTTAGCAAAAATGTCTTGCAAGGCTTACCTTCGTTTCAATAAGCCGTTTGTCCCACAACTGTTACTGTGCGAGTGTGGGAGATAAAAATAAAACAGTTTCTGAGGAACCTCAGTGGGTAGCAGGTGGTAAGTTACTGGTGTTTATTGTTGGGTGGCACAAATCTGGCTTTGTGCTGAGAGATCTCGGTAATAATAATTGCATGATAAATGAAGATAATCTGAAGCCCAAACTGCGTGTGGCATTTCACTGAGGAGCAAAACAAGTTTGACAGATGCTGTTTTGTGGTATTGAAATAGCTGATTATCCTGCATTCCGCTGACTAGTTCAGCTACTTATATTCCTTTATTATCATCTTATTAAGGATAAAACTGGCTTGATTTGAAGTACCAGCTCTCAATTCTGCAAAGCTGTAGAAACCCTTTAATACTGCAGGTTCTCCTGTTAGATTACCCTGACTGTACCCAGGTCAGTGATCCCTGATGGGGTTAATGGGTCATTTTTTATATTTTATTTAAAAAACAAGAATAAATCGACAGGTTTTAGGCTGTTTTCAGTGTATTTAATGTCAGGTTAAGCTCACCTGTTTGAGTGTTTTGTCTGTGACCTCTGGGAATGCTACTTTGGGAGCAGGACTGAATTGCAGGAATGCAGTGTGTTTTTAAGGCAGAAAAAAGAAACTTTTTTTTTGATGAAAGATTACAGGCTTTAATTCCTCTGCCTATTTTGGGCAGTGTTTGTAGGAAGAAAATTAATCTGAAGAAGGTCTAAATATATATATATACACATATATATGTATATCTTCTTACCCACAGAATATCATTAAGAAAGTGAACGGTAAGAAGTTTGTGTACAAGTTTGTCTCGTATCCGGAGATTTTAAACATGGACCCGCTTGTCGTGGGCCGGATAGAAGGGGACCCTGAACTGACTGGCTTTGGAGAGGTCAACAGTGCTCCAAAGGATGCGGAAAACTGCGGGAAGGAGAAGTCCCAGCCGTGTGCTAAGTCCTCGAGCCGCAACGACTACATCCACTCAGGCCTGTACTCCTCCTTCACCCTCAACTCCCTCAACAACTCCAGCGTCAAACTCTTCCGCTCCATCAAGATCGAGAACCCGGCTGAGAAGCTGACGGAGAAGAAGCCTCAGGAGCCGACCCCCTCCGTCATCAAGTTTGTCACCATGCCCTCCAAAAAGCCGCCCTCGGCCCCCCTGGTCTCCACCACCTCAGCGGTCTCTGCCGCCTCCACGGCCTCCTCCGCTCCCGCCGCCGCCTCCTCCCTTCCCATGGGATCCGAGGAGACCCTCCAGACCCTGGAGACGCTCGTCCTGCCCAAGCTGACTGTCCCCGAAGCTCCAGCACCTTTGCCAAACTTAACCACCAGCTTCACCCCAACGCCGCCCATATCCTCGGTCTCTCCCACTCTCCAGGTCCCCTCCACGCCCCCGTCGCCGCCCCTGAGCTCCAATCCCGACCTGGACATTGATACGGATATAGAGTCCGTGGCCTCCCAGCAGCTGGAGCAGGCCCAGAGCCTTCAGCACCAATCCCCGGAGCCCAAAGAGCAGGATTCATCCGTGCTGGAGAAGGAATTTGCCAATCACCTCTCCAGATCTAAAAAACCCAAAGGGCTGGAGTTGGCTCCTACTCTCGTCATTACAGGCAGCGATCCAAGTCCTCTGGGGATTCTGAGTCCTTCTCTCCCGACTGCTTCTCTTACTCCAGCACTTTTCTCTCAGGTAACCCAACTCCCTTCCTGGTTTCTTTTTTTAAAGTAACAATGGCGATTATGTTACATTTTAAACCAGAAAGGGAAGGCAAGTGGAAAATGAATAGTCGGTTCATTGTGTGTGGTGTTCTGAAACTCAGGATGTCCCTCCCTCACCTTTTTTTTTTTAATTAAAACCTAAGTTTTATTCACAGCTGGCATTAACTTCACCCCACAAGGTGCCCAAGTGGTGTGTCAGCCCTGCACGCCTGTGCAGGCTTGGCATGTGGAGGCAAAACCCAAACCAGCACCAGCAGGATCCTCTTGTAAACCTTGCCAGAGGGGGGCTGAATTATTTCAGAAACCCTAAACCCTTCCCTTATCTTTCAGCTGGTTCTGAAAATACTTTAAAAATAGAGAAGCACAGAGGTGTCTGTTTGGCAGCTTTTTTTACTCAAATATAGGCATTTAGTTAAGGCCAGAGTCTTGTGAGTGAACATGAACAGCAATAAGAGCAGCTGCTTAATTTGGTTGTTATCTTTGTGTGGGAAAGGAAAGCTTTTATGTCTCATGGAAAACTTGGAAGAGAACTGAATCCAGCTAGGCTGTTAAATCATTCTGTATCTATTTAATCTCCTCCCTGTAATAAATTGGAATTAGAGTGAAGCTGTAGGGGAGCTGCTGATTAAAAAGCAAAATGGCTGAAGACGGGGTAAAAAAAAAAAATCAAGTGGAGTTGCTCTTTTGGCACCCTGGGAAGTGTTTGGCTGGTGAACCTGGAGCATCCAGGGTATTCAGAAGCTGGATGGAAACTTGTTTTATTGTTACTTATGTTGTGAGCGTCACCCAGACCAGGCTTGTGCCCGCTGTCTGTTCCTTTAGAGTTCCTAATCCCAGTTTTCCCAAGTCCTTGCAGGTGCTGTGTGCTGGATTGCAGGCAGAGTTGCTCTGCTGGAGGTTCCAGCAGGATTTGGCAGCTGTTGGGGAAAGAGGGCTGATTGCTCAGCCAGGGGAGGGGGGAGCTGGATGGGGCTGGGAGGGAGGAGGAGCAGGGAATGGGAGTTCCTGACACTGGGAGCCAGCCCTGGCAGCGGCAGGAGCTGAGGTGGCTGTGGCTGCCTTTCCATGTGCTCTTGCTCCAGGGGCAGGTCTCACTCAGCTCTCCTGTCTCTTCCAGACTCCCATCCTGCTGACTCCCAGCCCGTTGCTCTCCAGTATCCACTTCTGGAGTACCCTGAGCCCGGTGGCTCCTCTCAGTCCTGCCAGGTTGCAAGGTGCTAATACCCTCTTTCAGGTGAGTTCCAGCGAGTTCAGCCAATCTCTCCCTGCTTTTCAGTCCCTTCCTCAGCAGACCTGCAGGAATCAGTTACCCCAAATACCTGCCTTAGAAATTAAACCAGCGATCTTTGTTTTCTACCAGCCCTGATTTTAGTGGTCACCCCGTTTTATTTAAGGATATTGAAAACGTTGGTGTTTCAGAAGTGTTTTCAATCAACTGCAGCACAGACTGCCGTGAGATAGATTATTTTTTTCTTTTTTTAGGCTTGTTCTTCCTGTAAAACTTAACTGCCTGTAACTTTAGCGGCTGAGATTTTCCTGAAAATTAAATTTTACCACTGTATTGTTTGTTTTTGAAAGACATTTAATTAATCTCAAACTACTGAGGAGGAATAACGTGTGGCACAATTCTCTAGGATTTTTATGGAAGAAACGGGTGGGGAGGCCCTGGCACAGGTTGCCCAGAGAAGCTGTGGCTGCCCCATCCCTGGAAGTGTCCAAGGCCAGGTTGGACAGGGCTTGGAGCAACCTGGGCTAGTGGGAGGTGTCCCTGCTCATGGCAGGGGGTGGAACTGGATGGGCTTTAAGGTCCCTCCCAACCCAAACCATTCCATGATTCTATGATCTCTCCATTCTCCTGTCTTTTGTTACTTGGAAATTCTCATCTTTGCTGATTTTAAGAAATAATTTTGTTTAATATATAAATAAAAAAATCAAACCCTCCTTTAGTTATAATTCCTCGTGCTCTTCCCTCACCTTCCACTTTGGCATTGGAATCTGCTGCCTGAGTTTGCTCAGGCAAAGGGTGGGATTTAACTGGTTGCTTTTTGGGTTGGTATCTCCCATCTCCACAGGGGTGAAGGAAGTAGCTCGTACGTGCCATGAGGATGGGGAATAAACAGTGCACTGGACATTTTTCTCTAGAAATAGCTGATAATTAACCGAGGGACTGTGCTTTCCCAACAACCTGTATTAAAGTCACTTACTAATTGAGGACGTGGCCAGTGCTCAGTGCAGGGATTGCCGCGACACTGGTTGCAGTCAGTGGCATTAAAAAAAAAAAATTAAATTAAAAGTGGAAATCCAAGAGGGTTCTTTGAAGTTTGAGGTGTTTTTTCTTTGCTGTGCTTTGTTTTCTTGTCGGTTTGTTTGTTGTTTTTTTTTTTTTTTCCTGGGGGAAGCATCTACATGCACAGACATGGGAGGAGCAGTGGATTAAAGTGGCCTCTTGCCTAATCATTTTTGTTTTGTCCCTTAGTTTCCATCAGTGCTGAACAGTCATGGCCCATTTACTCTGTCTGGACTGGATGGACCCTCTACCCCTGGCCCGTTTTCCCCTGATCTCCAGAAGACATAGCACATGAACTCATGGAAAGGACACATTGGCAAGCAAGGGAAAGATGGGACACTTCTATTTAACCACGTTTTTTTTTTAAAAATGAGCAATTTATAGTTCCACACAGAGATTCTCTCAACGATCGTCGTTTTCGCCATTCCCGAGTAAAATGCCTTTTTTTTTTTTTTCGGCAAAATTCCCTTTTTTTTCTGAAGAACCCAGGTTGGGAATGTATATGCAAACGCCTTAATAGGAGCTGCAGCTCCAGTTCTCTTCTCTTCCCTCCTCGGTTTGGAAGATTTCACGTGGTCAAAAGGGACTTTTGGTTGGTGTTGCAGCGACTGAGTCTGCACTGATTGCAGTAAACAGTGTCAGGGAAATCTTTTCTCTGTGACTTTTGGGGGGGGAAAAAAAAAACCCAAACAAAACCCTCTGTTCTTCTGCTTCCTGTGCTTGGCAAGAAGATATCTAATCAGGATGGAAGCTGGCATTCCAGGAAATGCTCGGGAAAGGGGGTGGCGTGTGCACTCCAGCTTTGCCTCGGGGCAACGGTGACTTCTGCAGCAACAAAAGCAGCCTGGTCTGTTCTGCTGTAAAAACATCTTGTCTTTTTTGCAGGGAGAAATTTTCAAGGACTATTCAATGCTTCATATCCTGAGATACGGAGGGTTTGGGAATGGTGGCCTGTCCCACCAGCCCAGCCCCTCGGAGGAGTGGCCTGGCTGGAGCCTGGATGCTTCCCTGCCCTCCCCTGGGTGGGAAGGTGAGGTCTGGAGAGAGAGAGGAGCAGTGGGATGAGTTCCCTTTCAGTCCTCAGAAAGTTTGAATGCTGAAGTCCAAACATTTCTTGTGCCAGAGACCTGTTCCAGAGCCTGTGATCTCACTGCTGGATGAGCAGGATGGTGGATTTTCCTTGGAAGTTCTAGTGTGGAGGGGGTGGTGCCTGTGCTGAGGTTGCTGCCTGGTGCTGGAGATCCACACCCGAACAAGTGGTGAGAGCACAGATGTCCCACCATTAACATTACTGCTCTTTCCCACGGGTTTGGAAAAGCTTCCTGCTTTTCCACAAGTGGAGGAGCTGCTCTTCTACCAGCTCTTAGCTCGAGTTTTGCATTAGAGCTGTTGTTTTGTTCTTTTGAGGGAACACTGACCCAAAATCAGGCTCGGTGTGTCCAGCTGCCTGAGGGGGTTCCACAGTGTGTCGACCTCATTGTAAATCTGCTCTTGCATTGCTTTTCTTGGTGGTGTGGATGGATGAATAATGCAGGATTAATTTCCAGAGCCATTTGAGGCGAAATGAAATTTGTAGTTAGAATTTTTTTTTTTTTTTTTACACCTCAGGAGGCCTTTTAAGAGAACTGAGGAGTGAAAGGAGGGGAGATTGTCCCCTCTCAGCCCCTCAGAGCCTGGATATCTTGGTCTGTGGGTGCTGGGGCCCTGTGTCCTCCTTCCACTTGGGGCATCTGATGCCAGGCAGCAACTTCTGTTGATGGGGATGGGAGGGAATCTTTTCCATAAAACACCCAGTAGAAAACAGAAGGGAACATCTCCCTCCTTCAGCATCCTCGCTGGCTGCCTGCAGAGTTTTCAGGAGCAGAAAGAAGATCGTCCCTTTGCAGCAAGAGGAGCTGACAGTGCTTGCTGTACATATTGCACCCTGCTCCACGGAGAAGTGGTGAACTCGAGCTTTTCCAGAGTTTTCCTTCTGCCACTTTTGCAGGCTTGGAATTCACTTTGAAGGGTGTGACAAACACCCAAGACTTCTCTTCCTCGGTGGTGTTACCTTCCTGCTATTCTGACCTTGAAACCTGTAAACCACTTTGTTGTGTTCCTGACGTGACACCTGGGACAGGTGGGTGGAAGAGTTGATTTTTATATTTTTTTCTCCTGGGCGTTGTTCATCCAGAACACCTGCCCAGTGTGAATGGGAGAAGAAGAGTATTCCTTCTTCAGGTGGAGAAGCAGGGAGTGAGCTCATGGAGTGACCTGTCTTCCTGTTGGGTTCTGTCAGAGGCATAAATGCTTCACATTTAGACATCAGCAGATGCAGGATGAAATTCCTGTGCCAGCAGCTCTTAAAATGTGCAATATTGACCTTTTTTTTGTTATTATTATTGTTGTTGTTTTTTAATGCAGAAGCAAAGCTGCAGGTGATAATTGAGAGCAGGCATCTGGAATTTTCTGGTTTGCATGGTGGCTTTTGAGTCTGCTCTAGAAAAAATATATATAGCTATGTATAAATAGCAGCACTTTTTTAATGGTTGTTTTAGGTTGGCCAATTTTACGCCCACCAAGCGTGTGGACTTTTGAGAGCAACATTGCAGGCTAGGATTAGAATTTAAAAGTAATTAATGAGCACTAAAAACCCCTTGCAATTTAATTGCTTCCCTTTCCTTGTCCCCTACGGAGAAAAGCCAAGTTTATTTGTTTAAAAGTCGTGTGTGTGCACACGTGCACTTAATTTCTCTGTGAACTTTTATCACTTTGAGCATAGGTATGCAAGAGAACCCAGCCTGGGTTCCTGCTCTTCTCCAAGAAGCTTCCTAAGATTGCACTGCCACAGCTGGGTGAGAGCCACGTTTCCCTCTGGGAATACCTTGTGCAGAGGGATGGTCACGTGGAAATGCAGCCTGGACGGGATGGCTTCTGTCTGGTAATACCCGCTGAGGTGGTGGTTGCTTTTCCCTTTCAAGGGAAATCAGAATGCATCCAAGGGTTACAACCTTAGGAGGCAGTTGGGAAAGCACATGGGAAGGGCAGGGAGGTGGGAGAGGAGCAGCTTGCTGCCTTTTCTCCATTACGACTTTCAGGTCACTTAAAGGGAATATTATCTTGTATATATGCTGCCTGATTAAACACACATTTACTGACAGGTATGGAACTGACAGCTTTTCTTTTTTTGGATCACATTCCTGACTTCTTGGGGCTCAGTTATGTGATTGCTGGTTCTCTGCTAGGTCACTTCAGGAGCACTTTGCAGCTCCTTTTTAATTGCAACAACTCGTTTTTAATTTAGGGTAGGGCAGGAGGGGGTTCATAGAGGTTCTCTTTTCATGGCCATGGTGGCAGTTTGCACTGTGGTGGCTTAAAAAAATGTTAATGCAGCATTACAGAAACCTTTTCTTAGATGACAGCTGAGGTTGCTGGAGTAGCCATGGGATTGTGGAATGCTTGGGAATTTTTGCGTTGGTTAGTTCGTTGCTGGTGGGAGAACTGGACTGGATTGAGCATCTGTCTTGCTTCTGGAAATCTCTTTTTCCATGTCACTGCTGCTGTTTCTGCAGAGTTGGGAGTCTTGCACTGCTGGTGCCACACCTGAGATCCTGGATTCTCAGGATGCCACCAGCAACACCAGCAGTCCATGGAAGCAGGAACGTGTTCACGATACCCTCCAGTTACGGAACCATTCGTGTTCTGTCTCACCTGTGAAGGAAATCCTGGGGAGGAGGGGGATGGAGGAACATTGGGGTTTTTTAACCAGCAGCTCAAGGCTAGAGCCTTGTTTCAGAACCTGAGCTTGTCAGCAGCGGTGGCTGAATGCAATTCCTATGCACTGTCCTTGGCACATTCAAGCTGTGTTTTGCAATAGGTCAGCAGGTGATAAAATTCCTTGAGTTGGGGAAGTCATTGTTGGAACTTGGAGCACCCTCAGACTTCAGGATCCACGCAGTCTTTGGTGTCAGGGAGGGTGTGTGAGAACAGAGAAGCTTCGGCTCTTCAAGGGCTTGTTAGGGATAATTTCTCCCTCTGATTCATTTGCAGACCTCAGATTTCTCACAAATACATCCCTCTTGTGGTTATAGCATTCATTCTAAGGACAGTGAAGGCTGCTTGGGTGCAAATCCCCCTTTTCCCAGCTTTCCACAACACTGAGCTGCAGCAAGGTCGGGTTCCCTCGTGACTTCAGCTGTCACGTGAGAGCTCTGCAGGCTGAGGTGGGAGGACAGAGCTGTCCTGGAGCAGTGATGGGTTTCTCAGGTGAGAGTTCTGATCCACTTCCATAGTGTTTTTCCCCGTGCCGAGCTCAGAACCTGCAGTTCTGACACTCTCGTCTCCCACGATTTATTCATTTATCTCTTAGTTACCTTTTGCTACTGTTTTATAGCAGTTTTGTATGTACTCCTGTTTTATGATTTAACCTCTTCCATTTTTAAGGCACAATTTGTTTACAGTATATCTCAGTGTTGTATCAAGAGGCTCTCTTGGTATTGTCAGCTCTGAAAATCAACTACGGCCGTAGTTGCAGAACGTTGTCAAAAGTCGACGGGCGTTATAAAACTTGATGTTTGAGTTTTGGGTGTCCACAACAGTTTTGTTCTGCTTCATTTTTTCAGTTCTCCTGCGGGAGAAATAGAATGTGTATCTCTGAGAGCAGAAATAGGGCAAAAAAAAAAACCAGAGACCTTCTGGCCTCTGAGGTCGTGGGGATGGGTGGTTTTTAAAAAACCACGGAGGGTGGTATTGCAAAGAGCCCCCCCAGGATCCCACACTTGGCAGGTCAGTCAAAAATTCACCAGGATTGCAATCACGTCGCTTGGAAGCTGGTCAGGATGTTCCATGAGGTGTAGGATGTCTTGCCTGTTTTTGTGGTTTGACTGGAGTTGAACAAAACAGGAGTTGGCAGCGGCTGTTGGGTCTGGGCAGCAGATCTGCCTTTGGCCCTCCCATCCACGTGGGTGGTGGGATAGAGGACATGCTGGAGCTGCTCTGCTGAGATCAGGTGAAGGCTGAAGGATAAAATGCAGTGACAGTTCTGTGCAGTTCTCCAGGGGGTTCCTGCTCTGCCTTGGACCAGCACCTGTGCACACGGAATTCCACTGGGAGCGAGTCGTACTGACTGTGGAGGTAAGAGCTGGTCCTGGCCGGGGAAGAACTCTTGGAAATGGAACCAGATCTTTCTCCACAGCCTGATTTTGGTCATAAGGGTACAACAGAGGAGCTGCAGAGCCACAGGGATGGTACATTCCTGCAAATCTCTTTGCAGGAGCAGCTCCTTTGGAAATTCCCTGATGGACTCAATGCCATCTGGAGCAGAAAGGTGAAGCTTTGGAGTTTAGTGTGTGCTGGATCTTGACCTGAGGCATGTTAGTCTTGCCTTTATACCAAGAGCAAACAGAAATAAGGAGGGTCTGTTCACTGCAGAAGGGTGATTGTTTTTGGGCTGAGCCAGAACCAGGCTCTACCAGGTAGGAAAGCTGGGCAGGGCCCATGTTTCTTCTTGGATTGGTCCGTGTTGAAGTATTTCCCTTTTGGAATTGCAAGATACCTGCTCCATAAACATTATTTTTGGGGAAAAAACACTCCTAAAACTGACCAGAATTGCTTTTTGTTTACCCCTCCCAGAAAGCATAGTAGAAGATTTTTGCCTGTGGAGCTGTTCCAGCTGTCTGATGAGAAGCACACTCTGAGAGCTGAAAACTCGGGGTTTTTTTTTAGATTCCTTGTGCCTGGAATAGCCCTGCATGGAGCACACGTGTGTCAGGCCTGCCAGGATGTGTCCAGGATGGAGTCTGGCTTCCAAATTTGTATAAATAGCCCTTGCCACATTCACTCAAAGCAGCCACTGCACCCTGCAGTCACCACTTGTAAATGTTTTGCACGCCCTGGTGAGGTTTTTTTTGGGGGTGGGGGGCGCTGGGCTTTTTCTTTTCTTTTAGTCCTCAAGTCAGTCAAGCCACAGCGTGGACCTCGTGAGTTGCCAAAGGTTATTTTTAAAAGCAGCTTTGACATTGTTGGATGCCACATCTCCTAAAAACAAAACAACCCCCCCCCACAAAAAAAAGTGTCTTCAATGTGTCTTCGAATAGTTTTGCGTTCACGGAACAAAAGTTTGGACTCCTTTACTCGAAACACTTCTCTGCTGAGACCGTGCAGAGCAGAGGGTTTTCATCTCAAGTAGGTTTTGGCAGAGGGTGGAACAGGGTGATGCTGAACCTTTGGAGAGCAGGGACCTCCATGGAGACACTGAGTGACCCGTGAGGGGAGGCTGGAGGCGATTTTGGAGCCCATTTCAGCCCTTGAGCAGTACCCGCAGCAGTGCTGTACCAATAACTGGAAGCTGTTGTTGTTTTGTCTTTTTTTTTTTTTCATTTTAACTTTTTTTTTTTCAGTTGGGGTAATTTTTTCAGGGTGTTTTCTTTTTGAACACAGGAGGGCTTTGAGGGTGGCCTCTGCATGGTTCCTGGTGTGTGCTGTGTGCTGGGGTGGGGGGGGTTTACAATACCTGGGTTTGCTCGAAGCTCCTTGAGATGTGTTGTGGCTTGTTGTTTTCTTTTTTTTTTTTAATTTCCTTTTTTCTTTCCTTTTTTTTCTTTTTTTTTGTTTTTTTCTGGCTGGCATGTCTTAAATCTTCAGGCTTTGGAAAACTGCTTTCTAGAATTGTGTTGACTTTTCATTCTGCTGTTGTTCAGTTGCACAGAGTTTTCTATATATGATGTACTAGTTTTGACGTTAATTCTCTGTGAACAGGGTTGAGATGATTCCTTGTAGTTTAAAAAAAAAAAAAAGAAACAAAAGTTGTATTCCTAAAACTCCCTTTTCAGATCTTGTTTGTATCCTGTTGCAGTGTTAACCAGATGGCCTTATGTACGTCACAGTGTTTTGTGATCAGTACAGTAGCACATTTAATGCTTATTTCCCCCTCTGTTTTTATAGCTGAGAAGTGTATTTGTAATAACAGAGCCGAATAAACGGGAAAATTCTAGGTAAGGGTGGTGGTTGTCTCCCCCAGTGGGTAGTGGGGCAGCTGGAATGAGTCTGGGATTAAATCCTGAACCAGCCTGAGACTGCCTTGGGAATTCTGAGACTCTTGGCAGATGTGGATCGTGTGCCAGGGGCTCGGAAGTCAGAGCAGCTCCATTGGCTCCAGCACAACCGCTCCGACTTCCACGGGCTGAGAACCTGCTCTGGGCAGCTTTTGGGCAGGGCGAGGCAGGGCAGGGAAGTTTTTAAGTTCATTTTTAGCGACTTAAGCAACCTGCTCAGCGGTGGCAACGCGGGCCAGTTTTGTCCAGTTTATTTCTGCGGCGCAGTTCTGTTCTGGGAAGTGACTTCCCGATGCCTTCGGTGTTTGTTCCGTGGTTGGATTTTCGGGCTGATCTGGGTTTCTGTGCTGCGGAGTTCTGGGCTCCAGCAGCTCTGACAGCTCCGCTGGGAGCAGCCTGAGCAGATTTCCCTGTCAGGTGACTTCTAACTCTGCAACGGGTCCAGTTTTACCTTCCTGTGATTTTTGTTTTTAACGGAACAATCAGTGGTAAAAATGACGCTGGAAGCAGCAGAGGGAACATTTTCAGCCGCTCTTTCCTGAACAGAATTGCATTCTTTTTTTTCCTATAAATATATATATATATATATATAGTACCAAGTCTAGAGACAAAGCAAGTTATGTTGTAGTGAGTGTCTCAACTTCCTACACTGGAGACTTTTCTAGACATGATCTTTTAGAGACAACTGTAACCTCGCCCCTCTGTGGTCCTTGGAACAGTTGGGTGAACCTGCCTGGGACAGAAAAGCTTCTCAGTCTAAC
>VXAY01001532.1:530690-551458 GCA_013399855.1 Oxyruncus cristatus | reverse complement strand
AGAGTATCTTAATGCCATTGTGTAAAAAAAAAAAAAAAAAAACCAAACAAAAAAAATTAAAATGCTGGTATGTAATGCAAGTACATAAATAGCCAAAGTTTTCGGTAATTGTTCAGTGTTACTAAATTTTGCTTTTGTTTAACCTTCCAAGATAACATTTAGGAAGACCTTCAGCATGTTGATGTCACAAAAGTCTGATCGACTCTATCGGAGCAGACGGGGAGTTATTTGAACACATTTCCGGTTCGAATACAGATTTGGAGGCAGAGTTTTAAGATGCAAAACTTCCTTTGCACTGCAACGACACTTCAAATGCTGCTTTTACAGTGGCTCATTGGTAATTGTTATTCAAACATCATGAAGGTCTTTCCTGAGAAATCAGGTGACTTTTCTATTGCTTCGATTTTTGTGCAAAAAAGTAAAAATTTAAAAAAAAAAAAAATCAATGTATTGCAATCTTTTTTAAAAACGGGGTGGGAATAGTTAAAAGAAAACTATTTTATGTAAGAACTGACAGAGGGATTTGCTTTGTATAATGCAAGCTGGCTTTAAAAAAGCATTGTAGCAAATTATTCAAGTCAATCATATGTTAATAGTTATGTGCAACCAGACATGCAAAACAATTGTATTTTTTTAAATAAATATTTTTAACAAAGTTTCTGCTCTTTTGACTGTTTTGCTCTTTTGGGGTTTTTTTTTTCAGTAGAGAAAATAGAAAGTTACAGCTGCAGGGGCCACTTGGGCTGCGAGAAGGAGGGAGTTCAGCAGAGCCTGAGGTAAAAAGTCCTTTTACAGCATCACAGGCTTGAGTGGAGACACAGATGGAGTTGGGAAGTTTGGGGTTTCTTCCCAAAACAGGTATTATTCCGGTGAAAATTTCCTTTAATTAGCATTTTTGCTTTAAGTAGACCCTCCATCTAATCCTTATGGTGGAGATTTGAGTTGCCAAGTGCTCTGGGAACAGGGGAACTGTTACTCTGGCGGAGCAGATTTAGCCCCGTGTCACCAACCCTGCAGGGACACACGGAGATCACGGAACAGCTGACAGTCCTGGTGTGGCACACACGTCCTCTGAGGAGAGCTCTTCCCAAATAAAGCCCCTCCTTGCATTGTTTCTGCTCCTCTCCTCTGGGCAGGGCTGGAGAGGTGCTGTCAGCCATGGTGGGAGAGGCTCCGGGAAGGACAGGTTGGGGTGGGTTTCTTGGCTGCAAAGGGGTTTTGCACACACACTTTTTCCTTCGGGGTGTTTCCAGGAGAGTAACAGTGGCATCCTGTGGAGCTGGAGAAGAACTGCAGCACACAGTGCCCGGGGTGGAATCTCTTCTAGGATTGGAATGGAATCATGGCATGGGGTGGAAGGGACTTTAAACATCATCCAGTCCTGTCCCTGCACTGGGCAGGGACACCTTCCACTGTCCCAGGTTGCTCCAACCTGGCCTTGGACACTCCCAGGGATGGAGCAGCCACAACTTCTTTGAGTTATTTCCATTTTTCCAAGCATTTTTTTTCCATAAAAATATCTTCACAAGCTCCCACGGATGGTCCTGTGGAAAGAGCCTCAAGAGCTGACGCGTTAAAGGGACTTCGTACCCGAAGGTGAGTGTATTAAGCACATGCAGGAACAGGTAAATGCAGTTACACTCTGGGTTTAGCTCATCCCTGGCCCTCAGGAGCCCCTCTGCATCACATCCCAGAATTAGAACCTATTCTAGGATTCTCTAATGACACTAAACCTAATGCAAGGCCAGGTTTGGAGCAGCCTGAGCTAGTGGCAGGTGTCCCTGCCCAGGGCAGGAGGGTGAAACAAGAGGTTCTTTTAAGGTCCTCTCCAACCAGACGATGCTGGCAGTCTAAAAAGGCTAAAAAGAGTTTAAATTAAAGGAGCTGGTAAATTCAGGCTGAGTTTAAAAGCTGGTCAGTGGAGGAGCTGATGGTGTTGGCCAGAAAGAGGTGGAGTTACCCGAGTCCAGGCACGTGAGAATTTAGCAATCAATCACCTTTAATTAAACACTGCTTTATATACACACATACATATGTACATCCACATACAGCAGTTAAAGCAAGAAGAACATGTCCAGTCACTCACTGAAGAAGGAGCTGCTTGGAGCTTTACATTCCTCTAAAGCCAGTCCTTCCCCAGGAGCTGGAGCAGGCCATGCGTGGGCTATGAGAGTACCTTGCACAAGGCACCTGGATGAGAATATTGCACAGGTAAAGCAGCTGGAGACTGGCTCCCAAATACCTCTGGTGAAGCTTCGGTTGGAAGCTGGAAATAAAACCACCCTAAAGGACACTGCCACCGCAGCAGCTGAAGTAGTGACTTACCTAAAGCAAAACAAACCCATCGCAACTCATTCTTTAAAAAAAAAAACAAAAACGAAAACAAAAACAAAAAAGAAAAGCAAATGATTGCAATAATCAAGAGGCCTGAGCATGCTGAGTAAGACACTGTCTTAGTGAACGTGTTTGTAGTGTGGAATATACAGGAATCAAGTGTGCAAATGTAGACAGGGCCTGCTACCACGTGCACCCGGTGGGCTCTGCCAGTGTGGAACTGTTCCCCTTGGGGAGGATAAATGGAGGTGGCACTGGCTCGAGTCCACGTCGCACAAAAATGAATTAAAATCCAGTATTGTGCTGTAAATTCAAGGGGCTTCTGTACAGTACAGGCCAGGAAAATAATCTGTTCAATTCAATAGCTAAGCCAGGAGACATTCAGTCACGTGTGGAGCAGAGAGAGCCTCTTCCTTCCCACCCTCCGTCCTGAACAGGTAAGGAAGTTCATTTTACAGGAGGAACTGTTGGGAAATCCTCTCTGCTCACACCTTTCAGCCACAGGGTCAGGCTGGCACTTGAAAGTCCTTTTGGTCCAAGTGGCACTGGCAGCTCGTGCTGGGCTCGCCACAGGGTTTCGGGACGTTGCCTTGATTCTCACTTACCCAGTCGAGTGTGCTTTTGATTGCAGAGAACTTGCATGATTCAGTCATTAGATGCGAAATCACCCTCAAGAGTAATGCTTAATTGTGTGGGGGGGTGGTGGTTTATTGCTTGTCTAGAGCTTGGCCTCGTCCTCAGCGCTGGTACTGCCCCGTGTCATCCGTCACTGCTGCTTTGTCAGGGGAGGCATCGTCCAGCTCTGCAGAACGGACATGAAATACCTGAATGGACGGTTCTGAGCCTAAAGGGGGGGGTGTGCCTGAGCTCTCCCAAACAGGAACGGTGCTTTTCCATCACCCACCACAGGAACTTAATTCACTGGTCATGGAAGAAAGTCACCAAGGTTGGAAAAGACCTCCAGGGTCGAGTCCACCCTGTGGCTGATCCTCACCTTGTCCCCCAGCCCAGAGCACTGAGGGCCACCTCCAGTCGTTCCTTGGACACCTGCAGGGCTGGGGACTCCAAACCTCCCTGGGCAGCCCCTTCCAACACCTGAACATTCTTTCCACGACAAAATTCCTCCTGATGTCCAACCTGACCCTCCCCTGGCACAGCTGGAGGCCGTTCCCTCTCCTCCTGTCCCTGTTCCCTGGGAGCAGAGCCCGACCCCCCCCGGCTCCCCCCTCCTGTCAGGGGGTTGCAGAGCCAGAAGGTCCCCCCTGAGGCTCCTTTTCTCCAGGCTGAGCCCCCCCAGCTCCCTCAGCTCTCCTGGTGCTCCAGCTCCTTCCCCAGCTCTGTTCCCTTCCCTGCACAGGCTCCAGCCCCTCTTGTCTTGAGGGGCCCAGAACTGGGCACAGCTCTCCAGATGTGGCCCCACACAGCCCCAGCCACCCCTTTCCTGCACCCTGGACATGTTTTTCCCTGTCCCACTCCGCTCCTTTTGTACGAGGTGCTTAAAAAAAACAAACAGCCTATGCAGACTGAGGTGATAAGCAAGAAATCCTTTATCAGTGAGGCTTTTTTTCAAGAGCCTGACAGCTGCCCTTGGATAGCAGACCCACTTGTTCCCTGGATTTCAGCCAGGGAACAGCACAGGGCAGCTGGTTCAGTCTCTCTCCCTCTCTGAGATCCACAGACCATTCCTACTTTTCCCCTCGCTTCTCCAACAGAAAAGAAAGCAAACCCCGGGTTGTGGCTGCCAAGGCTTTGTGGGCAAGTCAAAGCAGGAAAAGGGGAGAGGAAGCAGCAGTAAAATAAACATTTCCTTGCATTTTGCTGGAGTGCTGGGCCCTGGCTCTGGGGTGCTGCAGGTGCTGCTCTTCCTTTCATTCCCAAAGCAGGGCTGAGGGCTGGTGCTTTCTTACCTGGAGAGGGCTTGGGGTACATCCTGTGGAAAAACACCAGGAAGGCGTAGAAGGTGAAGGCCAAGCATCCAAAGATCATCCCACAGACCAGGAAACTGTAGCTGCCCCGATCATGGATAATCTGCGATGGGAAGGGAAATAGGAGAGGGAGCAGCCATCAGCACAGCACTCAGACACCTCAGCGAGGGCTCTACTGGGTGATAACCCAGGGGTCAGGCAGCGCTTCTTCCCAGCAGCTGCCCAAAACCAGGGCTAAAGTTCTGACCTCGAAATTCCAGCCAGTTTTTGGCCTGTCCTGCCTACTCACCGACCCCACCAGCAGCTGTAGGACCATCTCCCCAATCCCAGCTCCAGTCACCAACACGGTTGTGGCACAGCCTGCAAGGAAAACAGTGCAAGGGACAGCGGCAGGAACAGGTGGGACAACCAGCAGGATCAGCTTTAAACTGCTCTTCCAGGGATCTCCCCACACAAGAGTTACAAAAAATACTCAGTGTATGTCCCCACCTAACGTTGAAAATGCCTCTGCTCACCTGCAGCAGTGCAGAAAGGGAGAAGTTTAAGCCAAAAAAACCGCCAGATCTCCCTCTCCCTTGTCTCTGTTGGCAAGGGGTGATGTTGCTTCTTGCTGGAAAGATTCTCATTTTTCTGTCTCACTGCCCCTGAGACAGAGGTTGGCAGGGACCTCCGGGGAGAGCCGGCCAGACTGCGGGGCTTCCAGTTCACTGATAATCTGATGATGTTTTCAAAACTACCTGCCTGTAAAACCTCTAGAGCAGCACCTCTGCGAGCCTGAGACCCCTAAAGCTGCGGGAAAGCGGGAAGCAGGCTGGATCCCTGCCGGGGGAAGTCACCAGCCAGCGAGGCAGGGCTTTTGTTAGGGGCTGGTTTTTGTGACTCAAGAGCCCGAACAAACAATTCGAGAGCAGCTCTTGCTTCCTGGGCACCCCCGGGGAGGGAAGGAGGTGCTCGGGGTGACGGTAACCGAACACCCAGCACCTCCCCAGAGCCTGCCACGCGTTCCCAAATCCCGGCTCACCTTTGTACTGCAGGATGTCCTCGGTGTAGGCCAGCATGCTGGGGAAGGTGCTGCTGAGGAACAGCCCCAGGGACGCCGTGCCCACGAACAGGAACACGACGCTGGAGGAGAAAATCAGGAGCAGGAGGAAGGTTATGAGGACCCCAACCTGTGAACGACACGCAGAGCGAGAGAAAGGCTGAGTTGCAGCAGGCTCCGGATTTTATTCCTAGTAGGAAAATGGGCTGGGGAAAAAAGGTCAGGCTTTGGGGAAACGAAGTAACCGCTCCAATAAAATCCATCCGGCCTTAATGAATCTGGTAATTTTTACAGCAGGATTCTATAGCGTAACTTGGTTTTACGTCTCAACTTCATTACGCCGAAACTTAAGCTTGTACCCGGAAAAAATACTTACTGATATTTGATATTTTAAATAATCGCTATAATAATTAATATAATAAAAAGCTATGTACATTTTGATACATAATGTTAAGTCAAGTAATAATTAATACAGTAGTAGTGCTCCTTCCGTGATATTTCAATCACTAATAATTCTTTAACCTGAATAAGGTTTAACTGCTGAATGAGACTTAACTCACTCTCAAAGATTTAACTCTCAGTGACTGCTCAGAAAGCTGCCACAGCGTTAAAGCCAAAGAGCCAACTTCATTTAAATAAACGTGCCCTCACCTCTGCCTTGTGCAGCAAATAGCCAAAAACTCCCCGAAACGCCCAAGTGAGCCCGGGCAGTGTCAGCAGAGGGAGCTCTGAGATTCCAGCTCGTACTGAATTAATTGTCTCGGCCCTGATTGGGGCCCATTTGCATGAGCTCAGGGGAGGTTTGGACTCCCGAGGAAGCTGGATTCAAGCTGCCGGTTGTGTGACCCTGCAGTGACTCCAAGAGCTGGGCTACCCTACAGGAGCAGTGCCAGCTCCCAGCACTGCACAGGGATCAGTGCCAGTCAAGGGGATTTTTACTCGAGATATCCCAAAATGTCTCTTCTCACCCCCCTGTGCAGTATTAGCTGTGAAACTCGCCACCAAAATTACTTCTGGTTTAAAGAAATTGTAAATGAAATGCCTTCTCACTCCTTTCTTCTTCTTTGGAAGAAGTGGGAATGGGACCACCTCCCTCCCTGTTGCCTCGTCCTCACACGCACACCTTCCTTACACATCCCGAAGGGATTCCTTCCCCTTCCTCCAGGCGAACGTGTTTCACTAATTTAAGCCACCTCACACCACGCTGGTTTCTGTGACAACTGCTGCAGTCTACGCAGAGAATTTGTGGAGTGATCTGCCTTCCCTTTCCCACGGAATCAACTACCCTGTGTGCCAAGTACCTAAGGCTGGCAGGCGCTTTCCCGGGTGCTTTCCCAACCCTCAGGCCAGGTTAACCGAGGAGTGGGCCCTGCAAAGTCCTACAACCAGGTTTTAAGGCTGGAGGGCCCCCCTTGTCCAGCCCCACCTGGTGCAAACCCGCCCCGGGGAGGAGCTGGAGCTCTGCACGTCCGAAACCAAGCCGAGACGACCCGGTGGGTTAAACCGGGACTAAAGCAGCCTAAACCCAGCCTTACCACGTTGATGAAGACCATGGTTGCTGGCTTCATGCGGTAGGACACGGGGATGGAGATGAGCCTGCCCAGGGTGATGAAGCCCCAGAAAAGGCTGGGCAGGTACCCAGCCACCTTGTGCACCACGGACAGGGGCTCCTCCACGGCGTAGCTGTACACGAAGCCCGAGTACTCTCCCTGCAGGGAAACAAAGCGTCCTGTCAGCCAGGGCGGGAACCCAACCTGCCCCTCGCTTATTCGTGGGTGGAGAGCCACGAAGGAACCCGTTCCCAGGGCTTTGCAGCTTCCACCAGACGCAGAGCACGCGACCTGAACTCAGCCCAGACCCAACAGCAACAGCAGGTGAAAGGGTTTGGGCTGTTCCAAGCGGTTTGGGAGGGAGAAACCCCAGAGCTGTGCTCGGACAAGCCCCCTCTGTCAGCTGAACTCACCACAATCCCATCAGTCATGAAGAGCACGAGAGCCCCAGTGACGTGGACGGCGAAGTAGGTGTAAGAAGCCCCTCTGAAGTTTCTGCTTTGGCAGCAGTTAAATAAGTCGTCGTGACCTGGCAAGGAACAATGCAAAGCAAACTTAGCCGGGGGGGGTTTGGGTGGCTGCCAGCCCCTGGTGGGGATTTGTTCTGTGCCCAGACCCATGGAGGACTGTGGATGGGGGGACACTGCTGACCTGGGCTGCCACCACCTCCCCTTTACCCACCTCTAAGCTTCCAGCAGGTAGAGGGGTGTGTTTTTGGGCTGCTGTCCACACACTGGGATCCTGGCTCTCCAGGGAACCTGCCACCCCCTCCTACTGTCCCTGCTTGTGCTCCTCGTCCCATTTAGGGGCCCCGCAATCCTGGCCCTGCTCTTACAGGCAATAAAACCAAGCCCATCCAACCACAGCACTCGGAGCCCCTCGTCCTTGGAACCCCCACCCAGGAGGGTCCTGCCCAGGAGAGCTCACATTCCTGGGATAAATGATATTTAACCAAACAGGCCAACTTTGGGAACGAGAGCATTAAACACACACAGCTCACTGTCACCTCATCTGAACAGACCCCAGGGAGCCTGGCAAAGCCGGGGGTCAGGACCCCGGGAATTCCCAGCCTTCCCACCCTCGTGCTTGTAAGCATTCCCTGAAATTCCCTTTTACTGCTCAGGTAAAGCCATCTCTCCAGAAATAACACTGAACACTCCCCTGACAGCCCTAAGCCACGTTCACTTCTGAGATCCACAATTTAACCAAGGAATTTACTTTGATATGTTTCTCCTGGGTGGCAAAGAACAATGCCACTATTGTCCCCAAAACAGGGTGTAGTCACAAGCTCAAGAGCAAACTGTTGCTGGATTTAACTTTCCCCCTCAAACAAGGGCACTGGCCTTATTCCTTTCCCATAAAATCCAGTGCCTGCAGCACAATGGCCATTTTTAAGTTGAACAGCCAGTGAGAAACCTGACCCAAAACCAGAGGGAACCAGGGGGCACAACTCCCACCTGCGTTTAAAGGGAGCCCAGGGTCAGTTTTAGGAGAAACACAGGCTGGAGTCCTGATCAGCATTCGGATTCTAATCTCTGTTCAGGGGTTCCACCTAATTTGAGGCTAATTGGGCACCAAATGGGTTGTTTGGATTGCCTGAGTGCTTCTGGATTAGATTCATGTGTACCCTTGGGAAAGTCTCCTCCTCGGACGACAGCGCTGGATCTCGCCTGTTGGACCCAGACACACTCACACACGGCTTTTTCTTTCCACTCCCTACCCAAAAAAAAAAAAAGCTGTGGGAGAAGTGGCTCCTGCTCACCTCCAGCTGCCTGGGGTCTCTGCCCCGGGGTGGAGAGCTCGTCCTTGTCCACGGGCCGTGTCTCCATGGCCAGTTCATCAGCTGACAGCAGGGGGTGGCTGCTGCCGTTGAAACACGGGACCATCCTCTCCTTGTAGAGCAGGAAGAACACAGCGATGGGCACGGGCAGCTGGCGGGGGAAAAAGAGAGGGGCAGGTGAGCACAGCAAGCCTGGCACAAACCCTGCCCAGCTCCCCAGTCCCGGCAGCTACAAAGGAGGCGCCTGAGTTGCCCCCCCGAGACCAAGACCAGACTTTAAAAAGCCTTAAATGCTTTGTGCTTTATCCACGCCACTCTAACATTTATATTTTGCCGAAAAGTCTGGAATAAGTTTGAATCAAATGTCACCTGGCATGAAACACTTTCGGTTATTTATTCCATGCAATGGTGTAATAACAGATGATTTCTGTGCAGGGTTTCACGACTCAGACTGGCGACCCAGCCGGCGCAGGAATGGGAGGTGAGGGGAAGGAGCCACTGTGGTAGGGAGGGAGCTTGTTGGGAGATGGTAGACAGGGGATAAAAATAAAGCAAGTTGAGAGGAAAGTCTCCTGATCTGCTGGGGCATCTCCAGCCAGTCCCTGTGGGATGGGAACTGTTCACCTGGGACTGGGGACCTCACGAAGCACCAAAACCTTCCAGGGTCCGACATTTGGCCACTTCTGCCCAAAGAACAAAACAACAGAGCAGCTTTTGCCTGGGGAAAGTTTTAACGGGAGACCTTCCGTGGCTTGGAATTCTCTGTGAGGGAAGAGCAAGCTGCTCCAAGACACATCCCCAGCCATTAGCAGAGGTTGCTCAGCACCTCCTAAGAGATGAGCTCGCGGTTCCCAGGCCAACAGTGACAGCACAGCTACAGCTCAGTGACTCCAAACAGCCCCTTGGCTCAGCCTCTGGACCAGGACGGACCCGGGAATGAGGAGCAGGGAACCTCCAGCCACTGCTGTTCCTGCCTGTTTATCCAGGGATGCTCCCAGCACACACCACACTCCCATTCCCTGCAGTCCCACCCCACCATTCCCTTCCTGCCCTGTGTGACACCCCACGGGGACCGAGGGCTTGTACCTGCCCTCTGCATCCACCAGGCAGCAGCCACAGCATCAGATTCCCTGGCTCTGTGCTCCCGGGGGATGAGCCTGCCCCTTGCACACTCCCACGACTCGATGGTGCCTCCGAGTCCAGAGGGAATTGGTGAGAAAGCAGCGGGAAGCACAGGGAGCTGTCCTGCCCCTCGCCAGCCCCCCTCCCGTCACAACCCAGCGGTGTTTACTCTGCCACAAGCTGGGGGAGAAAGCCAGGAAATCCTAAGTGACAGCTCATTCCCTTGTTTTCTACATGTCTGTGAGCAAGTGTGAGCTCTAGCTCCAAGTTTCCTGCCTTTTGTTGGCTCGTGGCATGATTTAAATGTATGGAGAATTCCCCCCTCCACACACACCCCACCCCGCCTCTCTCGCCCTCAATTCATTTACGAGTCTTCATTGTTCTGGGAACAATGGGAATAGGAACAGTTAGTTCGGTCCCATGGAAGAAAAACGCATTTGCTTGATAGTTCTGATCCTTCCGGAGGTCAGGACCAGATTTTATTCTTCTAAATTGCAGATTTTGCAGAAAAAAAAAAAAAAATCCCCCCACAGAGGGTCCGGCCATACAGATAATGGCCCTGGCCACCTCCAGCCTTAAGGAGCACTTGTCTCCACAGAAAAGGGCCCCAAGTTCCCACAGTGGAGGTGTATCCCTGCTCTCCACACCCCTCATCTGCAGGGCAAGCAGGTCCCTCTTGCTTTAGAGCTTTGGGTGCCTTTTTTTTGGTCCCATTTCTGGCAGGTCCCACGCGCGGCTGGCACTTCCCCTGGGGGACGGTCACCTGCGGCCACCTGCCCCCCAGGAGGGCCCAGCCCTGGACCTGAGGTGGGTGCAGGGGAGGGGAGCACCACAAACACAGAGGAGCAAACACAGTTCGACACCAGAGCCCTGCCAGGGCAGGTTTCACTGAGAAAAGGGATAAATCCATCCTGGAGGAGCAGCCTGCCCTGACTGCAGGACAAGGACAGCTCAGGGACCACCCCTTCCAGTGCCAGGAGCTGGTGCTGAGCCCCTCTCCCCATCCCCAGTTCCCACATCCCCAGCTGGGGAGGTTGGGTGCTGATGATGAGCCTCACTGGCTCCTGGAGCCAGGACACAAAGCAGGGCCACTGTGCTTATCCTGTTTGTCCAGGCAGGATCCTGTTACTCAGCTCCTAAAGCAGCTTTCATAGAATCAGATGGGTTGGAAAGGACCTCAGAGATCATCAAGTCCAACCCTTGATCCAACCCCACTGTGGTTACCAGACTATGGCACTCAGTGCCACGTCCAGCCTCGTCTTAAACACCTCCAGGGACGGAGAATCCACCACTTCCCTGGGCAGCCCATTCCAATGGTTGATTACCCTCCCTGTAAAGAATTTCTTCCTAATATCCAACCTAAACCTCCCCTGGCACAGCTTAAGGCCGAGCCCTCTTGTCCTACTGCTGGTTCCTGGGAGAAGAGACCAACCCCCATCTGGTTACACCCTCCTGTCAGGGAGTTGTAGAGAGCGATGAGGTCTCCCCTGAGCCTTCTCTTTGGTTCCCTGGGGGCTGAGCCTGGGCTGTCTGGGCTGTTTGGCACGAGGCAAAGAGCTCCCAAAGTCCCCCAAACCCTGCAGGGAGCCCAAACAGCAAGAAAAAGGAGATGAACCCCAGCACGACCCCCAAAAACAAGGACACTGGTCCCCAAAGCACCCCCACGAGGAGTCCACGGTGTCCCACACCAGCCCCAACCCCACCAAGTTGCACCCTCACAGTCCCATCTCCCGCCAGCCCCCACCTCCTGAGCAGGCACTCGCTCACAGACCCTCTTCCCAGGCTCATTTTCCTGCTTTCCTGCCTATTTCAGCAGAAGGTTTTTGTTTTTTTTTTCCCAAGGGGGAGAGGGGCACCTGAGCATCCCACCAGGAGCCTGAGGACCAGCCAGGCAGCAGGAGGCCGAATCCCAGGACCCAGCGCTCCAGGCTCCACTTGCCAAATTCCCAGGGTTTTTCCTTCCCCTGGCAGCTTTCAACCACCAATGATGAGCTCAACAAGTTGCTGCATCCCACAGACAATGTGGGGATAATCCAGCTCCTTCCCTTCAGCTGCTATTTCGGTCTCTCCCCCCCAGGAACACGGGATCCTTCCCTGCTATTGTATCCAGGCTACTTTTGAGCAACCTAAGCACAATGGAGTGTCCCACACTTCCCCTGGGAAACCACCTTCCGGACAAACACATCCCTCTCAGAGGAACATTTTCCTGATTTCCAGCCCCTTGGAACGGGTTGGATGATGAAATTTCCGTTCTGCGGGAAAACCGAATTTTAAAACACGTTCTTGTTCCAAATCTGGGATGAAAAAGGCAACATTTTTTTTCCCCCCCTCTCAGAATGAAAGATTTTGGCCGGGAGTCATCCGAGCACTTTGTTTTGATTATGTTGAGCTGCTTAATTTTACTAAAGCAAAGCCACTTTGCCTCAATAACATCGGCCCAGCTCCGCTGTCAGCTTCACTCATCACGCTTTGTGCCAGAGTCAAATTGAGACGTTTCCACTTTAAAACAACAACAAAAAAAAAGAAAAAAGAAAAAAAAAGGCAAGAACTCAAAATGAATCATTTCAGTTTGTGTCTCGTCAGAATACACACGGCCCTGCGAAAACCAGGATGGAAATGTGGGGTTCTGAGCGTTTTGTAACAGAGTTGCTGGTCCTGGTTTCCATTTCTATGGTTTTCCTCGTTTCATCCACGCCCCCGGGGGGTTTAAACACCCGTTACCATCACCTCCCCCCCCCGACATTTAAATGCCTTAAAGAAGGGTCAGCAGTTTTGGAGCTCGGCATCTCCAGCGGCCTGGGTTAGTTTTAAACAAGGAATAAAGTCGGTTCCCTCAGTGAGGATTTGGGAAGGGCGATAATAACAGCTTGGCTCTGGCACGGGGACACGCTCCAGGGCTGTGCACACCCAGCTCCCCCACTCCATTTGTGTCTGCCTTAACCCTCATCCCAAAAGCCACTGGTCCTCAGCACCCCAGACCTCCCTGCCCTATTCCTGGCATTCCTGCAGCGTGTAGGAATTCTGCGTTCAGCGTGGGCACACACATTCAAACCACCCACACGAGCAAACGGCTCGGGAGCACGTCGTGATGCACAAGCCCGGCTCCCAACCTGCTGGGCACAGCCTGTGGTCCCGTCCTGCCCCAAAATGTCCCCAGGACACTGCAGGGAACAGAGAGGGCTCTGGCAGCCACCATCAGTGCTCCCGATCTCAGCCCCACTGTGGGGTTCAAAGCAGGTGTTAAAGGCGGCTTCCAAACGAAATTGGTCTGCTCAGAACTGACTGGCAAAGGAGATAAGGCCCCGGTGTAATTAAAGGCACATTTCCCATGGCACAGGCAGAGCTGGAGGTAATTAAAGCTGCTTCTCCTCCCGGGCAGAGCATTCTTTTGCTACTTCTGCACAGAAGCTCATTACGGCCCCTGCCCAGCTCCCTCACCTGCCTGTTCTCCTCCCTTCAGGGAGCTGTGAAAGCCCCTGGATGAGGTGCACTGGGGTAAGTTTTAGTTTTAACTCTCAGAAAACGGGAGGAACACGAGGAAACCTGTTCCCTTTGCCCAGTGCAGACAGGGTGGTGAAAGATCCAGGGCCGGACAGGGAGCAGGAGCATCCACACATCCTCATGCCGTGGCAGCAGGGCAATGGCTGAGCTTCAGAGGGGAGGGGAAGGAGGCTGTGGGGCTGCAGGGCAGACAGGAACCAGGAGGCCCTTCTGGTGGGATCCCCCTTCACTTCTACTGCAGGAGCTCCCCGGGTGAGCAGAAGGAGCACCAGCTCAGCAGTCCCTGCCCTGGCAGATCTTTATAAACAGAGAACAGAGCACCTTATGGCCAGGGCTCCAGGGGCTGGGCTCTGCTCTGCCCACGGGGCACCCCGGGACCCCCACCCTCAGGGGTTCCCATCCAGGCACCACAACCAGGCTTGGCATCAGCCCCAGCACGAGCAGCACCACTTGGCAGGGCTGATGTTCCCTGCAACAACTCGCTGTGCTCTTATCACTCCACATCTACACGGACCATCAGGCACAGGCTGGAAGGGCTCCTGCTGCCAGGGGAGGGACAGCAGCAGTTCTGCTGCAGGGGGACTGGAGATGGGCACGACATGCCCACAGCCCTGCCAGGGCTGTGCAAGGGACCAGATGGATTTCACCCCGCTGGGATTTGGTATTAACCAGAGGTCAGGAACAAAGGCCAGGGCGGGATGGGGCTCTGGGCACTCCTGGTGTAGTGATGGCATCCCTGCCCACGGCGGGGGGTGGAATGAGATGATCTTCAGGTCCTTCCAACCCAAATTATGCTGTGATTCTATTCTAGGATTCTAAAAGACAGTCCACGGGCTGCAGGCGGGAGCAGCTTGCTGGGAATCCCCTCTGGGGGAAGAGGACGGGCACTAAACCCCATCTCCCTCTCAAAGGAAGGGCCACGGGGCCTCTACATCTGTTGTGATACACCAGGAAACGGAGCAAATAGGCAGAAACACCCCTGATCCAGCCTTCAGTCCACTGATGGGCGCTTTGCTGTGAGTATCTTGGCAAACCCCCTCCTGACACACTGTCCCCACACCACTGAGCTCCTCCCCAGCTGACTAGGGAGGAAGGCCCTGCAGGTCTGAGTGCAGTTTGCTGCTTTAACTCCTGCTCGGGGGATGCTGGAGGTACAAACTGCTCCCAGAGGGCTCAGACGAACCCCTGCATGGGATGGTACCTCCACCCCAATCCCGTCCGACGGCGCAGCGACCGCTGGCTCCTACCCTGAGGGAACACGGGCACTCGGCAAGAAAGGAACCTGCGCTGTGGACCAGCACAACCATCCCCGTGCCCCTCCCCATCACCAGGACCGCCCAGCAGGCACCAGGACCCCCCAACACGCTACAGCCTCCTGCAGATCCCCGGAGCAGGGATATTCCCAACCGAGATCCCGGGGCCACTTACGTTGATGAGGGCCATGATCCAGAAGGCGTAGGAGACACGAGTCACCACCATGCCCTTCATGGGCAGGTCGTAGTGGGACAGGTTGCCGGGGTGGTGCGGCACCAGGGACTTTCGGATGTGCGGGAGGTTGCTGGAGGCGTTGGCCGTGGAGTTGGACAGGATGCAGTTGGTGTCTGACAGGAAGGGGTCGGCTATGAGGGGGCTCAGCAGCGCCCCGAAGCCCACGAAGAAGTGAAGGGCCTGCAAGAGAGGAGACCCACAAGTGGAACAGCAGGATCACTGCCCTGCAGGGGGGTGGCAGAGCCCCTCACTCCTCTTCCTCCGAGGAGGAAGCGCAGCCCCCGAGCGGACCCCGACTCCACACCCACCTGCAGGAAGATGGCAGAGTCCTTCTGGTAGATCTTCACCAGCTGCATGTTGGAGATGGTGTCAATGCACCCCATGGCCAGTCCTGCCACAGCCATGACCACGGCCAGGACCACCACATTGTGGCACAGCGGGATGATGGCAAAGACCAGGGAGATGGCCAGGGATGAGGCGAAGAGGGCAAACAAGGACTGAGCCAACCTGAGAGCGGCAAAGAGGAAAGACAGGACAGAATTACCACCACGAGAGCAGCCCCCCACGCCACACCTGACCCCTGCTCCCAGCTCCAGGGTGGGCATTGGCACCCCTGGGCTGCAGCTCCAACTCACTGCAGCTCCAGCACATGCTCTTCTGACAAGAGAAAGCAAATACCACCCACCCTTCGCCCCGATGTCCCCACATCAGCACCACAGCCAGCCCTGGGCACTGCCACCTCCTGCCTGGAGGGTGATGGCCCAAGGAGGCAGATCTTCCACCCAGCTTTTTGAGTAACCATCCCTCCAAACCCACGTGCTGTGTGTTTCAGGGCAGAACAATCACCTTCCCTTGTTAACCGGGCAGACCTGGGGATGCAAAGGGACGTGGGTACGGGCAGGTGAGGCCACATCGTGACTCTGGAGCAGCTCTGGGGCGTTTCTCTCTCATGTATCACACGAGAGCTGCTGGCACCCACACCACTTTGTCGTCCCAGACCTGCCCGAACGTGCTGTCCTTCTCACAGGGAACACAGGGAAGCCACTGCAGTTCCCTCTCCGCGCCCTGTGCCATCTCCGTTCTGGCAGCATCACCTCTCCTCCCGGCACGACAAGGTGGGAATGAGCACCGCGGCCACTCCCCAGCCCACACCGCCCGTCAGAGAAGCCCCAGGGCTGTGCGTGGTTGGGGGCAGAGCTGGCGTGTCCCCTCCCGAGTCTGGCAGCAGCAGCGGCTGCTCCCGGTGAGAGCCGGGGGAGCCAGAGAGCAGCGCCCGCGCTGGCACCGCGTGGCCCCGGAGCTGCCAAGTGGGAAGGCAGGAAGGAAGGAAGGAAACAGGGACCAGACAGCAAAGCACTGGAACCAGCAGAGAGAGATGGGACCGTAAAGACACAGCACAGAGAGAACAGCACAGGCAGGGACCCGGCCCAGCCCGGCTCCCCAAACCCTGGGAGAACCCCAGAGCGATGACCGGCAGCTGCTTAATGAGTTGGTAATTAGCAAGAATTGGGGTCTGATGGGGGCTGTGGGCCCACAGCAAAGGGCTCACAGGTACGTCCCCAGCAAGGAGCACATCCACATCTCTGCTCCACAGTCCTGCCAGCCAGGCAGGAGAAGGCGACGGCGAGGCAGAGGCTGGAAGCACAGCTGGGCACCCCAGTGCCACCCCTCCCACCCTGCCTGCTCGTCCAGAATGGCCTGGCCCTGGGCATGTCGCTGCGTTTCTGCGTGGCCCTCGTCCACCTGCAGCCCCAGAGGGGCTCAGCCCTCCACCCTGCCCGTCCTGCCTACACGGCACTTCCACAAAAACAGGCCAAGGGCACCGCTCCGGTGTTCTGCTGCCTCGTGGCACAAACCTGGCCCAGCTCACGTGGCCTGGCTCACCTGTCAGCCAGCCCGTGCTGGGGGAGACAGCATTTCACCGGGCTGTAACTACTGCTGGCTCTCTGGCAGCAAAGCGGGGAGCCAGCGTGGGATCTCTGGGGGAGGGCGGGAGCCGGGCGAGATGTGCACAGTCACGGCAGGAAGAGCAGCTAACAAATGAGAGAGAAGCAGCCTCGGGCCTGGAGAGATGAGGCAGCTCTCTCCATGGTACAGCAGGAGGGAGAGAGGCAGAGGCACCAGCAGCTGGTGCATCCGAGGCCGGGAGTGACTCAAGACATCCCCAAAACATCTTCCCTCCCGCAGCCCCAGCAGAGCCACCACGGCACAGCCTGTGCTGGGCTGGGGAGCACCTTTGTCACTGGAGAGAGGCATTCCTTGTGGGTGATGTTATGGCCTTAATAAGCACTAAAAATATCACCTCGGTTTGTCCCAGTGGGTACAAATTCCTGCCTCCGGCCACAAGTTGTACCCCCCTGCAGACACCAGCAGCCCAGGGGGCAACACAGCCCTGCTGCCCCTTCCCTGGCTCTGGCATTAGGGGGGGAGCACGAAATTGCTGCCAGATGCCAAAGATGTAGCTGCAGGACACAGCTCAGCACCCAGAGAGGCACCCAACCACCATCTGAGGGATTTCTTTAGAAACAACCCCCTCTGAAAGCATCCTTAAATGAGGTACCTCATGAGTTTCAGAGTACCTTGTGTCTTGATGACGTGAAACCACTTCACCCCTCCAAAGTAGGCTCAAAAAGCAGCCCTGATGTCATGCCACAGTCTGGTCTCTGACATCTCTGTGTCCCCATCACTAACCAGTCCCTGTGCCCAGCTCAGCTCTGGACCAGCTGTGCCTGTGCCCAGGGCAGACTCCACTTCAGCAGAGTCTTGGAATGCCACAGACTCTGTTTCAGGACCACCCAGAGCACGTCCTGGCTCCATCACAGGGCCTGAGGGAAGGTCTGCAGCTGCCCCTGAGAGGTTTAGGCTGATCTCCATAGGCTTAGGGTGGTCAATTCTAGAGTCAATTGACTGCGGCCACAACCAGCAAAGCTTCCCCTCTCCTTCCCTGCGTGTTCCCACTGCAGCAGGCTCCCTTCAAGCACATTTTCCCTGCCTCCAGGGAACATTTTCTAAGCCACTCACTTCAAGAAGAAAAATGATAATCAGGCTAACTCAGACTTGCAAAACTGATCATTAAAACCCCAAAGCCCTAAGGGGACAAGGTGAGGACATGGAGGAGGTAGGGATTATCCCACATCAGCCTTCAGGTCCCCTTGTCTCCAGAGGGAGCACAGCCAGGCTCGGGGAGGACTGCCTGACGTGCTGGAGCCACTGTGCTGCTCCCTCAGCAACAAAAGGTTTTCCTTTGCAGGGAGAAGTGTCCTGTGTGCACCAGCCACACGCTGCAGCCTGGAGGGCAGGGAGAGAACAGGGTCAGCACTCTCGGCTGATGTGCTGTGTGGTGCCCCGCGGTAAAGATGAAAGGAGAGTAAACAGGTCCAATCTCATCCACCCTCCAGGTCCTGGTGTGAGTGGAGCTTCCTCAGGGCTCCAACACAGCACCAGACCCACCAGTCCCCTCCTCTTCCCTGCTGAACAGCAGTGGGATTAGCTCAGGGATGGCCCAAACACTGGGAGCAAAAGCAAGTATTCAGCAGGACACAAAAATGCAGTTTGTGAATAAAACCCAACAAACTGGGGCTCAGGAGCTCAGTTACTCTGCTGCTTCTGCCATCAGCAGGTGCGGCACAGAGGGAGAGTGATTTTAACTTCACCAGGCAGGCCTAAAATCCAACAAAATGGGAAAGGAGAGCAGGAAGCAAGAGGGAGAGTGGCAGGGGATGCAGGTGAACAGAGCTCCCCCCTGGGAGCCTGCAGTGCCGGGGAACTCAGGGGTGGATTTCCCAAAAATCTCATCTCCCGCTTCGGTTTGTGAGCCCAGGGAGGGCTTCAGGTCCCCCCCAGCACTCCCAACACCCAGCACAGCCTCACAGCACAGCAGGAGCTCCTGGGAATCCTGGTAATGCTAGGACACAAGAGCCTTCAGGGCGCTTCCCACAGAGGTGCACAGGGTTCCTTGCAGAGGGCTCCAGCTCCTGCCAGGGCTCTCTGTGCTCCTGCAGCCTCTAAAACCCCACGGCAGCAGCAGGGTTTGAGCCAGGGCTCGCACTCCACCTCAACCCCAACCCCACTCCTGCAAACACCTTGTGAAAATCCACATTTTCTGAAGCAGAGCTTGGTCACAACAGCCCAGCAAACCCCAGGCAGGGGTTAGGAGAGAGCAGCAGCCTGTTGGGAACCTGAGAGTGAGCTTAAACAGCTTGAAGCCACATCCTGCTCCCCCCCAGCCCTGACTCTGCACCTCCCAAGCCCAGGACTCCAGCACAGGGCAAAACCATCTTTTTTACACCCCTCAGGGAACCTCACAATGGCAAACTTTCTTCTTCCTTAAAAATCTCGCCTGAGAGGGAATTCTGGAGCTGGTTCTGGCAGCCCAGGCTCTTACTGAAGGGATTCGTGCCATCATTATGCTCCATCCCCCCAGTGCCAGGAGCAGGGACCACGGCCCAGCACTCAGCACCTTCCCTGGTCACAGGAACCAAACTTTATTTAGGTCCCACCACCCACCTCTGCCACAGAATGCGGCGACAACACTGCTGTCCCTCACTGAGTCCACCACTCAGGCCAATACACATTTTAAGCAAAAGGCAAAGCCTGTGTTCCTCAGGCATTAGGAATCACGCACAGCTTGCAGCCAGACTTGGCTCGCTGCTCACAGGCAGGCAACGCTTGGGATGCTCTAGAGCAGCTTTCCATCTCCTAACTGGAAAAGATGACCTGTCCAGTGCTCCTCCCTGCCTGGCACCAGGGCCGCCATAATTTGATTTATAAGCCCACAGCAGGGCCCAGAAGTAGAAACCCTCAGCAGCAGGGACAGCTCGATCCATCCGTTGCTGAGGAGGGGACAGTACTGGAGCTCTTGGAGGCTGAACAGTTAATATATTCCCATCCAAACCCACACATTTGTACCCTGGCAGGCTGTGAGTAACCCCCCACAACGCTCACAAGTATCTGAAACACTCCCTCCTGCCCGGCAGGGCTGTCAGTCCTCGGCCGGGATTCACAGGCACTTCACAAAACCTCTGTGCTCGAAGAGGCTCCAACCCCAAACACATCCTGGTTGGGCAGCACACACGCTCCTTCCCCGTCTGCAGCTGCAGACTTAAAAGTCTGGGAGTCTCCAAGCACAAAATCCCCAAAGGATCGCTGTGCCCGGAGCTTTGGTAGGAGCTGACAGCAGGAAACAATTCTGCGTTTTCCTTCCCTGCTCCTTCAAACATATGCGAGGCAGCCCGGGGGCTGGCAAAGGCTCTGCCTGCTGACCCAGCACTCTCAAGCTCCGTGTCAGACCCAGAGCGAGGTTCCCACGTGCTGTTCCCATTCCTGTGCACCCCACCTGGCACCTCCTCCCCCGGCACAGCCCCACGGAGCAGCTCCTGCCTGTCCACCAAGCCCCTGGGCTCCTCCGGCCAGGACAGTTCAACAACGAACCACGGTGGCAATTTACAGGTGCTTGAACACCTCCTCCTCCTCCTCGACCGCCAAGCCAAGAGCGAAAACGCAGAACTGCTTAACGAAGCGTTTCCCGACGAGCATTTTAAAGGATTCGTGCAGGAATTCTCCCGTCCACACCTCACACACCCGCACGGTGCGCGGAGCTGACACGTTACATCACCAGCCCGAGAATCAGCGGCAATGTAAATAATCAGCTGATTCTCACAACTGTCACCAAGCCTCAAACCAAACGCCTCTCTGGCAATCTTCAGGGCTGAGCCATCGCGGGTTATTTATTTTAAACACATCCTGGACGGAAGGCTCGGTGCAACTCCCCGGCTGGCTGCGCCCGGGTCTCGCCCCAAATTCCCTGCTCGGCCCCAGCCCCTGCCCTCGTCCCCCACTCACATCCCACCACGTGTTTGCCCAAACTCCCGGGAAGCACGACAGCGCCTCGATTTCTGACACCGAGGTTATTAAAACGCGCTTCCAAAAACGCCGCCGCCCCGCTCCCGAGCCCGGCCCCGCTCCTCCTTTGCGGGATGTGGCTCCCGATCCCGCCGCGCCGGGCGCTGGCTCCGCCTCCGGGGCCGGGC
>VXAY01001532.1:520366-530524 GCA_013399855.1 Oxyruncus cristatus | reverse complement strand
GGCGGACCCCGGAGCATCCCTCGGGGGCTGGAAGGATCCCGAGAATCGCGTGTCCCCCCCACTCCTCCTCCTTCTCCTCCTCTTCCACCTCCTCCCTCTCCTCTCTCCCAGTTCCCGCATCATCTTTCCAAAAGTGGGGCGACCCCTCTGCGTGCTCCGCGCACCCCGCGGTATTAAACTACAGGAACAGAGCACGGCCGAGCACGGAAATGCAGAAATCCCCTTTTTCTTTTCCTTTTTTCCCTTTTTTTTCCCCTGCTGCCAGCCGTCCCTGCGGTCTCCCGTAAATAGGTGCCACCCTCCCAGACAAACGCAATTAAAGTTGCCCCTTCCCTGATAAGAGGCACAGGATGGCTTGGGGCGGGGGGGAAGAGGGGGAGGGCGCGGGTTTTAAAGCCGGAGCAGTCGGTGCTTACGCAAAAGGTCTTCTCTAGAGGATGGGTTTATAAATATTTCACCTACTTTAGCTAGGAAAGACTGGCAATTTTTAGAACACTCTTTCCAGGCAAAAGCGGAATCGATGGAGCTCAGCCATGATGGAGGGCTGGCTCCAGGTCCCTTCCTGGGCACGGCTACTCACCCATCCTGTGACCCGGCCCTCAGGAATGCTGCTCCGGGGCTGCAGGTGCTCATTTCCACCTGGCCGTAGCTTAATGTTTAGCTAATCCGAATTGCATCCAGGCCCTTGTTCTTCCATGCCCATGGCGTCCGCTGGAGTCTTCCCAAGAGTAAGGAGAACAAGGTCGTGTCCCCTTCCACCGCCCCAGAGAACAGAGTGGGTGGCAGGGGGGTAATGGCACCCCCGCCCTCCCGACTGCCCCAAACTCAGAACCCCTGGGGCTGCTCACCACCGGCACCTGAGGCCATTAAACAATCAGAGAGGCAGCTGAGCTGCCTGGAGGGCTGGAGCAACGTCCTTGTCCTGTTTGACTGATGGGAAAACCCAGGGCCAGGAAGGAATGAAGTGCTTTGCTCAGGGACGGGGAGTGAGTCAACAGCGAGGGAGGAAATTGGGTTTTATCATTACATGATAAAACACCTTCCCAAACAGCCTGGATGGCAGGGTGGAGGGGAGGGGAAGGCACAGCCTGGAAGCCACAGCCTCAGGCTCTCCCTGCCGGGCAAGAACTAGGTTTGAGAGTCCACACTGCTGCAAAGTGCCTCAGCTCAATTCCCCTTCCACGAGCAGAGGATGAGGGAGAAAGGACTGTGAGAATAAAGGCCTTTCCATCAAAACACTGCTGGGAAAGTCATCTCCTGACCCTCTTTGTCCATACATCTCCTTGTTCGTGGAGCCACCTTAGCCTGAGGAAACAGCAGATCCTTGCCTTCCACACACCAGGTGCTCTGCCCCAAGAGCAGGGCTGGCCTGTGGTTCCCCTGGTGCACATTCTCGATCTCCATCTTGATCTTGGTTCTCCCTTTACTGCACAGGGAGTTGGGAAACCTGCACTCTGCTCCTGGCTTCCACTGCTGCATCCCCAGCACTGAAGAGCACCAGCTCCCTGGGGCTTGTATTCCCAACTATAAAATGGCTGAGCAAGGCTTTCCCCACCTCTGCAGGTTCCCTGCATCTTCCACTCCCAGAGGAAAAGGCAGCATCCAGACACCAGAGCTGACAAACATTGGCACGGCCCCTACCCCAGCTCCAACAACTGACCCGAATGCCAGAACAGTTGCTTCCAGGAATATCAGGCCCTTTTATCAGGGATAACACAAGCCATGCAAAGATGTGCTTGCAAATAAGAACCGAGGCGTAGGTGGGTTAGTCAGCACGGGAACGCAGAGATCCTTTCTGGTTCCACATACTGAAATGCAGATCCTGGGAGGGGGCTCATAAAAATGCGAGCCACAGGACCACGAGTACATGCGACACCCGAATTAGCTTCACCAGGAGGCACTTTCAGCTGTTTTCCAAACTGAGATCAATGTTGTGCTTGCACTGAATTAAACACCCACAGTTTTGCACTTGCTGCAAACTGCAAAGTGAAACCATGAATGAAGGAAGAGCAGAGCAGCACGACTGCAGCCAGCAGCGCGCTCCAAAACATCCACCGGGTGTTTGGGGAACACCTTCCTTTAGCTTCCCGTGCCCTGCAACGTTCCTGGGGCAGCGAGAGGCACAGCAGGGGTTTCTCACACTGTACCAGTTAAATTTTTCAGCTCCCTTATCGTGATCAATCCTGCTTGCAGTGGCTGTAGAGCTCCGACCCAGATTTGCTCAGATTCGCTGTTGGCATCGCTTCTCCTCGCCCAGTCTCAACACCGTGGGGAAATCCAACTCTAGTTACAGGTTTTCTAAGGGTTTCCTTGGGGTGGAACCAGCTGAGACCCCACAGCTGGGCTTGGGACAGCAGGTGCCTGGGGACAGGCTCCCCCAAGGCTTTTGCTGGTGTTGGCAGCTTGGCCAAGGGCCTGGGGCTGAGAGATTGCTCAAGTTTTCCCTCTGTCCTTCTCTTGCCAAAGACCACAAAGGGCAAATCCGGGCTGACACCCTCAGAAACCACAAGAGTAGTCCCAGTGTGCCGGTGTGGTGGGTCCAAGAGCTACGTGTACATTTGGAGATGGGAACTTCTGCTGCATCCAAAAAACCCAGCACCAAGCCAAGCCTGAGCAGATAAGAAAATAACTCTGAATCACTGAACCTTGCTGAGAGAGGACAGGATGCTTCTTACAACACCGGGTAAACTTCCCCATAGGATGAGTCAAATCCTTCTTGGCTGCCCGAGAGATGCTCAGCAACCCGAATGGGCACACGAGAGAGGTGTTCACCTCGTGCCCTTCGGGGCCAAGAGTTGCAAAACACACAGTGTGGTTTGGAAGGCTCAGCTCCACTTCTGGGTCAAACGTTAGCCTGAAATCTTGGCCCAGTTCTTACAGACCTCGTAACACTTGTCTGAGAGGAGGAAGTGCTCACCTCCACGCTTTCCTGCCGCCCAACTGGAACAGGTCACACGCCCACCACGGCTGAGCTGCAACCCCGTGTGCTTCCTGCTTTAGGGCACTAAAACCACGGCCCAGGGGGGCGGCTGCAAGGGAACAGCCAGGCTTAGCCTCCCCAAAATGCACCAGGAATGTGATGACGCACAGATAATCTCGTGGAGGGCAGCAGGTATCACACCAGCTTCGTGCGACTGGTTGACCCTGGCGGCAACCAGTGACCCTGCTGGAGCATCCTGGCGAGGCAGGAGGACTCCCTAAGGGAATACTTGGGCTGTTTGGGCAGCTGGGAATGTCTGGAAGCCAGGAGGGGGATGTGGGCTGGGGATGCTGGGCAGCATTCCCCCGGATGCAGCACCAGCAGCTGCGACACTGGAGGAATGAGAGCAGCAGATGGAGGAACTGGTTTGGCAAACAGGTCGTTACTGGGGACCTGCCCGCACCAGCCCCGGAACGTGACTCAGGCTGGGAGGGCTGGAGCAGCAGCCCAAGGAGGGGGGTGAAGGGCATTGTCCCCTTCCCTAAACCAACCCATCACCCACGGGGTCACACTACAGCCCGATCCCAAAGACCCCACAGGGCCCCTCGTGCCCCAGCTCTGGCTCTTCCCACGTTCCCAGGACACTGGTGGCTGGAGATTCTCTCCAGTACTGGCAGGCCAGAGAGCAGGAATGTGCAAAGGGGACCGTGGAGCTGATTAACTCCGATCCCAGGGGGATTTTAGCTGCTGGATCTGTGGGAAAAAGGGCTCCCCTGTCCCTTCCCCAGCTCTGCCCTCTGGCTGGTTTGCAGGACTGGGCTGGGCTCGTCAGCCTTGGGCTTTATTTGCCCGATAGGCTTATGGCAATATTTATTTAGGGCCTCAGGAGCCACGCAAGGGACCACAGAAACATTTTCCTATTACGCACGAGTCTCCCAGGTCTGGAGTTTCAGCCCCCTGCAAAGGTCAGGTGCCGGGCGAACTCCTTTTGTGTTTCCTACACGCAGCCCAAAAAGTGCCCTGGTAGCAGGAAAGGCGTCCTGGAGCTGCAGGGAAGGCTGTGGGAACGATCCTGTGGGAAGGAGCAAAGGTGGCATGGAATGGAATGGCACGGAATGGCACGGCCGCCTTCCCTGAACGCCCACCACGGAGCAGCTCACCCTGCCAAGGGACCTGCACCCTTGAGATGACCCCCCCCTTCCTTCAGCCCCTCCTACCTGAAACTCAAAGCCAAAGCAGGTCCTTCTCCCACCAGAAAAAATTATATCCCGTGCAAGCCCATCCCGTATTCCGTAAAGTTTATTGTCCAGTCTTGGCTTTGGGGAGCTCACAACACAGCTGTAATTAAAATCAGCCTTAGCAATAGAATGAGCACGGCCACAAAATAGCCCATGTCACACCTGAAACGCAAAAAATCGAAGCCTTCTTATAAAACGTGGAGACACCAGGCCGGGAGATGGGTACAATCTTTTATTCTCGTTTTTTTCCTTTGTGTCTTTCCGTTTATTCCAGAAAAACTGTTAAAAAAAGAAAAAAGAAAAATCGTTGCTCCTTTCGGAATAAATCTTTTAAAACCGTTCCTTTGAAAACGCATCTTTTGCCTGTACAACACTAGTTAAATATATTTACTGGTCTTCTGCAAATGAATCACACCAGAGGACATTCACAGTTTGTGTATCCCGGCCACTCGTTTTTCTGGCTGCAGGACAAGCTCGATGCTGAGGATGGAGGAAGGCAATGAAGAAGCCAGAAAGTGGCTTTCAGAGTGTTTTTTGTGCCCAGACATCGCTCGCAGGGGGGGCTCGGGGACATCCAAAATCAGCTCTTAACAAGACCCGAGCGCACGGAGACAGGGCAGATGTGCAGCACAGCTGGAGCAGCACCATCAGGCAGAGCCACAGCTTTTGGCAGGCGAGATCAGGTGAAAAACCCCCAAAGAAAACACTGGAGAACCTTGGGAAAATGCCCTTTTAATTAGGGTTGGTTTTGGTTTTGTTTTTTTGTTTCCTCGTGCGTGAGGAAAAAAAAAAAAAAAAGAAAAAGAAAAAGGCATTTATTTTGTCCTTAGTCTCCAAGATACAATGTAGTTTCGTTGTTTAAAATCTCACCATAGATCTGGCAAAGGGTTGGGCCGGGAAAGGCGGGTGCACGTGGGAATGGAGAGATGAAATGAGATGAAACAGCTCTGCCTCCAAGTGTTGTTGTGGTCCCAGACACAGACCTTGCTTTACACATCACTTTACTCGTATTCCTTTACCCAGCCGGGAGCTGAAGAGCTGAGAGAACACGGCCTGTCCTGAGGGCACAGCTAGAACTCCCATTTTCCACCAGAACTGGTAAAAAAACCCAACAAAAACAAAATAAAACAAAACAAAACAAAAAAATTCCAAGAAAAATGTGTGGAAGACAAAGCAACAGTTTCCTTTTGTCAGGACTCCCCGTCTGCCAGGAGCGGCAGCTGCTCCACAAAGCAGTGGATGGGACAACCCAAAAAACGCTGGAGAGCCACAGAAATTCCCAGAATTTCCATTAAAGATCCAACTTGGGCGCTTGGCTGGCGCTCCAAAACCTGGGAAAGCTCATCCTGCCAGGGATGAGCTGCCGGAGCAGGCACAGGGGAGGGGGGCAGGAGGTGCATCCAAGAGATCTGTCTCCTCATAAACCCAGCTCAAGGAGACTGGAATGCTATCCCAGAGATGGAGAAGGGGGATTTGGCCCCGGGCTCTGATCCCTGCCAACCTGCAGTTCCTTTTCTTCCCGGCTTGTGGAGATCAGAGGCTCGGGGCCCACCTTGCTCAGCGGGGCACCAAATATTTACACACCCTCCCACCTCCTCGGCGGGAGTCAAATATCCACTAAATGAGCGGAACAAAAGGGGTTATCTCGAATTGGGGCTGTTAGTAACACTCAGGGCTAATAAATAATAATAGTGTCTCCTCTAGGGAGGATTTGTAGGGAAGGCAAAAGCTACCAAAGAATAAACAGGAGCCACCGGGCCCTTCGTCTTCGCCCTCTGATCCCGGTCATCGCCAAGTCTTTCCCCCAGAGGTTTCTGTAGGTGCCTTTGACCTTCAGCAGGAATGTCTGTCTTGCAGAGGGAGAGCTGAGACCACACCGATCTGGAGTGTTCTGTCTCCCAGTGGGAATGTGGGATGGCTCAGCTGGGCATCCAGTGCCCCAGGGAGGTTATGCCCCAAGCGCGTGGGGGTGGCAACACCGAGCCAGAAAACTGCACGAGGGCTGGTCACACGGGTCCTGAACGGGCTTCCCAAGGGTGGGTAAAGGGGATTCCTGCTTTCCCTGGTCTGACCCAGGCTCTGTTCCCCAGGGACCTGCAGGTGCTGCTGCACCCCTGAGCTGTCCTGCCTGCGGAGCTGCTAATTCCCGATGGGAGCCCCGGGAAGTGCAAGTCTGCCCCGCAGGTCCCTGCCACGCCAAGGAAATTCCTTTGTGAAAGGAAAGAGGGCAGGGTGAGAGTCCAGACTGGCTCCAGCCAAGCCCTCCCTCGGTGGAGCTCCCCGTGAGCAGCCCCAGCAGCGGGAGCCAGGAGTGGGGACAGGAGAGCACGGCCCTGACACGAGGCTGAAATGCGTCACTGGGGCTGCTCGTGCTCTTCCCTATCAAATGGAAACAATTAATGAGCTATTCAGCCCGCTGGAAGCTGGACACAGCGAGAGGGAACAGAGCAGGGATGGGCAAACCTCAAACAATGCAGACGTCTGGATGCTTGTCTAGGACAGACCCCAAGTAACAGCTTTGCTCGGACGGGGAAGCTCACAGGGAGCCTCCAGCACTGGCACGGGGAGGAGCCGTCCCAGGGGCTCTGGGGAGCTCTGGAGTCCCCGCTTTCCTCCTCCTGCTGCGCGTTTTCCAAGGATCACGGAGGAAATGACGCACAGCAGAGCAGAAGCCAGCCCTCGCTCCCCGCTCCGTGGGGGAACGGCAGCACAGAGAGCCGCCATCCCCTGAGCAGTGCACCCCGAGGCCACAGCGTGCCCTGCCAGGCCAGTCCTGGGTGACACTCACAGCCCTGGCCACGTCCAGAGGCTCCTGGTCACACCCACGGGCTGCAGGAGCAGCGGGAGAGGGGACCAGTCGTCCAAAGAGAATGACAGGAATCGTGTACAGTGGAGAGACTTCTTGCCACGCTCACACACTCGCAGACTGTTCCAGGCTGCTTGCAGGCTGTGGGGGAGAGGTGCAGCAGGGCCCCTTCACTCAGGGTGGGTTTGGCATGTTCCTGAAGTGTGTAGGGAGGGGAAAACACAGCCAGGGCAGCCTCCAGCCTGCACAGCACGCTCACACCTCACACCCCACACCTCGCACACACCCCGGTCCCCAGACCCGTCGGAGCCGGGGCTGGGACGATCCCCACCCAGAGGGCAGGCGGGGAGGCTCGAGGGATGGTTTGCTTCTCTCCAGGCCTATTTCTGGTGCCCACAGCTGAGCTGTGGGAGGTTTGGCACCTCTCCCCCTCCCTCCGGGGAGAAATGCATGAGGTGGGCGCGTGCAGCGCTTTGCTGCCGAGGGACTCGGGCTCTGCCTTGTGCTGTGGGGGCTCAGGGACAGGATGGGATGGGGGGAGATGTGCTCCTCAGACACTGTCTGGGACCCCCATCCTGCCCCTTGTGGGGTCCCAGAGGGCCGTGGCCGTGGGGGATGAGGAAGGGGCTGCTCTGTGGGTGCCTGGGAAAGGCTGGTTGGAGGGCACAGAGCCAGAGCTCACCTGGCCCCTCCTCTGCACAGGCACCTGCACCCCAGGTATCCCTTGCTCTCAGCTCAGGACATCCCAGCTGGCTGAATTTGGGAGCACGGCGACGGCAAGGAGGGGGAGCTGCAGGGGGGAAGCGACGTGGAGCCCTCCCCTTCCAGCTGCCCCATCCTTGTCAGGGTTCAGGGACCAAGGACGGGGAGAGGAAAAAAAAAGGGGGCTCTGCAGGACAGAAGCGAGGCCAACAAGGGAGGGCTGCCCCGGTTTCTGTGCTCCAGGGGCAGCCTCCCAGTGCCAGGCTGGGTCGTGCCCGCGACTCGAGACGTGGCTGCAGAGTGTGTCCACCCCCACCCCAAGAAACTGGGGGTGCAGAGCAGGTTGTCTGAGCAAAAGGTACGTGTTCAGAAATGCCTGTCCGGGCCAAACACCACAGCTCTGGAGACGCCAAACCCTGGGCTGCACAGAACCTCCCCGTGCCCAGCTCACCCCCAGGGGTTGCATTTGCACGAGCTCGTGGCCCTGCGGGGTCCCCACTGGAGCACCTGCCCCGGGGGTGGCAGCTCACGTCTGAGGGGGACAACACGAGAACAAGAGGGGAGGGGGAACAAGGCCACGGGTCCATCAGCGGCGGCTCCAGGGGCTTGGGGACAGCCAGGGACACCCTTAGGCCAAGGGCACTTCAGCATTGTCCTGCCCCAGGCGGGAATCCTGCAAGGGAGGGGTCGGGTGGGAGCTCGTTGCCGTCTCCTTTTTCTCAGTGCTTCGATCTCCATGGTGACAAGGGGAACATGAGATCCAGGTTTAAAATATACTCTGCCTCCTGTTCTTCCCTCGGGCTGAGGAAGAGAGAGAGAGAGAGAGAGAGAGAGAGAGAGAGAGATGGGTCAGGGAGGTCAGACAGTGACTCTTCAGAGCAGCTGAGCCCTGAGGTGCTCTGGGCTGGGAGATCCCGAGGCCATGGCATCCAGGGAGGAGGGAGCTGTGCCTCAGGACACCTAAAAGCGACTCTAGTACAGTGGTAGGTGACAAGCAAGGAAGCCCCAGGGATAATTTGTGGACTAAAGTAGGTAACAGGGAGCAGGTTTGGCTTTTTCCTACGTGGGATCCACTGGGAGTAACCCCAGTGCCAGCATGATCCCTGTCACCACTCGGGAGAGGCCAGAGGGCTTTTTCCCAGTCCTACCTGACTGCTGGAAGGCTGAGCCTCGGTATCCAGGGTCCTTTTGAAGCTGGATCTCCTTCAGGGAGAAGATGGAGGCATCTAGGTAGAGGGGGCAGAGAGAGGGGTCAGTCCAGCTGACCCACAGACCCGGAGCCAGGGGGGACAGCCCTGACGTGCGGCACCTCATCACAGCTCTTCTCTCTCTCTCTCTCCCCTACTCCTCCCCATCCTGCCTAAATTATTTCTCGCTCTCACAGCCATCCAGTTCCCACCCCACCCCACCCCACCCTGCAGGAGCACCTCTGAGCGTGCAACGACCAGGGGCTGCCAACCACCCCCCGGGGCTGCCCAGCGACCCTTCCTGCTCCGCCCCAGGGCACAGGCAGCACTTACTGTCGGGCAGGAGGTGCACCCTGTCTCCCAGGCTCTTGAAGTAGGGGTGCCGCAGGGCTGCCTCTGCTGAGATCCGGCCCTTGGCTCTGTACTGCACGAAGCCCCAGAGAAAGGACGTTACACGCGGTCGGCCCACGGGTGTGCGTGCACAGCTGGGCGCCCCTGCCCGCCTGAGCGCCCCGGGATGGCCCGTGCTGGGTGACAAAGCCACACGCGGGGGCGTGCGGGCAGTTCCCGGGGCCACCTGTGAGCAGCGCAGGGCACAGCACGCGCCGTGGCAGCGCGAGAGAGCACCGGCCACGTCGTGCCCCACGGATCGCCAGCTTGTGTGGGAGAGGGCACGGGGTACAGGGTTCACCGTCCGTCACCACGGGAGGTGCTTCGGGACAGCCGCAGCGGGGACGTGGCTGATCCCGCAGCCGCAGCTCCCCTCCTGCCCAGCCCCAGTGCAGCCAGGGCACCTTCCCCCGAGCAAATCCCTTTGCCCCCCACCCCTGGGCTGCTCTGCCACTCACCAGAAGGAGGTTTGTCAGCAGGTCAATGCCTTCCGAGTCCAGCCTGAGAGAGAGAGGGAATAAAAACACGCAAAGAATTGCACCCGGGGACACGTGGCACTGCAACCTCCAGCAGCACAAGGAGAAAATGAAGCTGGTCTCCCCAGGCTCCCCTTTCCACCCAGCACAAGCCACCCCCCATGGGTTTGGTGTCGCTGCTCCAGGAGGTACCTGGGGGCGTGATTTATTAAGGGCTGGGCTCGGTACTGGGTGAAGTTGTAAGCCTTGAACTCCTCGTTGGATGTTATCCCAGGCCAGGTGTCTTCCGTGGGGGTACCTGGGAGGGGGGGCAGAGGGAAACCTGTCACGGTCATTTGGTAAGGGAAGAAAAGAGTGTGGGTCTCCTGTCCCGGAGAGAGAGGACGTGGCTGGCACCGCCCGGGGCAGCCAGCAAGGAGCAGCTCACCCTCACCCCTCT
>VXAY01001532.1:506477-520122 GCA_013399855.1 Oxyruncus cristatus | reverse complement strand
ACCCCACCCCGGCCGTGCCCGCGCCCGCCGCTCCGCCGCCGCTCCCGCCGCTCCCGCAGGCAGCCACTGCCCTCGCGTGGGGACGCGGGCGCAGCACAGCCCTCACCCAGCAGCCTGAAGATCAGGTGCAGCTCCTCCTTCACCGTGGAGCCGGGGAACATGGGCCGCCCCGTGACCATCTCGTAGTGGATGCACCCGACGCCCCTGGAGCGCGGGAGACACGCCGGGATTTAGGGAGGGACCCCCTCCGTCCCTTTTCCAGGGACGAGGCTCCTGGAGCAGGGAAATGACCTCCAGGAGCTCTGTCCTTTCCGTCCACCCGATGGGGACAGCACGCTGGGAAGACCCGGACCCCCAGGGGACATGGAAAACGGCCCTGGGAGAGCCCCCCAGCCCCCGGCATAACCAGCACTGTGGGGACGTGGATGGAAGTGCCCGACCACCCCCACCCCAGAGAGCCCAGGAAGCTTCCAGGTTTGGAGCCGGGACTCACCACATGTCGATGGGGGTGGAATATTCCGTGGACCCCAGCAGGACATCGGGGGGTCGGTACCACAGCGTGACCACCTCGTTGGAATATGTTTTCGTCGGGACTGACTTGGCCCTGGCGAGTCCTGAGGAGGGAAGGGACGGGCGTCAAGGAGCGGCACCCCCTTCCAACGCTGCGTCATCCCCGGAGGGCCTCACCCACCAAAATCAGCCAGTTTGAGCTCCCCCCTCTCGTTGATGAGCAGGTTCTGGGGTTTGAGGTCTCGGTGCAGGATCTTCCTCCCGTGGCAATAAGCCAGACCCCGCAGCAGCTGGAACATGAAGATCTGCGGGGAGGAGAAGGGGTTTGCGCTCAGCACGGGGACACGGGCCCTGAAAACGAACCTGCCTCGAGGTATCCCAAACTCGTGGCCAGGAGAGACCCCTCCAAGCTGGCCTGGGGTGGGAAACACTCCGGGGAAGGGTTCAGGCCCATCACAGAGATGCAGAAATGGGGGTGAGTCAAGTCTGCACGCACAGTGATTTTATTTAGGGTGGCAGTGACCCAGTGGCTGGTGGACCATCAGAGCAGGCTGAAAAAGGCCAAAGGGGAGTAACAGGGCTGAACTGAAGAGAGAAGGGGTCTCCTGCCTTCCCCTGCCTCAGGGTGAGCTCTCCACATGCAGGGACAGGCAGGGCAGGGGGGCTCAGCCCCTTTACCTTCACATTGTGCACACTCATCAGGTTCCCACAGTTATCCAGGTACTGCTTGAGGTCGTTGTCCTGCAGTGGGAAGCACAGGTCAGCCTGTCCTTCCCCTGGCCCCCATCACCCACCCACAGAAAGACACTGTCCCCCCATTCCTAGAGAGCCCCCCAGACCCACCAGGTACTCGAAGACGAGGGTGAGGGAGCGCTCGGTGTGGATGATGTCGTGCAGGGTCACGATGTTGGCGTGTTTCAGGTTCTTCAGCAGCGACACTGCAATGTTTGGGGGGCAGGGGACAGGTTGGGGCAGCAGGACCTGGGGCTGACCACAGGCACCCCCTGCACCACCCACCCCAAATCCACCTGGGACTGACCACAGGCATCCCCTGTACNCACAGGTCAGCCTGTCCTTCCCCTGGCCCCCATCACCCACCCACAGAAAGACACTGTCCCCCCATTCCTAGAGAGCCCCCCAGACCCACCAGGTACTCGAAGACGAGGGTGAGGGAGCGCTCGGTGTGGATGATGTCGTGCAGGGTCACGATGTTGGCGTGTTTCAGGTTCTTCAGCAGCGACACTGCAATGTTTGGGGGGCAGGGGACAGGTTGGGGCAGCAGGACCTGGGACTGACCACAGGCACCCCCTGCACCACCCACCCCAAATCCATCCAGGACTGACCACAGACATCCCCCTGCACCACCCACCCCAAATTCACCCAGGGCTGACCACAGGTACCGCCTGCACCACCCACCCCAAATCCACCTGGAGCAATCCCAGGTAAGGGCATCCCCCTGCACCACCCACCCCAAACCTGCCTGTGATGGGGAGAAGCCCCCCCTGCCCTCACCTTCCCGTATGGCCGTGCAAGGAGCCCCCTCCTCGTGCTCCAGCCGGATTTCCTTCAGGGCCACGAGGTTTTCTGTCAGTTTGCTGCGTCCCTTGAAGACGGTGGCGTAGGTGCCCTGGGAGGGGGAGAGAGAACAAGCCCTGCAGCCCATCTCCCAGGCTGGCACAGCACTGGTATCTCCAAAACATCTGGGGGAAGGACCATTTGAAGTGCCAGGGCCAGGTCTGAGCTCCACAGGAAGACTTGGTCTAAACGTCTCTGGATATTGAAGAGATTTGGCTTTACTGAATTCTGGGATTTATTAAAGAAATCTGCCCTTTTGCATTTCAAGCCGCCCTTCGGACTTCATCTAATTCCTCACAGGGAACCAACAGGATACTTCACAGGATACTCACCTCCCCCAGTTTGTCCAGTTTAACGTAGGTTTCCAGCTTCCCAAACCCAATATCTGACTGTAAGAGAGAAAGGAAAACATCACTCGGAGGGGGGTGAATCTCATCCAGGGATAAGGTCAGGGACACTGGGCAGTGACAGCTTTGGGGCAGCTCAGTCAAGGCAGCTGTTTGCCAGCTGATCCAAGCACATCGAGTCCATTAATTTCCTGGAGAAGCCGGGCAGGCAATCCATCAGCAAACCCTCCCAACCGACTGGCTGCTTAAGTGGGCTGGATGGACCTGCGTCCACACCCTTCCCCTGCCACCACTGCGTCCCCTTCTCCCACCCACCCCCCTGACACACCACCCGCAGTGGGAACAGCAGCTGTGATTTGGAAAATGTCCCTTTCTGTGGGAGAAGCCCCGTGGGATCCTTCTCCCGGTGCCCAGCCTGTCCATGAGCGCTTCCCTACATCTGGTCTTACTGTGACTGCTCGTTCCTCCATGTGCTGCTCAAACCAAGTGTGAAAGGGACATTTTCCCACCTGGAACAGTAGCTCCTTAATGTACTGCTGGGACCTGCTCTCCTGTACCCCGTGACAGCAGCACAGCCCCTGCAATTCCCTGGGTTCAGGTGTCGCTCCCAGCAGACCCCCTGAAACTGCAATTTTCCGTGGGGACAGAGACACCTCCTCAGCGAGTTGGGATCACGTGTGTGCCAGGGAAAGGGATGATTCCCAGCGGATCAGGCTCCAAGGCACAGGGCAAACCATTTGCTCCCGAAGCTTTAATAAAATGGTGCCATTCTCCCCCAAAACAAATTTCCCTTGTTGTAATCCCGGGCTGGCAGCTCTGCCTCCAGCCCACCCCGAGACCCACCCCGGTCCTGATCCAAGGGCTTGTGCCGTGCTGCTCACCAGCAGATGGAGCTGGATGGACAGCTGTCACTCGGCAGGCAGGGAAAGGGACCCCGGGGAGGCACAGAAGGGGGTCCCCCCACCCTGTGCCCAGGCAGAACCAGCAGCCCCAGGCCTGGGGTGCTCCCAGCAGCACCCCCAGCTCCCCAGCCCTGCCCCACTGACAGCCCACCAAGCTCTCCCAAGCTGGGAAGCTGCTTTCTCGCTCGCTCAGGCGGCATTTGTAACCAGCAAATCCCAGGGGAACGGTGGGATTTTTACCCCACGGCCTCCCCAGTCCCTGTGTGTGCCCTGGGAACGGCCACGTCCCGAGCAGGGAAACCAAGTGGCTGCCGCAATCCGGAGGTGCTGCACAACCCCTGGAGCCACATTCCTTATTCATGGAGGGGGCCATGAATATTAATGACACAACCCTCTGGCTGTGCCTATTTTATCGATTAGACAGCACAGGCAGGTAAATACAAGCTCTCCTGTCCTCCTCCTCCCCCTGAGCAGGCACGTTGGGTCCAAAGATGCCTTCTGAGACCTGGCTGTGGTACCTGTCCAGCACTGGGCACTCCTGGGCAGCAGGACAGGTCCCTGCACAGCTGGGCACAGGGCACAGAGTTTCTGCTCCCCCTTCATGCTGCTGCTCTGCAGCAAAAGAAACTGAAATGCCAGCACTAATGCAAAGGCTAATTCATTATTTATCCACATTTGCATTTCAACCAGCAGAGGCTCCAGCACTTGCCAAACTGCAGGAGGGTTCCCACCTCCTCCCATGGGGAAGGAGCCAGGCCAAGGGGACAATCAGGTGCGTGCACAGGTGAGTGAAGGAGTGTGCAGGCCTGGGGAACTGCACAGCAGCACTGAGGTGTGAACGGGGAGGGGATGCAGATCTCGGGATCACAGAGTCCTTTGGGTTGGAAAAGACCTCCAAGACTGAGGGACTGATCCCCACCTTGTCCCCCAGCCCAGAGCACTGACTGCCACGTCCTCGGGCACCTCCAGGGATGGGGACTCCACCACCTCCCTGGGCAGCCCCTTCCAATGCCTGACCGCCCTTTCTAGGAAGAAATCCCTGCTTTTTGTCCAAGCTGAGCCTCCCCTGGCACAGCCCGGGTGCACAGCGAGCCTTACGAGGGAAGCCCGTCGGGACATCCTGCTGAGGGGTTTGGGGAACTCCGGGCTCTCCATCTGCAGCTTCTGCAGGAACTCGGGGGGCAGGCGGATGTCCATGGGCAGGGAGAGACGTTTGCTGACGTCCTGCAGAGAGGGACAGAGGAGCGGGCGATGAAGGGAGGACTGTACGGGGTCATTCATGGGGGAGAGCTCCCCAAACAGACCTGGTGTGGCTGGTGAAGGGATGGGGCAGCACCTGTGGGACCCTCAGTGAGAGGAAAAGGGAAGGGGGGGGAGCTCACGGGGAATGTGCCCCGGGCTCGGGCAGGGACCACAGGAGCGATGCTGAGTGAACCCAGGGGCTCGTGTCTGACACTGCCAGGCCCCCCCAAATCCAACAGCAGCTCTTCCAGCCAGCAGGGAGGTGACAACCAGAGGTTCCCACGTCCCCCCTGTCCCCCCCACCCCCAGCCTGCAGCAGCACTTGCCTCCATGGAGAAGCGGCGCTGGTTGTTGCTGCGGTACCTCACGGCCACCGGGGACTGCCCTTCCACCTCCGACGGGGAGAGGGGGCTGTTGTCGGCCCTGAATTCCCTGCCCAGCTGTCCCAGCTGCAGGTGCCCTTGAGCCAGGTCTGAGGACAAAAAGACAGGAGAGTGAGCTGCTGGAGTGGTGGCTGAAGTGCCAAGGAAGTCGCTTTGGAGGAAAGGGAGTGCGAGCAGGGCGGGGGCGTGCAGAGATGCTCGGGGGCCACGGGAATATCTTCCTCCTTCTCTCTCTCCAGGAGGCAGGGGGAATTCCTGCTTTTTGCTCCAGACTCCTGGTGCCTCAGCACCCACAGGGCTCTGCTCTCCAGCACAGCACCCCCAGAGCACCCCGTGCATCCCCCTGCCACGAGGGTGCCTTTGACAGACAGGGCGGGGGATGCAGAGGGGGGAACTGCTTCACACCCCCGGCCACCCAGAGCTCCCACATCCCACTCCAGCGCTCAACCCCTCTGCAGCAGCACCCCGAGGTCGTGCAGGGGTGAGTGTTCACCTTAACTTCCCACATTTATCCTCCCAAGTGCCACGTTAGGCAAAACACCACCTGCACTTCAGGAAGACCGAGGTGCCTGCCCGTGGATCCCTCTGGGCTGGGTCAACAGAGAGGCAAAACAGAGAGAGAGATCCCTGTCTCCAGGGAGTTCACACACACACACACACACACACACACACACACACACACACACATCTCATCTGCCCCGGGAAGCACCAAATCCAAAGGCAGCAGGGTACTTTCCTCCAGGGATGTGACCGTTTCCTGGAAGGTGTTTGGGATGAAAGGCTGCAGAGTCACTTATTGCAAAACACTCCAGGCCTTCCTGCCCCAACCTGCTGCCCCGAGCCAGGCACAGCCCCGAGAAGCACAAGAGCTCTCTTGAAAACCAAAGCAGCTCAGGAAAAGAACTCTTCTCTCGGGACTCCAGGTGTGAAGCCTCACCGAGCCCAAGAAAACCCTGAAAGGAGGGAGACATCAGAACAAAATAAGCCATTGAGCTCCTTCTGGTCCCCAGTCTGAGGTTTGCACTTCAGCCTCCTCGCTCTGTAATTAACAGCTGGAACACTCTGGCACTCACAGACCCAGGCAGAGGCACAGCCAAACACTGGTGGGTTCAGCGCAGGTCACCTGGACCCCAGTGAAGTGGATTCCTCTGGTTCACACGGATTCTGTTTCCAAGGGGCTGCTCAGGAGGAGGCAGCACTAAACTGGGTGTGCTGGGATGGAGGAGAACCACCTCCCCCCCCCTCGGTGGGAGGGATGCATCTCCCTCTGAAAAGGTGTGGGGCCAAGCAGGGAGGACCATCCCACCCCCTTCCCGGTGGCCACCCAGCTCTCTCCCTTCTCGCAGCTCTGCAGCCACGCTCCAAATTACCCGGGGAGGGTCCAAGAGTGCCCCTCTGCATTCAGACACCCCGCAGACACTCCCCCGGGGCAGGCAGGAAGATCGCAGGAGGGCAGGGAGGAGGAGCTGCTGCCCCAGGCTGGCCCCTGCCCATCGCCCTGCCCTGTCCCCGGGCTGCTCAGAGACAATCCCTGCTCTGCCCGAGCGCTCTGCCGGGGAATCATTCTGCCAGGAATGATCTCATGGCCGAGGGCTGGGCAGGGAGGGCTGGTTCGCACGGGGTGCTGGGCAGGGCTGGGACCTGGCTGCAGTTTGCTGGGCTGATGGATGAGAGGTGGCAGGCAGGCGACCCGGGAGAAGACGCGGGTTTGTGCCACGGTCACCGGGGGAACCAGGGAAGCCGAAGCGGGGCAGGGTGTCCCGGGGAGGCAGCCCACGCCTCAGAGGTGGGTTCAGCCCATGCCACTGGGCTCGAGAGGATCTGAGACAGTGCCAGGAGGTTTTGGGCAGACAGGCAAAAAACAAGCTACAGTCACCCCTCTTTGCCTCTCTGGTCCCCTTCCCCTTCCGTCCACCTGCTTGTACAGGAACAATTAGGGAACGTCCTGAGTTAACCACAGCCATGAGAGTAACGTGGATCAATTAAACTGGATCGAATCTTCTTAACTTGCTCATTTCCTGAGCAAATTATCTGCCAAAAAAACCCCCAAACCCTCAAACCCAAAAGCCGTTTAAAATCTGACTGAATGGACTCCAACTAATCCACCTTAAATGATGTTCTGGGTGAATTTGGGCTGGTTCCCATAGGTAAAAAAAAAAAAAGCCCAAAGCCTGGGAAAAGGTGCAGCCTGTCCCGAAAGGCGCAAACCAGCAGCTCTGTCTCTTTGAACCAGCGGATCAGTGTCGATGTCCTTGTCTGCACCAACATTAGATGTAAAGTCAGAGGTAAATCGACAACCTGGGATAGTCCAGTGCATCCAAAGGGGATGGGAAAAGCAGGTAAAGCACCCAGGAGGCTTGCAGGGACGAGAGGAAAGGTGTTTGGGCTGCCCTGGGGCCAGAGTGGGGAGGGCGATGTGCCAGCCCAGCACACCCTGGGCTGCCCCGAGGCGCACCCAGAGATTCCCAGTCCCACGGGGACGCTCCCCAGGGGCTGGAGCTGCCCCCCAGGCTTGGAGGACCCTCCTGGGCGCTCGGAGAGAGTGGGAGAAGAGAAGCTGTGGGCGTGCAAACGCGAGGGCCTGCTTGATTCCGCTCAGCACTTCCCTGGATGTGGGGGAGCCCCGACACCCTGCAAATAAGGAGGCTGCTTGGGATATCAAAGCACATTAAAGTGAGACCGCAGACACGGCGGCTGCCTCTGACGATCCTCCCGCCTTTCCAGAAACACATTTAAACACAGCCTCTGCCAAAACAAGCTTTGATCTCCCAAGGAAAGGGGCCAGAACCCTCCGCTGCTTGCCTGCCTTCTAATTACTTTGTTTAAGTGTGAACTCTCCTCTCTGGGCTCTGTTGCACTCAGACCTTGGATTGTTCATCCTCCTCCCTCCCACTCGTCATCACCTCTCTGGGGCCTTGTGCTCCCAAGGTCAGATCCGGCTCTGTGTTACTCCGGTGCAAACTGGGAATTACCTTTGCAGCCCAAACACTGAACCTTCTCTGGCCTGGGAGCACAGAGAAGGCAGCAGCTGGTTTGGGGCAAAGCCTCGGCACGGGTAAGAGCCGTTGCTGGATGCCCCCAACTCCTTATCCAAGCAGATGGGAGACACCAGGACCTGAGACCTCCGAAAAAAATGGACTCTGTATTGTCAGGCTCCACCAAGGTGACATTGCCTTGTGACGGGAAAAGCTGTTTGTTTTTCCAGTCTGGGGGGGGAAAAAAAAAAAAAAGCCTGTTTTTGCCTCATTTTATCAGCCCCTGTGAGCCAGGTCGTGAGAACTACGGGATGGAGAGGACAGAGCTGGGGATTTCTCACCACACACCCAACAGAGGCGGGTTTGTCCCCACGGGAAGGTCCTGCCTTGTCCTGTCCCGTGAGCCAGAGCAGCTCTGCAGATGCTCCTGAGCAGCCTGGTCTGGTGGAAGGTGTCCCTGCCCGTGGCAGGGGGTTGGAAAGGAGCTTTAAGGTCCCTCCCAACCCAAACCAGTCTGGGATTCTGCGATTCCTGGAGAACTCAGCTCAGAGCCCTCTCCAGGCCAGGCAGCTCCCAGGAGGTCCAAACCTGACCACAAACCCTTGGTGCACAACCCCCTTCTCTTCTGTCCCCCTCCAGCTGCCCCCTGAGGAGCCTCCTGGCACAGGGATGTGTGGAGTGAGGAGTTCCCAGCCGGGAGGGTTCACTGTCAGACAAATGTGGCCCTCGGGGCCCTCCATAAACAACCGGGAGAGGGGATTGAGGGCACTGTGGAGGTGACTCCTCGGGGTTGTTTACAATCCCCACAGGAAACTTAATCACGGGATCTCACGGAAAGGAGCGGGTTTGGGGTGGGGGGCACGGCCTGGGCTGGGTGGGAGAGGGGTGGGGTCCAAACTGGGAACTGGGCAACCAGGGGATGGGGGGCACCGAGGAGGGAAAGCTGGGGAGGGGGCCAGGATGTGCCACATCCATGTGGGGAGGGTCAGTGGGGGCTGGCCCTGGGACAGCTCGGGGCTGCACAGGAGGAGCTGTACCCCCAGAGGGGTGCTGGCAGATCCTGAGCCCCTGATGCATTCCAGGGTCCAGGCAGGGGGATCTCCTAATACACCTCATCATGGACTAGTTCTGGCCCAGGCAGGAGGATCTCCTACACCACATCCCAGTCTAGTACTGGTCCAGCCTCTAACCACAGGCTGGGAACACCCTCAGTCCTGGCCCCAGGCTCGCTCTGCTCAGACTTTGCTCTTACTCTCTCCTGGCTACCTCAGGTGCAAGCCCAAAAGCCCAGGGAGGGACTGGCAGATGTTGCTTGCACTGGTTTGCCATCCAGGGGCAAAGGAAGACCCGTGACTGATTCTTCATCCAAGCAGGATAACAGGGAAATCACCTCTCTGGTTTGCAGGGCACAGACAAGGAGCCCAGGCTCCCACACCCCAGAGCACGGCACCCAGCACTTCCTCAGCCTCGCCCCATTTTATCCCCACAGCTTCTGCACATCTCATTAAGGGCTCAGGTCTAATTACAGCCCTCGCTGCTCGCTGGGGTGCGAGGGGAGGTGTGTGGGAGCAGGGCAGGAGGGACGCTGCTCAGGGCAGCCTGGCTGTGTGGAGAGATAAAAGGAGCCTCAGGGGCTGCGGGAGCGAGGAGAGCCGGCCCTAAATCAGGTTACTGCGGCTGTCCTCCGGAGCGGGTTGGCTGGCACGGGGATGGTCCCTCCCCGCGGGGGCAGAGGCCGGTGCCAGGCAGTGACACCACGGGCAGGGGGAGCTCCGGCAGCTGCGGGCTGAGCGAGGGGCACCAGAGCTCCCAGCCGAGCTGAGGGGAGCGGGAAGGGGCTGGGCTGTGGCCCAGCAGGCAGCAGTGGCACGAGGGGGTGTCCGGGAGTGGCTCAGCCTTGCCCCCGCAGCAGCAAATTCAGCCCCGGCTGGGCCGAGCCCAACTTCACCCGGTTGCCCAAAGGCCCGTCAGCGGCTCTGCCTGCCTGAGCACGGCCACGGGGCTGAGCTGCTCCCACTCTGTGCCTCCAGCCTTGCCCCTCCCTGGCTCTGCCCCCCCTCCCCGGCCCCAGAGCCTGCCCCAGCCTGCACCGAGGGCTGCTCTGTTTGCACAAGGGATGTGCCCGTTCAGCTCAGGGAGCTGTTAACCCTGAACCTCCCCGGGGAGCCCGAGAACGGCCGCCCAGGGGAAGGCTGCGGGTCCACGATGGTTCTGTGGGGTCCGGGTGCTGCCCAGAAGAGAGGGAACAGCCCCCTTGGCTTGGGGGAAGCGTCAGCCTGTAGCCCTGGAGAGGGCCCACAGCCCACTTTTGGGCAGGCAGGAGGAGATCCCACGCCTTCCCCCTCTCAACCCTAACCACAGACGTGTCATTCCTCCCCGTTTTGTGCAAACACCTCTCCCTCCCATAAGACTTTCCTTACGCAAGTGTAAATCTCTCTTCACATTTAACGACATGGTGTTATTAATCCCAGTGGATGGATGGATGGATGGATGGATGGATGGATGGATGGATGGATGGGGAAAGAAACACTGACAAAGGGGCAGAAACTTTCCACACACACCCAGAGAACGGCCCGGGGGCTGGAGAGGAGATCCCCGCTGGCAGCACTGACCCCAGATGCTCCTGACCAGCCCCAGTGACACTCCACGGGCCTGGGGGCTCCTTACCTTCATTCCTCTGGTTGTTGAGCTGGTTGAACTGCTCTGTGAACTCCGTCAGCGACTCCTCGATGGTCTCCGTCCGCGGAACCGAGAGTGAAAACCTCCTCTTGAAGTTTTTCATCTTGTTCATTTTACCTCGTGCTGCCAGGGACGGCAGAGCCCTGTAGGGAAGGGAGAGCAGGCTGAGAGGGCTGGACAGCACACAGGAGTCCCCCCCAAAACCCTCCAGCCCCACAGCTCCCGCTCTCTGGCAGCATCCCAACCCAAATTTCCCCCCATCTGGGGACCTGCAGGGGTCCCCTGGGACACCCCCATCTCCGAGGCACCACTGCTGTGTCAGAGCAGATGAGGAGCCACCAGGGCAATCGGGTTCCTCAATATTTAAGAGCTGGAGATTGTCAAGAGGTGGACGGGGCCATGCACACTCAGTCACAACTACCAACACAGGCTGTGCCTTATGGCATCCTTGAAAGCTCCAGGAATGCCCGGAACGGGGAAGAGCAGGGTAGAAAGACAAGGAAGGCAGGAAAGAGTAAATAGTGACGAAGAGACTCAGTCCCACACTCCCCCCTGTTCAAGGAGGCCCCTCTCCCCTGGCAGTTCGGTCTCTGCTTTGCCCTTGCATGAAAGACTTCCTGAGCCAGCAGCAAAAAGCTGAGTGGAGCCAGTCTGGGCTGGGGGGATCCCCCAGAGTCACAGCACAGGGAGATGCTTTGACCTCTCAGCTGCCTCGTGAGCCCCAGTGACTCATCCTGATGGGCATTAGAGTCGCCTTAAGCCGGAGATCTGATTAAAGCCATAAAACCCTTAAAGGAAGAAAACCCTCCAGGGGCACATGGCAAAGTGTGCTGGGTCTGAGCAGACACAGGAGCTCGCTCTGGGCACTGCTTTGCCTTTGCTTCCCTGCTCTGGGTCTTCCCAGGCTCAGCAGCATGGATGGAATCAGGCTGGGAGTGCTGTCTGGGCAGGGTTTGGGCTCCAGCACCAGCCCTGCTGAACTCTGGTGCTGTTCCTCCTGCCCAGCACAGATCCAGCATCCAGCCTGCTGTCCTGCCAGCTCCCTGCTGTCATGGAATCATGGAATGGCTTGGGTTGGAAGGGACCTTAAAGCTTAGTCATTCCACCCCCTACCATGGGCAGGGACACTTTCCACTATCCCAGGTTGCTCCAAGCTCTGCCCAACCTGGCCTTGGACACTCCCAGGGATGGGACATCAGTGTCTTACCCTCAACCAGCCACAGCTCTGTCCCTTCCAGTCCCAGGCCCGAGGAGGTTTGGGTCTGTCCCTCTCCCCAGTCCCATGAGTGTAGGGATGCTCCTCCACCATCCTTTATCCTCTCGACCCTCTCACCTGCCTGGCAGGGGATTTTCCATTAACAGCTCTCAGCTCCTCCATGCTGCTCTGACCCACCAAGCCCAGGGAGGATTTGAAGGGGTAAATCAACCCTTGGTACCACACAGGCACCAAAACCACCCAGAGAGGTTCTTTCCCACTCCGAGGGGCACCAACACACACATCCCGCGCCCTCCCCCGCACCCCTGGAGCAGGTCGGCCCCCTACTCCTGGGTGTCCCTGCTCTTCCCTGGCTGTCCCCACTCCCCGCCAGCCCCCTCCGAGGCTTATCAGCACAAACAAACGGTGATCGCATTCCAGGCTGATGCGATCAGACACAGCATCCGGGAGCCGGTGCATCCCGTCGCCAGGACAACGGGAACACTCGGGCTGACATGCCTGCATCTGAAAGCTTAAAAGATTATCCGTCAGCAATATAAACACTCCGTTTGGGTGCCTGCCAGGCTCTGCGGTGAGGCATGGCACCCTGCAGTGGGTGAATCCCCTGAAAATCCCCGGGATTCACCTGAATCCTGGGCACTCACGCCTCAGCCACCCCCACTCGCCTCCCACCTCTAACGCTGCGAACACCTTAGAACTGAAGGCTCGGTCCCGCCTGGAATCAGGGCTGGGAAGGGAGGCTGGAAGCTGCTTGGAGCTGGGAGGTGAGGCAGGAGGATGACAGACACATCCACCTCAGCCTTCAGACACTGACATGTTTCCTCAGCACTACAGAGACGTGCTTTGACAATAAAGATGCGGCACTGGTGACGCTGCATGAACAAAGTCTCTGTGCTGGTGCCTTCCTCGTGGCCCAAATAACGCCTCCAAGCAGTGCTGTTGCTTTGGAAGGGAAGGCAGAGCTTGACACTTGCTTTGGAGACCTTTTTCCCAGCCCATGGTTCCAATCTGGCTCCTCACCTTGCAAACCGAGTGAGTCTGAACCAGGGCACAGCTGGTGTGTGGAAACGCTGCCAGTGTTGCAGGTACCCAAGGAACTAAACCCACCTGGAAAACCAGTGCCAGGTTTTGCTCCTGACCCCGCTGAAGTGGCACAAAGGAAAGCCACAGAGGCTCCTGTGCTCACGTTTTCATGTCTGCTCCAGCCTGGCAAAAAAATCTCTGCTCCACAAACCCCAATCCTTCCCTGCCCCGCCTTTGCTTCCTCCAGGAATGCCAGCAGCTCCAGGCTGCTAAATAAAAACCTCCTCGGAGAGGAACTGGGGTGGGGGTAAAAATAACACCGCGATGGCTCCCTGCCTCTCCTGCCATTCCCGAGCTGCCCCGTGCTCCTCATCCTGTTTCTTCCAGCTGCACCTGGACCTACTTGGCATCTGTTGATGGAGTTCACATTAGAGCGTTTGTCAGCTGGAATTTATGGGGCTGTTCCCGCCCTCAGCACTCCACCCCTCCCCAGAGGAATTCACCCCGGCCCCAGTGGCCATAAGGTTCTAGGTGCCCGAAAACTGGGATTTGCTCCGTTCCTGGAAGGAAAGCATCCACAGTGTACACGCCAGAAGGCTGCAGGGGTAAGGTAGGGTCAGGCTGGGGCAGGAAATGTGGGGTCCCCAGAAGACACCCCTCCCCACACCCCAGCACCCAGGGGTGTGAGGGGCCTCATCCACGCTCCATCCGAATTCCTTCCGGGAGGAGGAATCCCCTTTACAGCTGCACGGATTTCAAAGGAAGAATTCCTCTGGGCTTTTATTTTTTTTTT
>VXAY01001532.1:484384-506393 GCA_013399855.1 Oxyruncus cristatus | reverse complement strand
TTTTTTTTTTTTTTTTTGTCCCCAGCACGTTCAGTGTCCTAAAGGAAGCGGAGGCATTTACTGACTTCGGGGAGAGCAAGTGGCACTCGCTCAGCAAGGCAATGCCGTCACTCCTTTTTTTCCAGCCCGACCAGGAACCACAGCGACCCCTGCACTGGGAGGCACCAGGAATGGAGGGAGCTGATGGTTCCCGACCTGCACAAACACGACGTTGCCCCGGTAGGACAAGAAGGGGAAAGGAGCAGTTGAAAACGGCAACAAGGAGGTTTAGGCATCAACGGGCGGGAAATGAAATCACCCGGCTTGGAATGTGGCCAAGGAACGGGGGATTAAAGCCAGCAAGGGTGAGTGATCTGCATTTACTGTGATACAGTCGGATGGTAAATACTTGGCTGAAACACTTCAAAGAGCCCAAAGCTGAACCCCATCAGGAAAGCTCCTCACGGGGATCAAGACAAGAAGTCAACGATCCTTTAAACGCTGCATTCAGGGCTGCATTCACTCGGTGAACTGTTCCCACAGGCATCGGGGCTGGGACTGTCCACGTGGATTGCCCTTTGTGCAGCAAAACCTGCTGGTTCCCCTCTCCGTAGTTCACGGGACAGGTATTTTAGGCATCGCCAGCGAGAGAAACCATCCCCTTCCTCCTCCAGCACGTGGCAGGGCTTCGGAAGCCAAGCCGTGGAGCACCAACTACTTCGCTGCTTTCCACAAATGCTAATTCGCAAATAGTAATTTTTTCCTTACCGTTTTAACTGCCTCCTGCCCCCGTTTCCCAGCGGAAAGAGTGGAAAGCTCGGAGGGAATAGTTTGTTTCTTTTACGCCTTTTTTCTTTTTTTTTTTTTTTGTTTTGTTTTGTTTTGGTTTTTGTTTTTTTTGTTTTTAATCCCCAGAGAGATTACCACTCGTGTTTACAAAACAAAATGAACAGTCCCACTCAGCAGCTACAGCTCCTGCTCCCAGCTATTAGGTGGCACTGATTCACTCCTGCGAGGATCAGAGGAATGGGGAATTCTGCTCGGAGAGCCTCGTTTGCTGAGCAAACACAGCTATCACGGAACGCCGCGTGTGGCTACGGGGCTAAAACAAACAACCAACCCAGGCACCAAATCCGTGCCCCTCCTCACACGGCAAAGCACCGAGACAAAGCCAGGCCCAGCCACAGCTCACCAGCACAGCCTTCCCCCCTCCCTGTGCCAGGCAGCCCTTTCCAGGTTCTCCCTCCCAAGCTCCAGCACAGAGGAGGAGCAGGGAAAAGCTGCAGGAGCTGCCAAGACGTCGGAGAGCAGGCGATGGGAGAGATTTCGGCCCCTCCGTGGCGCACGTTCCTGTGCAAACAGGAGCTCAGCACAACCCGAATTCCTCCTCCACTCCCAATTTCCTCTGCAGGGCCATAATCAGGTCCTCAGAAATGTATGGAAGGAAATGGGGAGTGACTCGAGGCTGTTCTGGGGAGTCAGAGGGAAAGGGCTCAAACATAGACCAGGGACCTGAATTTTCTGTGGCAGCTGGGAATCCTCCCAGGGCAAGGAGGGAGGGCCAGGGAAGGACATCAGCCCCTGACCACCAAATTAACACCTCCTTGGCCACTCAGCTGCCGGTCTGAAACCCTCCCTGGGGTGACAAGCTCTCTCCCCACCACAGATGCAGAGCACAGCCCTGGGGCATCAGTCCTGCACTGGGGACCAGCAGAGCTGGGGCCACATCCTGCTCAGTGCTGGGGTGGGCCACGGTCCCAGCCCAGCAGGAAGAGCGGTTTGCAGGAATTCCTCTCCCCAAAAGGTTGAGTGGTGAGGGGAGAGAGCAAGGCCAGAGCTCTCCTCCCTCCACATCTGCCTCCCGCAGCTCAGGTCAAGATCCTGCAGGGAGAGGAGCACAATCAATTCCTATTAATCTACAGGAGCCCTGTAGCAAACAGCAAGACCATCATCCCAGGGCAGCCACTGCCCTGGGCATGATTGAAAAGGGAGCTTGGGATCCCCAGGGAGCCAGTCCATCCTCACTCTGCAATTTCTTTTCCTCCTGTATTGCTGCCTTCCATGATTACAACGAATGTGGCGCGCCAGGAATGTGATCACTGCCCTCCCCTGGCACATCCACAGGCTTAGGAGGAGGCCTGGGAGGACAAATGATCCTGTGGCAAATGCCTGAGACTGGCTCCCACTCCGGCGCTGACCCTCTTGGAATGCCTCGGGCTTCCCAGAGGTAAATCGAGAACGAGGACACTTCCTTCCTCCCTCCCAGCCGGGCTGCATTCCCCCCGGGATGTGATGCCCTCTCCAGCACAGCAGCGTTCCCAGCCCTCCTCTGCAGAATTCCAGCTGCCCCTTGGTGAGTTGTTGTTTAGACACAGTGGCACAGCCACGTGGAGCACTGTGGATCTCCGAGGCAGACACGGGGATAGCCTGGGAAGGGTGGATGCTGCGGAAAACTCCCTGCCAGCCCAGCCTTTGGAGGCTTTATGGAATCACGGAATCCCAGACTGGTTTGGGCTGGAAGGGACCTTAAAGCTCACCTTGTTCCAACCCCTGCCATGGGCAGGGACACCTTCCAGCATCCCAGGTTGCTCCAAGTCTATCCAGCCTGGCCTTGGACACAGCCAGGGCTGGGATTACAACCTGTACTCCACGCAGGGGTGGGAGGGGAAGGAAAGCCCTTTGCTGGGTGCACATTTCCCCTCCCGTATGTGCCGGTGCTGACAATGAGCCCAGTAACAGGAGCACACAAAGGATGTTTGTTCTGCCTTTGTATATTTTGCCTTTCTCAGCCCCGGGTGGTGCAGTCAGCAGCTCTCCCTTGGCTCTTCCCTCCCCAGCTCTTGGTGAGATCAGGGCAGCTCCGAGGAAGGCATTAAAATGACAGTCATTATTCCAGCAGCCTCCAAACACTGGGCACTTATTGCCCCAACCTGAGAAAAGTGTCCACTGTTCAGCTGGAACAACAATAGACTGCAACTGTCCAGTGTGGCCACCCCAGCCACGCCTGGGGTGCTGGGGAGGGGAGCTCAGGGCTCACATTGTCCATGCCCTGACAGTGTCAGTGTTTCCATGGTCCATTCGGTACCCCGAGGGGATGAGCAGCCTGGATTCACAGCTACTGTGGACCAGCAGATCCTCTGCTCCATCCCATCCCATCCCATCCCACCCCATCCATCACTGCAGGTTTGCTCCAGGAGGGCAGGCAGTGGGAAATGAGTCTCAGCAGAACCACACAGGACTTTCCCCCTCTGGGACAGACACTCCCTTCCACACTTGGTGTTGCTGCAGCAGCTGTCTAAGTTATCCAGACTTAATTTAGGGTCACTTGGGAGCTCAGGGCAGGTGTCCCACCGTGGCAGCACTGCCTCGGTCCTACAGCAGTGTGCATCCCATCCAGGAGACCTGGGAGCAGAGACCTGGGATTGCTGGGCCAGCAGCACTTCCCGGCTCTGGGAGGACGCTCCTGGAGGTGCAGCTGCTGGGCTGTGTGCTGTTAAGCCATTCCCTCCCCTCTTCCATGACTCACTTCCACCTCTCATCCCTTTATTACTCGTCCCTCACAGCTCTGGGTACCCCGAGCTCCCAAGTAATTACTGAGGAGGAACAGGACCAGCAAAAACCAGCCTGAGCCTTGCTTTTATGACACTCAACTGATTACTGGCTGACAATTAACTAACACAATCCAAGCTGCATCCCAGGAAGGTTGGCCCCAGCCCGCCTGCTCCTCAGGAGCCCACGCAGACCTGATGTCCTGTGCTGGCCTCTCCCAGCGTCACCTCCTGCCATGTCCCACCCACAGAGCGTCCTGAATGTCCACGGACATCCAACAAAGTGGGCATGGATCCTGCTGAGTGAAAGGCACTCCCAGAAAGACAAACCAAGCCCTGTCACCCCGGCAGCTGGCACTCAGCATTCCCAGGCGGCTGGAGAGACAGCGGAGAAGGTGCCAAGCTTCCAGCTGCCAAGGAGTCGTTCCCAGGAGCATAAAGCCTCTTATTTTCTGTCCCAGGAGTGTTTAACCTGTGGCTGAGTCTGTCAGCACCTGCCCTTCCCTTATTGCTGCATGGGAAGGAGAACCCACGTTATGGGAGAAGATTCCCGGCGTAGGAGAGTCCAAGTCCCAACGAGCCTCTCCTCCAGGAACATTCCCAACGCACCTGCAGCTCCATGCCGCTGGAAGAACCCAGGCAACACCCTCACAACACGGGTTATGTAGGGTCTGCTGCCTTCCTAACTGCTGTTTTCTTTCCTCCTTTTCCTTTTCCCCCCCTCCTTTTTTTTTTTTTAATTAGAGCTTTCGTTCTCTCCCAGCCCACACAGAGCTCCCAGAGCTGCAGGCTCGCCCGTGATTGCAGACAGGAGCACATGGAAAGCCAGGATTCACCTTCCCTGCAGTGGTCAGGAGGAGCCAGGAGGGGTTGTCTGCCCTGCCCTTATAACAGAAAACGCCGGAATTTTCCTCCCGTGCCCCATGATTTCATCCCGCACTCAAAGCCTCCCCTTCTGGCACGGGAGAGCAGGGCTGAAAGGAAGGGATGGCTGCAAAATGAGGACCGGGGGGGCTGATTTAATCCCTTCAGCCCCAGGAGCTGGCTTTGCCCGGAGGGGTGTGACCAGAGCTCAGCTGGCACCACGGGGACAGCTGAGCAAGGGGATGGCCCAGCCCTGCTGCCCCGGCTCCCCCTTTCTAAAAGCATTCCTCGGGAGGGTATTTAAAGGAACAGAAATTACATCCTGCGCACCCGATAGCCCCGTGGAATTTGAGAAATGCAGCCACCTCTGGGGCAAGGGAGGGGAGGCAGGGGGGACAGCAACCAGCAACCAGCACGCAGCCCAAGGGTGGTGGAGCGAGGAAATGCAAGCCAGATCCTTTGTGAGAAGCCTAACCAGAGGGATCCTGGTATCAAAGGATCTTGACAGGATCAAACTTCCCCAGAGAAACGGAGGAGAGCTTTCACATAAACAGAAGCGCTGCGTTTATAGGGAGCAGCAGCAGCACCACAAGCACTCGGAGCAGTTCAGGGCCCCGGGCTCTTTGCCACGGGTTTTCTAGGAGACCAGAAAAGCCTGCCTTGCTCTGCCCTGGCAAAAAGGGCTTAGAAAAAGGCTGAAACCTCTACAGCCCACCTGGATTTCCTCGCTGCCCCAGCCCTGGCAGCGGGAGGAGGAGCTGGAGAGGCTGTGCAAACAGCTTTGCGTGGGATTAGTGCTTCCCCCTCGCCCAGCAAGCTCCCAGTTGAGATCCAGCAGCTCCTCAGAGCTGACACTGCTACTAAACCAGCCTCCCACCGCCCTTGGACTGATCTTTCTGCAGCAGCAGGGAATGCATGAAAGGGGATGGTGTTCCTGACCTACTTGTCCCCACTCCAGCACCTCCCAGTACCAGCTACGGGCTGGGTTTCCCCCAGGACGAAGCTCTGGAGCAGTGGTGCCCCTGCTTGGCATTAGGCACACAAAGCCCTTTGCAGCAGGGCTTCAAATCTGTTTTATTTAAAGCTCTGGAATAGTCACGTGGTAGGAAGGTAGTGAGCAAACACTGCGGGTCTCCTTCCCTGCCAAGGACGGCACTAATCTGCTGTTTAATCTTAACCCAGTTGTGCCCCCACCCTTGGAGGGCTTTGTGCATGTGGATATTCCCCCTCGGGTGTGAGGGAAGAGCAGCCACACAGGTAGGGAGCACGAGGAGCCGACGCTTGGGGAACCAGGGGATTTCAAAGCACCGCAGGAGCTGTAGCTGCTTTTGGATCCCTCTCCCCCAGAAGGAGAAAAGCAAAGCAGCAACAACATCCCTCATCCCAACCCTCCCTCGTCGGGACGATCTCAGCGGTGCCCAGAGCCCCAGCCAGGGTGAGATGTGCAGGTGGGCACCTCTGTGACCCTTCCTGGCTCTGCTTCCCACATCCAGAGCCTCACCACGAGGGAAGGCATCGCCCTCGTCCTTGCTCCGGCTGCTGAGCGGGGCCTGCTGCCCCACTGAGCCGCTGGAGGAAGGCAGGGGATTTAAAAAAATCCTCCTGAGCCACGAGGTGGCTGCCAGGGATGCCAGGGTGGTAAGAGCACTGTTTGGAGGCAGCAGGGTTGGCAAGAGCGTTGCTGCCGGGACACCAGGCTTTGGGACATGGACATGAACAGCTGCAGGGACGGCTCTCCCGTCTCCTCAAACCATTTTCCTCAGCCACACGGGTGCCACGAGCAGGCTGTGGATTGCCCAGGAGCCCTGAGAGGCCCTGGGATGGTGAAAGCTTTCCAGGATCCCAACCTGGGCAGACGCTGCCTTCCAGGAAAGTGTCCCTGAGGGAGCAGCAGGGCCATCCTCAGCCATCCCTGCACTGCCTGGGGACACCTCCCTCCCTAAAATCCTCGCCCCAGCACAGCCAGGCATCACCACAACCGTGGTATTTTCGTGTTAAACCAAACATGGACAGGGCTGGATAGGGAATAGAGAGATCCCAGGTGAAACGTGTATAAACAGATTAAACATGCCTCGGTGCCTGCAAACCTCTGCTCACTTCCCCACGGAGGGCAACATTTCATGCATATCTGGGAACTCTGTGAGCACACAGTGTTTAGATAAACCTTGTTCCTTGTTAAACTGTAAATAACATCTGGCTCACCCGGCCAAACCAAGCCCCGGCTCCGTGTCCTCAAAGTTGCAGTGTCAGTCGTGGGCACGGCAGGCAAAGCAAGTGTGTTTGCTGGGGTTTAAAATAACGAATTTATCTCTCTTTTCTCTTTTAAAGATAAATTTTTCCACTTCACTCCCAACCCGCCTCCCCCCCTGTAGTTTTTAAAAACTACCCCAACCCTCGCTGAGTGCTGGTGGAGTCCCCCACAGCTCCCGTGTCCTTGACAAGCAGGATCGGTCTCTGCACGAGCCTTGGAAAGTGGGGGAGATAACAGAGCCCGGGGAGGGGGGAGATAAACAGAGTGAAAGAGCACGAGGGAGAGAGATCTCTCCCAGGAAAACACATGGCTGGGCTCACAAGTCCTTGGACGCTGCCAGGAAGGGAGAGGTGCTGGGCTGAGCACGTGCTGACCCCCCGGCCTGCGGTCTGCTGTGCTTCTGTGAGGCATCAGAAGCACAAACCAACAGAAATAAATTCAAATACAGTGCCTTCCCCCCACACCACCACCAAGTCAAAACACAAAGATATTCCCTCGTGGTTTTCACGGCAGTCAAGGAGACTCCAAGCTACAAAAGGGAGATGAAAAGGGATGACACCGAGCGGGGCCGTTCGAAGCTCGCTGGGGTGTTTTCAATCCTCCTCTCCTGCCTCACCAGCTGATAAGTTGTTGCTTCATAGGAAATGCCCGAGATAAGGAAGGATTATAATCCTGAGGCCCAAAGAGAGAGAGATCTGGGCTGTGTTCGCACAGCAGAGCATCGGTGCCCCCCCTTCTCCCCACTGCACCCGGTTCTTATCTGCTCCCCCACCGGTGGGGTTGGTGGGACACGCTGCAGCCGAGGGTGCCTTGCCATGCCATGATAGTGCAATTAGTTGCACAATTAATCGTTAATAAGAAGGGATTGAAGGGGATTAAGTACTTAAATGGAACACATGCTGCTAGTGGTAATTTATGAAAGTACTCCTTCTCCCTCGGATGCTGTGTCGTGTTTTCCTGGAATTAAAATGACTCGAATGGGCCTTTTCTCTGCACCTTCTGCACTGAGGAAATAGCTGTTTCCATGCCTGCGTGGCTGCCCTGCTGTCTGAGGGGATTCAGCAGCTCTGTGAGCTCCAGGTTTGCCTCCCGAGGGACAGGGCATCAACGGGAGCGATGGGAAAGCTCCTGCTGCTCCTGCCCTTTTCCGGGGGGGGCTTTGGGAGTCATTGCTAAAGCAGGTGGAAGGGAGGGCTGTGAAGGTGGTGTGGGAGTGTTGTGATGGGTTGTTTAATGTCTGGGGACACAGAGACACTCTCTGCATTTTAATTTGGATGAGGCACAAACCAATCCCTGGCTGTAACCAAAAAGAGCAGTAAAACCAGCAGTTCTGCCTCCTCCTCCTCCTCCTCAGACTCCCCAGGCACACAACGTTTGTTTCTCTGTCCACCCCACACACCCCAATTTACATTGCAAATGGTGTTTCCAAATTCCTGCCTAAACCCCAGGCACTGGGGGAGCTGCCCAGGTGCTGCCAGACCATCCACAGCCTCTCTGGGACCCTTCCAAAGGGCAGGAACAGCTCCGAGGTGCTGTGTCCCCATGTCCCTGTGGCTCCAGGCAGCAGCTCCGGGTGGTGACAGGATCTGTGCTGGCCCTGACAGCCCATCCTCCCCCACCTCAGACCCACAGTAGGGAACTTTTCAGCCTCGAATCCAACACCAAACCCGCAGAAAAACAAACCCCTANGCTGCCCAGGTGCTGCCAGACCATCCACAGCCTCTCTGGGACCCTTCCAAAGGGCAGGAACAGCTCCGAGGTGCTGTGTCCCCATGTCCCTGTGGCTCCAGGCACAGCTGCAGCTCCGGGTGGTGACAGGATCTGTGCTGGCCCTGACAGCCCATCCTCCCCCACCTCAGGCCCACAGCAGGGAACTTTTCAGCCTTGAATCCAACACCAAACCCGCAGGAAAACAAACCCCTCCGGGCTGCTCTGCCCAGGGCACCCCTCAGGGGTTTCTTGCCTCGACCACACAAGCCTACAGTGAGTTTCCTCTGCACTGGGAAGCATTCCAGACTCCAGCTCTTCCTCAAAAAATAGGTTATTCCAGCTGATGGGCAAGGGAACAGTGCAAGTTTGCCCCCTGCTCTGGCTGAGGTGGCAGTGAGGGGTGACACAGGCTCTGTGCTGTCCCCCCAGGTCCTGTGGACACACCAGTAACAGGCAGCATTCTCAGCACAGCCATCCCAGTGGCACGTGGGGGCCAATTCCACTGNACGGGCTGCTCTGCCCAGGGCACCCCTCAGGGGTTTCTTGCCTCGACCACACAAGCCTACAGTGAGTTTCCTCTGCACTGGGAAGCATTCCAGACTCCAGCTCTTCCTCAAAAAATAGGTTATTCCAGCTGATGGGCAAGGGAACAGTGCAAGTTTGCCCCCTGCTCTGGCTGAGGTGGCAGTGAGGGGTGACACAGGCTCTGTGCTGTCCCCCCAGGTCCTGTGGACACCCCAGTAAAAGGCAGCATTCTCAGCACAACCATCCCAGAGGCACGTGGGGGCCAATTCCACTGCATCCCATCCCAGTGGGCCATGGGGACCGACTCATTCACATCCCATCCCAAAAGGGCCACAGGGACTGACTCCCTCACATCCCGTCCCAAAATTCCCAGGGGATTAACTCCATCCCATCCCACCCCAGAAGGTCATGGGGACCAACTCCGCCACATCCCATCCCAAAATGCCCATGGGATTAACTCCATCACATCCCATCCCAAAGGGGCCATGGACTGCATCTGTTGCATCCCACTCCAAAGGGGCCACAGGACTGACTATCACATCCCATTCCAGTGGGCCATGGGACTGAATCCATCCCATCCCATTCCAAAAGGGCCATGGGACTGAATCCATCCCATCCCATCCCAAAAGGGCCATGGGATTAACTCCATCACATCCCATCCCAAAGGGGCCATGGGACTGCATCCGTCGCATCCCACTCCAAAGGGGCCACAGGGACTGACTCCATCACATCCCATCCCAGTGGGCCATGGGACTGAATCCATACCATCCCATCCCATCCCAAAAGGGCCATGGGACTGAATCCATCACATCCCATCCCAAAGTGCCCGTGGGATTGACTCCATCCCCTCCCATCCCAAAAGGGCCATGGGACTGAATCCATCCCATCCCATTGGGACATGGGGACCAACTCTTGCATCCCGCACAGAAGGTCCCAGCACCCCACAGCACCACTGGCAGAGCAGCTCCCTGTCCGTGCCCAATCCTGGGATAAACAGAGGCTTTCAGCCCCAGCTGCTCATTCGCCTCCTCTGGGCTGTGCCGTGCCCAGGAAACACCCAGGATCAATGCCTGCACTGTGGGGTGGGTCGGGAACGCTCCCCCCTGGATGTTCCTCAGGCAGGACGGGGAACCTTGGCAGACCTGCAAAGGGCTCCTCGTCGCAGCCACGGCCCGGGATGTGGCTGTTCCCTGCTCGGGACTAACACTGGCCTTCAGTGCCCCTAAACTGCAAACACGGAAAGCAAACAGCGCGCAGAGAATTCCAGCCGCAGGAATCGCGTCCCGGCTCGGCGGGGGCAGCGCCGCAGCCAGGCACGAACGCGGCACGAATCAGAAGGACAGATAAGGGAAGGCTGGGATTTGTGAGCCGCTGCCTGCCCCCGACTGCCCGTCCTTCCCGTATCCCGCGGCACCGCGATTGCTGCGCAGTAATTAGTTAATAATTACAAGCTGACCCGCCCTCAGGAGTGTCTGTGGCAGAAGGAGGGACGGGGGCTCCAGGCTTGAAGGCAGGTTTTCCACGTTTTTCCGCCTCACACTGAAAAACTTGACTCTGCTTATCCCGGGTCAAGCACGGGGAGCAGATGCTGGAAAGGTGATGGTGCCCAAAGGAATTCGGGAACAGCTCCCGGCCCCTCTGCGGTCACTGCTCCTTCAGGGAAGGCCCAGCAGCTCAGTAGCACCAGCTGTCCTCCAGCCTAGTGGGGATCTGGCTGTTATCCCCCCTCCCAGCGAGACAGGAAAATGGGAAATCAGGAGATGGGATGGGGCTCACCCGAGGTCAAACAGCAAGTCAGTGGCACAGACAGAAAAGAGTTCAGGAAATCTGGCCCTGGATCCTGCCTCCAAACCCTGGATCCTGCCTCCAAACCCTTGGATCCTACCCCTCCAAACCCTTGGATCCTACCCCTCCAAACCCTTGGATCCTACCCCTCCAAACCCTTGGATCCTACCCCTCCAAACCCTTGGATCCTACCCCTCCAAATCTGGAAATCTACCCCCAAACCCTGGATCTTGCCTTAAACCCTTGAAACCTACTCCCAAACCCTGGATCCTGCCTCCAAACCCCTGGATCCTGCCTCCAAACCCCTGGATCCTGCCTCCAAACCCCTGCATCCTGCCTCCAAACCCCTGGATCCTGCCTCCAAACCCCTGGATCTTGCCTCTAAACTCCTGGATCCTGCCTCCAAACCCCTGGATCCTGCCTCCAAATGCTGGATCCTGCCTCCAAGCCCCTCCTGCATCACCGTTTCCTTTGCTCTGTTGTTCATAGGTCACTGCAGCACGGATTTACTGGATCAGGACTCGGATCCTGGATTTCTGGGATCTGCTGAAGATCCCTGCAGGTCCCTGGCCGTGTCTCGGGTATCTACAGCTCGGCATTTGCTCCAGCACAGGCTTGGCACATCAGCCGCCGGTCTAAAAGGTTTTCCAGCGGATAATTCAAGTGGTAGAAGGCACAAATCCAAGCTCCAGGTGATATTCCATGTTGGAATACAGGAAAAAAGAAACCCCAACCCCCAAACGGACGGATTTCTATGCGTGTGCGTGTTCCCAGGAGCAGAACTGAGGCTCCTGTTCACGAAACTTGTCAGATTTAGCAACTAAAAAAAGATGCGGCTTCGGGAGTGGGAATTTCTGGGAGGGACTGGAGTGAGGGAAAAGCGATGCCTCGGGGGGGTGGGGTTGGGTGATTTGAGGATAAATCCAACTGGGATCAGGAATCACAACCCCTGAGTGACCAGCATATTAACACTGACCGAATAACTAAATAGACCCGGTAAAAATAAAACTGTTGCAACCAAAATAGAGAAATAGCAGGAAAAACAAAAATAATTAAAAAAAAAAAATGGAACCTTCAGAATGTTTCTGCTTCCCCAAAAAAGGCACATTTTTAATTTTTTTTTTTTTTTCAGAGCTTTCAGTGCTTACGGTTTCAACAGCCTCTCCCTTTTTTTTTTCATTGAGCAATTCAATTAAAAGTCACCAGAACGACAGCAACGCCCCACAAAACTGGTCAAATCCGGTCCCCTGCCCCACTCCAAAGCCCCCCAGCCGGGAAAATTTGGGTTGTTTTACAGGAATTTACAGCATTTCAGAGACTGGGGGAGAAAGAGAGGGAGAGGGGTCATGGAGAAGCCTCCAGTAATAAAAACATTACTGCATGAGCAAACTGAAAGGGTGCCCAAAAGGCAAACAAAATTCATGTCACCCCAGAGCCCAGACAGAGAGGGGCTGTTTAATACAGACCAGCTCATCAGAGAGAGTTTAAACCTCTGGCTGGAGATCCAGGGCCATCAGTGATGGGACTTTCTAGCCCCAGGAATATCCCCCCTGCCTCAGTTTCCCCTCAGATAAATGATGAGGGCAGAACTCTGGGGCGCTGCCAAGGTGGCTTGTTTGGGTGCAATCAATCCAGTCAGTAAGTAACAAAATAAAAAATTAGGGGAAAAAAAAAACAAACAAGGAAAGTAACAAATTAATTGGGTTGAATCCACCAATAATTGGAGTGTCTTCACTGGCAGTGCCTTTCCTTCCAGCTGCACACAGAAACCTTCCTTTCCCAGGCACTAAGGAGTGGGCAGTAAATCCAACAGCACTGAGTCCAACACCACCTCCATCCTGTTTGCTCCCTCCTCTCTCCATCACAGTAGCAGCTCTGATGATCCCGGTGTCCCTGCAGTGCTGGCAGAGGTGACAGGTGCCAGGCACTGACAGCTCTGGATCTGCAATTTGCCACTCAAATAATGCATTGTTGTTGTTCTGGCAGTGCCTGCTGGGCCCAGGGATTGAGGGCTGGTGAGGAATTGTCCCTGCTCTAAAGTGCCCGATTTAAACCCACAAGGGAAGGTAAAAGGGAAGCAAACACAGGTCAGGCCAAGCTCAGATCTCTCAGAAATGTTCCACCCGAGCTGCTCCAGGAGCCCTGGCTCCTGAAGGGCAGTTGAGCATCAGCCCTTGGAAACAGCAGCTCAAACATCCCTCAGCGTGAACGCTCGCACAGTTATTTACCCTCCCAGCACCTTGGGGTGGCAGGGACGGCCCCTGCTGGGGGCTGGGGGGCACAGAGAAGCCCCAAACAAAACCCGAGGAACTGGTGCTGGCAGCGGGATCCAAGTGCCCCGACGCCTGGAGCATCCTCCCGCTCCAGGAGCTGCGTTCCCGCAGGTCCTGCCTGCACTTGAAGCTGCATTACGCATTCAGCACAGGGGGGGCGAGAGAGTTTTAACAAGAGCCCGGCTGCCACTCAGGTGTGAAAAGGAAGGGCCGGATTTTCAGCAGAGATCAGCCCAGTGGGCACGGACGCTGTGCCGGGGACCTGCGGACCTTTCCCAGCGGGAATGTGGCGCGCCTGCAAAAATCCAGCCTTAATTGCGGCGGCTTGGAGCTCATCCCTGAAGCAGCGAGGGAGCCCAGAAGGCGAGAGAACGCAGGTCTCAAGTTCGGAGACGCAGCTGGAATGAGGCGAAGGAGGGAGGCAAGGAAAGGAGGAGGCGGCTGAGAGGTGGCAGCGGTGGCAGGAGCACAGACAGAGCCCAGCCGGCTCCCGGGGCTCACCCGCTCTGCTCTGTGGCTCGAAAATAATTCCACAGCAGTTTCTTTTCCAGCCAGGCTGCCGAGACAAAGACACCAGCCGAGATTGCGAGCGACTGAGCAAACAAGCGGCAGATGAGCAGCACTGGCTGCAGGCAAAATGCTACCTGAAAAGAAACCCTGATTAGCAAGAGGGAGCAGAAGAAGCTCCAGCTGATTTCGGATCGGCTGGGAGAAGTTAATTGCTCATCAGACTGTAATCTGGGCTTTTGCATCTACATTAATCAACAGGTTGCTTTCTGGTCTCAGTTCTCCCTTTGCAAACAGCAGGAACACGTGAATTTAGAGGAAAGCAAAGCCAGCAGGTCAAACCTCTGCATGGATGGAGTGTGCTGAAAGCAAGCAAATAGAGACCTTCTATTGGTTTTCTACCTGTAAAGAAGCAAAGCAAGACCACGGCAGAGAGCTGAGCTGACCTTTCTGGGTGTCAGTACGCGAGTTACACCCAGCAGAACTTGCTCCAGGCTGGGCTGGGATCTGTTCTGAACTGGCCCCAGAGCCAAGACCCCATGTCCTCTTGCCTGGAGAAGCTGCTTTAAGTTTGCCTCAATTTCCCTGAGCCTGGAAGGAGAATTTGGGAAGCTCCTACTGAGTCTAAACCCTCTTGGAAGCCCTTGCTGTTATTTGACATGACTCCCAAACACGCATCTCAGATTTTCTGGAGATTCTCAGTCCTCCTGGCCCAAACCTCAGGTCTGTGTGGAAGCCAGAGGAATGTCTCAGGGCTTACAAGGATTGACCAAACATTCATTTCTCTCCACAAGGCCAGACCAAAGGGATGGTCCCAGTGGAAGCAGCAACGTGGATATTTTAGTGCAGACACGACATATGGGAAATACAGACACAGGTTTCTGTCTGACCAGGTGACAGGACACAGGACAGAGAGAACAGACGGATCTCACGGGCTCAGGAGATCCAAACTCAACTCCCTGAGCTACCACAGGCTCCTTGTAACACTTAGAGCCATTTTGCCTCTCTGTTTTACCTTACCATGTGCAAAATGCAGCTGCCTTCATCTACCTTGTCTAGATCCAGTGCCAGCAACAGAAGGCAAAAATCTGGCCCCTCCAGCCCCCCTGCCCAGGACTGTACCCTGACAAACAAGCCAGTGGCACTGGCAACGAATGTACATGAAAGGCAGCAGATGAAAGCTGATAAAGCTAAAGATTTAAAGCAGCTCGTTTGGGAGCCAGTAAAAATCAGCCAAGCACATCCAGCTGCGTCTCAGTCACCTGTAACCTCCGAATATGTGACACCATCACTTGGCTCTGTCACTGGCTCGGCAGCAAAGCCTGTCTGAAGGGTCCATTCAGGGACCACAAAGAGCTTGTTCAGTGAAAAGGGGCCTTTCGTGGCATTGAGAGGAGGATTTTAGTGCTTCCACGCCCATCCCTGCCAGCATCCCAAAGCCCTGCAGAGCTCAGGGAGCAAACCTCTGAGAACAAAGCAAGGTCAAGTGTTAACAGATGGGGGGACTCAGACATGGGGATATGGTGGTGACGTGTCCAAGGTCAGGCAGAATCCGTGGCAAGGCCGTGGACAGAGACAGATCCTCAGAGTCCTGTTTAGTTACAAATTTTTCTCTCTTTCTTTCTCTCTATCCAAGTAGGATAAGGGAGGGGGAACTCCCAGCTATTGCTGGCGAGGTTGTTCCACTACTCGTTTATTAATTGCTCTCATTTGGTCACGGTACCAATATTTTCCAGCCCGGGTTAGTAAACCCATGGAAACTTGGAAACAAACCTGCAAGACCCGCCACCAAAAGTGGTCCTGCCTGGAGAACGGACACCAAAACCTGCCCAGAAGTTTTCTGGCATGCCAAGGGCCTAGAAAGCAGTGCACTGTGAGCTGGGTGCCTCACACCCACACACAGAGGTGAAGTCTCATTGGTGAGGTGCCAGCTGATGAACCAGGAGCCCTCCTACTCCTGCCTCTGTTCCTCCTGTGCATCGGCCTCTAGGACGTGTCGCCTCCCATCCACGTATCTTCCCCAGGGAGGAAAGGATGCTCTAGGCTGAAAATGCACTTTGAGATCTCAGTGTGCCCCCACTGACGTGTTCCTGCTGACACCAACTGTCCAGTTATCTCATGGCTGGCTGTTTGCACCAGGAGAACCTTTTCAGGATCATAGGAACTGCTTTCCATGACCTCTCCCCGGATGGGGTGACCCAGCTGCCCTGGCAAAGCCTCGTGAGGCAGGAAAACAAGACTCTGCTTGCATTTACCACCTTTCAGCTGTGGGGAAGCACATCTGCAGCTCTTTGTGCCGCCCCGTTACCACCGAGGAGGAAATTAATCCTGTTTCCTTGCAGGGTCCTGTCTGAAGGCACTTGCCCTTTCACAAATCTTATCCAGAGGCTCTAAGTTTCTGCCTGATGCTTGGTCAAAGCCCTTCCCCTTCAGGCACCTTCTCCAAGCCTGAAACACACACACACACACACACGTCACATCACACTGCTCATCTGCTTGATGCACTGCACAAAACCCACTGCCAGCAGCCCCAGGCCTGACCCTGATGTTTCTTCTTTTCAGAGCTAATGCCACTATTGTGCCAACACGATCATTCCAGGTTGTTTTCATGGAGAGATGAGCCAGTCTATCAAAGCCAGACTTTTCAGGAGGTAGGGCTGGCGCGGCAAGGAGAGGAGCTCTCAGGAGCGAGGAGGGGGACAGGCACTCTGGGGCAAGTTCTCCCACATCCCTGGGAACTTGCCAGAGCAACAGGCGGGTTTGGAGAGATGCAGCTGATAGTGACAGCCACAAAAAAATGCAGCGCAAGGGGAACGCCGGCCCCGCCAGCGCCAAGGCTCCTGTCCGAGCCGGGGAACCCACCACGCGGACCCTGAGTGTCAGTCCCCCCCCACCCCGAGAACGCTCCCACTGGAAGGGTCCCCCCGGGACCTTCACTGCGGGACCCACGCCAGGGGTGTCTGCCAACGCTGATAATGAGTGAAGCGTCGACCAGAGCTCCCTAATCCGGGTTTAGGACCAAAACACGCGCAGGAATCTCCCGCAGCAGGGCGCAGACAGGTATAAATTCTCTCTGCGCTCGGTACCGAGCTGAACCCTCCCTCCCCACACCTCCAACTTCAGCTCTTCCCTCCCCTCGCACTTTCTGCCCCAAACAGTCCCAAAGGCAGCGGGGCTGGCGGGGGGGCGCGCAGGGACCCCCATCCCGCCGCGGGGGCACTCACCGAGCAGGTCGCTCTCCCTCCTGCCGCGTCCCTTCCTCCTTCCTGCCGCCGGCACCGCGGGGCCGGGGCAGAGCCGGGGCGGCGCTGCGGGAGCCGCGGGGCCGCTCCGGGAACGGGCCGGGAGCGGGGCCGGGCCGGGAACGAGCCGGGAGCGGTGCCGGAGCGGGAGCGGTGCCGGTGCCGGCTCAGACGCGGAGCAGGAGCAGGAGCGGGTTGGAGCGCCGCCGGTGCGGGCGCGGTGCGGGACCCGGCGCGGTGCGGGAGCGCTGCCGGCGCTCGGCTCGGAGCGGCGCTGGCTCCTCCCCGCCGCAGCCCCGGGATAAGGAGCCCGCTCGGCCCCGCTGCCCCGGCAGGGACACACGGACGCGCACGCACTGATCGCAGCCTCGCACCCAGGTCAGGGCAGTTCCCTCCTGCGGCTCTTCCCACCCGTCCTTGAGGCTCCTGGCAGATGTGCCCGAGCCGGGGCAGCCCGGGAGAGCGGGACCTGCATCCCTCGGGCGGCCGCGGAGCTGGCAGCCTCTGTCACTCTGTCGGTGGGGTTGCGTATTTAGCAGCGGCTTCGCCGCCCATTCCGGCTACTTGTTGTCTTATATTTAGTCAAACATTCTCGGTTTGCCAGAAATAGAGCAGCCGTGGAAATAAATCAGGCTGACTGGAGGTGCCAACATTGTCTGTCTGAAACTAATTAATTTCTTATATCCTCAGCTATATTAGTCCTCGCCTTCCCTCTACAGACCATGCTGCCTGTCAGCAGAGTTGCTGTAATTAGTGGGTGTCGTGCCTTAAATCTGGGGGATGTGCAGCAGGTTTAATGTGGTGGGGGCAGGCAGAGGGATGCCAGCAGGACACCAGGGCAGGGAAGGAACAAAATCCATCTACACCGAGTATGGAAAGTGGGAACACAGAGGACACGGCAGAGGTGGTGAGGGGGAGGAAAGGGGGCCCAAGTTCTCTGTAGGGAAATCCTTTTTGGGGGAGCATATAGGGTCTTCTCCTTTCCAGACCTCTGAGATCCCACAAGACTGTCCAGGAGACACAAATTTGGGCTTTCTGCTGCTGACAGAACTCCTTTTTCCCTTTTCCTTTTGGAACGTGGGAGTCTCGTCGGACTTGCTGACTCTCCTTTCTTATATTAGAACCGTCAAGCTCGCTGGGAGACACTTCAAGGAATGGGGAAGTGGCTCACAGATGGTGTGGCAGAAGTGTAAAGAGCTGAGCCCCCGTGGAGCAGAGGGATGTTTTGCCGGGATCCATTTTGTCTGTTCACTTTAGCCTGTCCCACGGCAACGCCCAGCCAAGACCTGAGGTCCTCGGCGGTGCTTGTGGGCTCTGTGAGTGGGGTCAGACATCCAACACCACCCCCTCTGTGAGCACGTGAGCTGGGCCCTGTCTGAGCACACAGGGACGAACCAGCGGGCCCTGAACTGGAACTGCCCCCCTCCAGAAGCCGATGGGGAGTTCAGACTGGAGTCACACTGCCCCAGCTGGGACGTGGTGACTTCGCAGCAGGGGTGAGAGCCTGTCCTCGGTGACACGGGGCGGGCAGCTCGTTTCTCGCTGCCTGGAGCTCCTCCTTCCTCACCTGCATCCCGAGGATTTGCATCCTCTGCTCTGCAGGGCTCAGGGAGGAGCAGCAGAGGGTGAGAGCCAGAGGTGTGATGTGCCTCTTGGCTCGTGTGGCCGCCTGCCCTCTCCTAACCCCTGGTCAATGAGTACCTGGTCATGTGGGTGCACACTCAGCTCTGTGTGAGTTGGCCATCACGCTCCCTTCATGCCACTGGCTGCAGAAATGGGCAGGTTTTCCACAGCACAGTGTGCAGCCAGGCCCTGGAATCCCTCTGACTTCCCTATTCGCCCGTCTCCTCTATTTAAAGAGGAGATGTCACCCTGGGGTGAGGGTGGGGGGAAATGTCTCGAACACTTCTGTGCCATTCCCAGCAACTGCTGCCACACCCCCCATACCACGGCTCTGAGACCACCTGGCGCTCAGAGTCCACTTTGGAACAGAAGCCAAAGGAGATCCCCAGCAAAAGCTCTGGGAAATTAAGGAGAGGAAGGCCCCCGAGTGGAGCTGGACACGGAAACCAGCTCGAAGAGAAAGGGCAAGAATGTTACAAGCAATTAGCGGACAGAGACATGAGCTCAGTGGTCGTGTCACACAAGCTGCTTATTGGTGCATAACGTTCCTCCCAAACATAAATTACAATAATCAAAGTGCCAGGGATTGCTGTAAGCCTGACAGGGGTGGCTCTGGGGGGAGGATGTGGAGAGGGAAAGCGCCCAGCTGGGTTTGCTATTCCTGCCTGTTCAAAGGCTGGAGGGGAGGGGAGGCATCAGGGTGTGATGGATGTTCCCCAGCATGTGGGACAAGAGCACAGCACATCTGCCTGGCAGGCTGATGTGGGACTAACGAGGCCCTGCGCTGTTAATGGGGCTGGGGCTGCTCCACTGGTAACAGCACAAAGCAAAGTGTCCCTTATCGGGTGCCCTGTGAAGGGCTGAGGTCGCTGGTGTTGAACTTGGCACCCACCTGAGATGCCTCTGCAATCCCAGCAGTGTGTTTCCAAGGCAGAGCCTCGGGGCATTTTCCAAACATGCCAACGCAATGGCTGAGCAAAAGGCGGACAAAAGTGCTTGGTTGGTTGTTTTGTTTTTTGTTTTTTGTTTTTTTTTTTTGGTGAGTTTTCCTAAAATTACTTTGGGTTCTGGGGCTGTCTTTTCCCTTTCGTGTTGTCACAGTGGAATCACACAGCCTCACAGAGGTCCGGGGGAGGGAGGAAATCAGGTGTGAAAACAGGCTCATTGTATTTGGGAGTGTTTCATAAAAAGACGGGTCTGTGGTTAGGAGTGTTTCATAAAAAAATGGCTCTGGCTGGGAAGCTGCAAAACTTTATGTGGGTCCATGGCTGTGATCACCTCAGCTCATGCTGGGGGAGACTTTGCTCAGCACATCCTCCTCCTCCTCCTCCTCCTCCTCCTCCTCCCCGCAGTGTGTTCCACGCTAGGAACAGTTACGCAGTTCCTAATGTGTCCCTTGCCTGGGGCAGCCAGAGGAGTGCTGGGTTTCATCCCGCAGCTGTTCTCCCTTTTGAGATAAATTGCATCTTTTGAAGACCCGGGGAGGGGGAGGGGGGGCTGTGCTTCCTCACCTCGGTGTCTGCTGTCACCTCCCTGCAAACAGCACCTCGGCCCAGCTGCCCTGGGCTGGAGAGGGGAGACGAGGGGGAGGTGAGAAGGAGGCGAGGCTGCAGCGGGCAGAGAGGCCTGACACACACCTGGATGCCTCTTGTCTTTGTGGGTGCCACATCCAGGCAGGAAGGTGATGCACAGAACCCGGGGTGGGGGCGGCTCAGGGCTGTGTCCCGCCCTTGGCACAGTCCTAGGATTTGCTCTGGGCAGAGGCAGTCCTGCTGCTGCTGCTGCTGCTGCACACCACATCGCTCATTCTCTTCTTTTTTCCCATCCTGAAAAGCCACCCCCAGTCACACAGCAGCCCGAGCTGCCGAGCTGGGCTCCTTCCTTAGGCCAGGGGAAATCGGTGCCTGTGTTCCACGGGAACACATCCAGCGGGATGCAGGTGGGAGCAACTGGCAGGAGCCACAGGGAATGCTGCAGCATCCTGAGCAGCATTTCAATCACGGCCCCCCGAGGGGTTTGCTGGGGCTGCTCCTCTCCAGAACCTTCCCTGTCAGCAAACACCACTGCAGGGATGTGAGAGGGACCGTTGGGATGGCGAGGAGTCAGCACAGCCCTGGGGACACGGGGACAGCAGTGCCAGCCCCGGGGTCACATCGCAGGGGCAAACGCAGCGTGAAAGACTCCACTGTGCGGCCCTTGTCCCTGTCCAAACCTGCCCAGGGTCAGGGATATGGGGGTGCTGCACAGACTGACACAAAGCTGGAGCCTGGGCAGTGCCTGCCTTGTAAAGCTGAGCCTGCCCCAGGCCCGCTCCCTGCGTGGCTCCTGGCCAGACACATTAAATCCTCCGCTTCTCCCTCCCATGGTGAGGCCCCGGTGGGGACACTCCACCCAGGGCTGGGAGCTGGCCTTGGGAGAGAGGGGGGAGAGAGCCCAGGGCAGTCTGGGGAGGGGGGACAGCTGGAGGGCTCCAAACCTGCCTTAGGAGGAGGCCAAGGCAGCTCAGGCTGAGCAGAGGTGACAGCAGTCTCCAAATGCACGACAGAGCAGCCCACCCTCTGTTACAGCCACACAAAGTGCCCCTTGGTGTAGGAACACCTAATTTGGGGTGTAGGAACACCTAATCTGGGGTGCAGGAACACCTAATCTGGGGTGCAGGAACACCTAATCTGGGGTGCAGGAACACCGAATTTTTCCTGTAAGCTGCTCACCCCCATTTAATCCCCATCCCCAAAGTGGGGAGCAGCTCCAGCCACCCCTCCCAGAGCACACACAGAGAGGCAGGAGCTCACCTGCCCAGTGTCCAGGCTGGAGGGGAGATGTCAAAACACACTAAGCAGTGACATACCGGGCCCAGTAAGAACCAGTTAAGAAAGATCTGACCTGCGAGCAGTGCTGTAGCCAGCAGGCATCACTGTCTCCCCAGAGAGAGGTCCAGAGCTCCAATCTGCAACCCAGTGCTCTCACAGAGGAGTCCTGACAACCCTAGCAAACACACACAGTATATTAAACCTGACAGCTCCGAATGAAGCATCAGAGAAATGGCAGCAACGTGAACGTGCTTGACTTCTCCAGGAAGCCCAGGGCAGCTCCAGGGGGGAGGTGTTTCACCTGTTTTCCTCCTGCAGCTCCTCTGGCCCCACTCCCTGCCACACGGAGCGGTGTCTGGGCTGCAGAGCCCTGCAGAGCCCCGGCAGCTCAGGGGCACGTTTTCTCCACTGCTAAACTCACATGGACATGCATGTGTGCTGCTCTGAGGAGAGCAGCTCCCCGGAGGTCTGCAGGGAATATTTCACAGTCACTGCATCCGGGCAGCAGCTCCCTTCCCCACTGCCCTGACATTCAATAGGCACCGAGTCATGGAAAGAAAATGTGTTCAATGCCTCCCCTGCCCTGGCCCGTCCTCCCTTGTGCACAGGCAGGCATGTGGAAATCATTGCCCAGCGCTGCGTTTCAGCAACAATCAGAGGGCTGGAGTTGAAAGCTGGCTGCTAAGTCGAGGAACACCGGCAAATGGGCCCCATGCTCCGCTGCCCGGCCTGGGACGGCAGGATCTGCTCCTGCCGAGGGCTGGAGAGGCCAAACTCCCCCCCCGGTGTCACTGGGAGGGTGGGGGGTGCTGCTGTGGCCCAGCCCAGCATGTCCCTGTAGCTGCACAAGGGCTGCAGTGGCTGTGGAACACCCTGGTTTAACAACAACCCC
>VXAY01001532.1:466542-484301 GCA_013399855.1 Oxyruncus cristatus | reverse complement strand
GGCCTTGGACACTTCCAGGGATGGGGCAGCCACAGCTCCTCTGGGCAACCTGTGCCAGGGCCTCCCCACCCTCACAGGGAAGAATTTCTTCCCAATATCCCATCTAAACCTGCCCTCTTTGAGTTTGAAGCCATCCCCTCTCGCCCTGTCACTCCAAAAGAGGGAATATTGTTATTCCCATTTTACAGGCAGGTGAATTGAGGAGCGGGAGAAATTGAGACAAGTTCAGATACCCTTGGTATCTCAGCCTTGTCCCAGAGCCGAGGGACTTCCTCGCGGTCTCCCTGCAAATCTCCATCACCATTCCAAACCGAGCCCAGACACCTGCAGGCTGCTCCTGTCCCACATGAGAATTGGCTCTCTGTGACCCCAAATCACCCTGAAACCAATCTCAACGTGAATCCCTGCGGGAGCTGACGCACTCCATCCTGTGGGACTCAAAGTCACCGTCCCCAAGGCGGCCACAGCGCAGCTGACCACGGCAACCAGGAGGCCACCTGCAGACCCAAGAATCCGGCAGCATCTCCTCCTAATTTTGTCCACGGGGCATCACCATAACAACAGCTCCGCCAATCCGTGCCAGGGATTCGGGCACTTAGCAACCAGGAGCTGCCAAATTGCAAAACAAAGTCAAAAACCACGCACAAAGTCTTTCCTTGGCGGTCCCGCTGCGAGCGTGCGGAGCTCCAGCTCCGGTGGGCAAAGCCAGACAGACACCAAAACTTCTCCCACAGCCAGGAGCTCTGGAGCCAAGGCATCCTTTGCCCTGCCTGTGGTGTCACTGGAAGGTGAGTTTTTGGCATTCCAGTGCCTGCTCCCCCCTCCCTTGCTCAATGTGAAGGCAGTGCTGGCGCACAGGGGCTGTCACCCTGACAGCCCTGACTGCCACCCAGCCCCGGGACCTGCGGGAAGTGCTCTGCCTGAGGGTTTCCAGGTGGGTTTAGCAGCTGTTTCACAGGGGTTAAATCCCCTCAGGTGCCAGCACTGAGTTCAAAAGGAACCCACGCTGTCCCCAAGGAGTTTGCTCCTGTGAGCGGACTTTGTCCCTTGTCACCCTTGTGAGGCAAGTGCAGGGAGGAGATAAGTTGTTCTTTTCAGAGGACAATCCATCTCCCTCCCAGTGACTCACTGACAAGCCTCCCCTTTCCAGGCAGTTCACGGGGTGAGCTGGAGGCTGAACTGCCCTCGCTGCAGGAAGGGGGTGACTCAGTGCACCCAGGCCCTGGAGCTGCTTCCTTGTGGGACCAAGGAGCACGGGGGCTAAAGTTCTGGGGGGTAATGTGTCTGAGCAAGCCCAGCAGATGCTTCTCCCTGCCAGAGTCCACCAGACACACCAGCAAAGTGCCTGGTGCTTCCCTGCTGACGGAAAGCAGGAGGCCCTCCTTGGACTGGGACCAGCTGTACAGAAATAGCCAGAGCAGAACATCAGGTGGGGTTTTTCCAGCCCAAAGCAGCAAGACCCCTGTTAGCAGGGTGCAATCCTGTGGCCTAGGCAGTGCAGGAGGTCTGGCTGGAGAGTAAGGGCTTTCCTGAGCCCTTGGCCACGGGGATACATGGATGGATGGGTGGGTGGATGGATGGATGGATGGATGGATGGAACAGGAGGAGCCATGGCAGCGGGCTGGCAATATTCGGCAAGAACAGCTTGGGTGGCTCCAGAGAGGGACTCCCTCACTGCTGGTTCTGGCAGCCTCAGGATGGTGAGCCAGGATTTGCTGCTTGCCTCACAGTCTGTTTGCTATTTTCAGCCCAAATGAGGAACCCAGCCCAGCTCTGCCTTCCCAAAACATTGATTCAGGCATAAACTTCAGAGGGCATTAGAGGGATGATAAATGTGAGAGCATTTCCAAAAAAGAGAGCCAAGAACGAGCTCGAAGTGCAGTGCTGCACACATGCACGGTGGGGCACAGAGAAAAGCACCCCTGGGAGGGCAGGAATGGCAGGGATGTGCCCAAGAAAGATGCTTGGCTTAGCTGGGAGCGGAGTGGGTGCAGTCCCACCTTCACACATACGCCGGTGCTTGTGCCAGCCGAGCTCGTGTTGTCTGGGAGCCTCTCCAGCCCACACGAGTCTGTCGAGGCTGGTGGAGCTGATGTTCACCCCACACTGCCTCCTCTGCAGTCTGACATCCCCCACCCCTGCTGTTATAATTAGGGAATTGGAGCAGATGGCAGCAGAGGTAGCTGGAAAGAGGAGAATCTCACACACAGCTGCCGCTCGCTGCGTGCAAGTCCTTCCCTCTGAGGCAAGTCGGGCTGACAGCTCTGTGATCAGAGGGGAAGCTGCTGGGGCTGGGTGCTGCAACAGCATCCCCAAAAGGCTCTCAGCTGGGGGCTGGGGGCTGGGGGAGAGCACAGGGAGTGAACCACAGAGACCAGGCACTGGTGGCACCACAGGGACCCCAGGCTCCCCCTTCCCCGCTGCCCCTGAGGGGCTGTGTGAGCTCCTGGAGGTCTGTGCACCTCGGTGTCAGCTCCTGTTTTCGTCCCAGCAGGCTTTAGGGAAACCTGCGCTGCAACAAACCGCTGCTCTTGCTTTCTCCCTGCCCGGCAAACGCTGCTCTGTGCTGCTTCTCCCCGGGCACAAACAGAACTGGGGCAGGCAGGGCACACAAGGACCTTACCCCCTCCTTCCCTGCCAGCAAACAGCTGTGTGTCAGTAGCAAAGGGTAGAGAGAAATTCCTGGAGGTAAGACCTGGCAAAGCCTCTCAGGACTGGCTGCATCCCAGGGAAAAAAACCCTCGGCGTCCCAGGGGTAGCACAGGTCCCGCTCTGGGCTGGGCAGGGGAGGGCAGATGGGTTTTCAGGGTGCCCAGGACATGTTTTGTGTGGTGCTGAGGCATCAGCCCAGAAGAAAACCACCAGTGCCCAGTGGGGGCAGCTCCCTGCAAGGCAGGGACTGGTGAGAATCTCCAGCACAAGCCCCTTCCTTGCTGAATTCACCTGTATTAGTTCATTAGTGCTGTGATTCCCCAGGCAATTAACACTCTAATGGCATCTCCTGCTCAACCCTGCAGACCTGCTGTCCCAAGAGTCTGACCCCCTCTTCCCTGACAGGCTGCAGAGAAGCCTTCCTGCTGCCTTCTTCTGGCTGGAAGAGGCCCAGGATTCCTTTCTGAGAGGTGCTGAGTGCTCGGTGGACGCTCCACAGCTCTCAGCCGGATCCTGCCCTCGGCTGGTCCAGTTTTCTGAGAGCTGAGCCCCCACGTGGCGAAATCCCTGGGAGCCAGGGGCTGCTCAGCTCAGCATCCCACCCACAGCACCACAGGAGGGCTCCGGGGCTGCTGATGTCACCAAAGGGCTCCTCCCAGGGCTGTCGGCGCTCTGCTTAAAACCACCGGGAAATGCTGTCTTGGCAGTAATTTCTAGCCCCGGGGTGAAGCACGAGGCTGTTCCACCCCTGTGCACCGATCAACTCGGCCAGAAGCTTTTCCAAACGTCAGAAAAGCAGCTCTGGGGGCCCGTCCCGTCGTGGTGCCTCTCACAGCCCCCGTGCTCTGCCCCAGAGCGGGGTGCCCTGGCACTGGAGGCTGCACCAGGTCCGGGCAGAGACCACCCTTCCCCAGGCTCCGGCAGCATCCCAGGGGCCTCAGAGCAGGACTCCAGAGCAGGCTCCACCGGTCCTGTGGCAGACAGAGCGGGCTGGAAGGGGCTGGAAGTGGCGGATGGGGCGGTACGTGTGCGACCCCACGAGGGCACAGAGCCAGCGCAGCCCTCGGGAGGACTCAGGAGATCAGAGCAACCCCAGCGCTGAGCTGTGCCCTCCTCTCCCCTGCGCCTTGGAGACATCCAGCCCTGCCCCACCATCTGCCAGCACTGGCGTTCCCGCGGCCCAGCCACTGATGCCACCATTTCTGACTAAGTGAGGCAGTTCCAGGAAAAAAAAACAAAACAACATAAATTGAAATACAGGTTTCAGGCAGGACTGTTCTGGATAAATCTGCTGTCTTGTTGTCTCACAGGTTTAATCAATTAGCACCACAGAAGAGGTCTGCATTTGCAGATGCTGGGGTTGATTCTCCTTGTGCTCATGCTGCTTCCAGTCAGGAACCAAGTCCATAAAACAACTGAGAGCAAGAGGAAAACAGCAGTTCTGTTGCCCAGCACACAGCCTTCACTTGCTGGGTTTAGAGCTCCTCAGAAGCCCCCGGGGTATAACCAACTTATTTATAGCTGTTTACTTACTAAACACACGCAAGGGAAGGCAAAATGTCAAGGCACTGCTGCAAACTGAGCTGGGCCCTGCACATTTAGTCTGTCACACACAGGGATGCTGGACCTGCTCGGGAGCTGGGGATGGAGCAGGGCCAGCCAAGGAACGTGGGTCCTGCCTGGAAGCTGGTGGTGCTTGTAACCCCCCACCCCAAACATCTGGAAGCCCAGCACCTCCTGACTGTGGGGTCATCTGTCACAGGAGTGCAGTCCCCACTTATCTGCCTGAATAGATGATCTCCTCCTTGGTTTTTTAACATTTTTAGCCCCTGCACACCAGCAGCTAGCAAGGGAATGTCCAACTCAGGTGCCACACTCCGAGAAGAGGTGATGGGACCCATCCAAGGGTGGTGGGATCATGTTCCCAGAGCAGTACCTGGGACCCCTCCATGACGGAGGCAAATCTTGGTGTCACTGCTGCCAAGTCCTTTATCCTCTCCCTTATGAAATGTTCCAGGGAAATGCATGCTTCCAGCACAGGCACTGAGGTTTTGCAGGAGAGCAGAGCACCCTCTCAAAGGCTGGTGGCCATAAGGAATGATTTTCCAGGGGCTCCATCCCCATCCTGCTTCGTGCCGGGCCCTGCCTGACCGCAGCTGGGAAGGCCCCGGTTGGCATCTCCCATGAGATGAAACACCTTCCAGGCTGGCTGGAGCCTGGATCCAGGAGTGTGCCAGTGATCCCTGCCCAGCTGGGCACGCTGGAGCAGTGTGAGTCCCCGGGATGGATAAGGCACAGCTGATCAGCCGTGACTCAGCACCACCCTGAGCCCGCGCCGGGCGTGAGCAACGAGGGCTGACTCCGTGCCAAAGGGGCAAACCCTGCTCCTGGCTGTCACCTGGCACTGCCCAGCCCACAGGAATTACAAGGTGCTCCCAAGCAGGCACAGGCAGGTCCTGCCAGGATCACAGACCAGGACTGTGGTTGGTCTGGCTGGCTGTGAGCAGCAGGACATGGTCCAGGACAGGCACCTGGATGTCTGTGTTGGGCCTCCTGTGAAAGGGGCTGCACGTAATCCAGGTGCCCAGGAGTTCTGTTTAGAGGAGGAAAAAGAGGAGCCCAGTCGTTTGGAGCTGTGCCAGGCAGGGTCAGGTTGGATCTCAGGTAGAAGTTCTTCCCCCAGAAGGTGGTTGGGCACTGAACAGGCTCCCCAGGGTTTGGTCACGGCCCCAAGGCTGCCAGAGCTCTGGGAGGGGTTGGATGACACTCTCAGACACAGGGTGGGATTTTGGGGTGTCCAGGAGTTGGGCTTGATGATCCTTGTGGGCCCTTCCCAGCTCAGGATGTTTATGGTTTTATGATCTCTCCGGGATGTTTGGGCTCAGCGTCTGGGGTGCAGAAGTGACACAAGTGACACCAGGCAGCCCCCCTGCACGGAGCAGGCCCGGGGGGCCCAGAGCATGGCCCTGTGCAGGCTGTGCTCCTGCATCCCCACTCCGGGGAGCAGGACACAAGGCATTTTTCCCTGGGTAGAGGGCAGTTCACACCGTGGATAATTGCAGGAGCCTTTTCCTGGAGAAGGGGCTTTTCCCCTTGTGCCCCGTGTCCCAGTTTGATCCCCTCCCGCCTCTTTTCTCCACCCCTCAGCTCCTTGGCTGTCCTGTCCCCCTGCTCCGGGCACAGACAGGTTTGTCCCCAGGTTGCGAGGTGATCGCAGGAGTTTTTGGAAAATGCTTCCACCTCGTGGTCCTCTGGAGAAACGACTGCCTGGGAAATGCCGGGCTGCTCCCCTGAAACCCGGAGGGACGCAAAAACCGGGCCATGCTGCCCTCTCTGCTCGCTCTGCTGCCAGGCTGAACTGGGGCGTCCCTCTGCTCAGCCCTGGCGCTGCCTGGGTGCCGCTGCATCCAGGGACCGGCACTGGTGCATCCCATGGGATGAGCACGGACCGTCCCCAGGGCCGAGGGGGAGTTCAGGCACCCCGTGGTCTGTTCAAACCCAGCGCTCCCGGTGCTCCCAGCGCTCGTGTGCTCACACAAGTGCCTGCAGAGCTCAGCCCCGGGTGCCAGAGCTGCTGAACCAGTTCTGCCGGGGGACAGCACCGCCACCCCTGGGTCCCCTCCAAACTCTGCCTGTGCAGGCAGGTGGGGTGGGGAGGGAGTGGAACAGCCTTGAGCGCACCAGGCACCTTGTCACTTCACCAGGCAACCTTCCCTGGCTGGGAGATGCTGCAGGGAGGGGGATCACAGCCCTCTGGGGGTCCCTGTCCCGCTTCTACCACCAGCACAGCCTGAAATGCTGGGAAAGGCGCTTCTGCTCCACTGTGGGAGATCCCTGATCTTCAGAAGTCCAGGATAAAAGCATCAGCTTTCACACAGACCTCCTACTGGCACATAGAGGTTTTCATGGAATCATAGAATCCTCAAATAGTTTGGGTTGGAAGAGCCCTTGGAGACCACCCAGTGCCACCCCCCTCTCATGGTTCCACCAGCCCGGGTTGCTCCAACCCGGCCTTGGACACTTCCAGGGATGGGGCAGCCACAGCTTCTCTGGGCAACCTGTGCCAGGGCCTCCCCACCCTCACGGGGAAGAATTCCTCCCCAATATCCTATCTAAATCTCCCTTCCTTCAGCTTAAAGCCATTAAAGCTGTTTTGGCTGGGTTTTGTGCAGGATCAGGATGAAACACCCGCAGTTTTCTCCCGGGCCACAACTGCTGCAGTTTCACATTAAACGTTTTTAAGACAAATGATCCCTCTCCTGCAATTCTCAGGCGACGTCTCATTTCTCCACCAACAGCCTCCTGCCCCTGCTGGCAGGTGGATTTTGGAGAAACACTTAAAAAACCTGGCAGAGCTTTCTTTCCCCACATGCTGCTACAGGAACCAGGTGGGCCTTTGTGAGAACACAGGGATTTAGGGCAGCTGAAACATCCCCAAGGGTGGATTAACTAACCCTCCTTTCTGCCCTCCGTGGAGCTCAGCACGTGCTGTAGAAATCCAGCTCAGAATGTGGATTTCAGAGGATGTAGCCCCTCTTTTACGAGCAGTTTTCTCAACATTAAGTGCAACCGAGCTGTCCTGCAGCTTGCCAGGCTGTGAAGCCCCTGCAGGAAGGGATGCTCTGCTCACCTGTGCCTGTCCAGCAGCAAACACAGCCTGACCACATCCCTGCTCCTGTGACCATCACATTTCCCACACACACACTCCAGCTTTGCAGGATCTCCCCAGCCTGCTGATCCAAATGCTGGTGTGACCTGCCCCTCAGGAGCAGCGTCAGAAATCCCTGTTTGCCAGCAGTTCTCCGTGTTCCTGGGGGTTTGCCAGGTCACCAAGGTGTTTAACTCCAGCTGGCAGTGCCCCAGGTCCGGAGGCGCTGCCGAAATCTTCATCCTGTGCATCGAACAAACAGCAAAGTCCTCAGTTCCCACACCGGGATGCTCTTGCAGCCTCGGGGTCTACTGAGGAATAAAATACATGGAAGGAATTCCCTGCCATCCTAAGGATCCCCTCTGCCCTAACAGAAGCGGACTGGGTGTGTGCTGAGCTCAGTTTTGTAACAGTGGTGGCGTAAAGTGATTATGTTTCTGGTAGTTTTTGCTTTTATTAGAACACAAAGCCCACGAAGATGGCAAATCCCTTTGCCACGCTCCTCACGTGCAAAACACACTGGGATTGTTCCCTCTAGTGCCAGGGAGAGGAGCAGAGTGCCATGGCAGTGCTGCAGAGCAGGATCAGAGGTGGGAAGTGCCCTCACAGCCTCACTGAGGCGGCAGCTGCTTCTCCACAACCAGGAAAGGGACTCCCCAGCCCTGCTCCTGTGCAGACTCTGCGCACAAGTGACATCCCTGCTGTCACAGCCAACGCCACACACATCAGAAACCTTTCAGAAGACACAACCAGGCTGCTCGTGTCCCATTTGTGCTCACACAGTCCCTGACCCAGCCTCAGCTTGAACAGTCTGCAGAGCGAAAGCCATTCCCGGGAGGAAGTGGGAATTAATGCAGGAGAGCGAGCAAACCTGCAAAGCACAGTACATGTGCTTGGAAATGGTGGTACCCGAGGGACACGGGGTAATCACACAGGGCTGGACTAATTTCTCCTGCTACAAAGCACCTCAAATTTTGCAAGGAAGGCGGTTCTGCTCGCAGTGGAAGCTTTCCCAGCAGGACCCGAGTGAGACTCGGCGACTCCACCTGTGTTTTGCAGAGAGCCTGGGGGAGCAGCCCCGCACAAAAGCTGGATTCTCCCGCTGCCACTGGTTTAGACGCTCAGCTGTTTCACCTGGCAAGGTCAATCCTGCCCGGGGCTGACAGGTAACAGGCAGGCAGGGTTTGAAGGAGGCTGATAGCCGGCTTCCTTTTCCCGGGAACACAGCGCTGGGGAGAGGCATCTTTAGAGGCAGGACACGGCCCCTGCTCTCCTGGCCGGGGCTCAGGCGACGAGCTCCCCGTTAATGAGGAGGAAGTCGGGAGCGGTGGGATGGGGAAGCGCCTTTGTTCAGCCCATACGGCCAGTTGGCACGTAAGGACCTACCGGGGGGTTGGGATGTGTGTGTGTGTGGAGGGGGGGGTGGTTAATCAAAACGCCCTCTAAAGCGCGGTGAGAAACCTGCCAGTCGCCATAGGAGGAAATTAAAAATCAGGCACCATATGCCGCGCGGCCCCGGGAGGGAGCGGAGCGTCGGGAGCGGCGTCCGCATCTGCCCGGGGCAGGTGCGCTCCGGGCCGGGGGCCGGGGCGGGGAGCGGGGGGTCCGTCACCTCCTGCCGCCGCCCTCCCGGCGAAAGGACAGCGCCGGGGAAACGAGGGGAGCCGAGGGGAAGGATGACACATGTTCAGCCCAGCCCAGTGGCAGAGCAGCCGGGNCCCGAGTCCTTAAGTTGCAGCTTTTAACTACCTCGGTGTTCAAAGCAAATGTGATGCTCAGCGTGAACAGAAGGAAGAGCCTGCTGGCAGGTAGACAGCATGGACACTGATCCCGGCAGGGCCGGCTGCTGAGAGAGGTACGTGCTTTCCAAGGCAGGGATCCGAAAGCAATCACATTTGGGATGCAAACTCGGAGCAGACTTTAATTTTCCAGCAGGGGGAAATATGGAAATCTGGCTCGCTCGAAATTATTCATCCCACCCCACCACCACCACCCCTTCCCACCACCGCCACCTCCCCTTCCCCTGCGTCCTCCCCCCATCCCTCCCGGTGCAAACGCTTCGCCGCAGCCTCTCCATCCTGGTGCCTCCGCGTTGGGGGTCCTGGTGCTCCCCACTAAAATCGGGAGCGGAGGTTTAAGCGGGAACTTGGGGAGAGGGTGGTCCCCGCGGGGTGGGTGGGCTCGGGAGCCGGGGCAGGGGCGGGCTGGCTCATGCCAGAGGCTGAGCGGGGATCCCGGCTGGCAAGAACCACCCGTGGGGAGCCGGCACTGCCCCGCCCGGCTCACGGAGGGCAGCCGGGGGCTCTCCCGAACGGGTGCTTTTTCCCCGACAAGTGTCAGACGCCCGGCGCTCCCAGCGGAGGGAGGGGAGGGCAGGGGGCAGCAGTGGAGTAGGGCCGTGGCAGAGTTAAGCTCCCCTCTCCAAGGGCTTTGTGCTCAAAGACGACCCTGACCCAGCGCTGCGTTAATCTCACCCACGTCCCCTGCCCTGAACTGCTCTGGGGAGAGGGGAGGGGGAGGCCCGGCCGAAGGATGCCTCTTCCAGGCACTGTCGCTGGTTCTGTGAGCTGTGTTTGCTGTTTTGGGCGGGGGGAGACCCCTCTCCTTTGGCTGGAGCGTGTCCAACCTCTGCTTGGCTGTTGCAGGCTGAGGGTCCCCCCCACACGGCTGGGTGGCAGCTCTGGGGTGGCGGCTCTGGGGGTGACACTGGGGTGACAAAGCCCCTTGTCTGGTGGCAGAGGAAAGCGGCTTCTCTCTCGCACTGCCGCGTGGGAGGCGTTCGGGACTTGCTGCTCCCGGGATTTCTGTGTGATTCGTTCTCACGTTTATAAACACAGAGCTGTTTTCTCAGGCACATCCAGGGGAGTTAAAAAGGGGGGAGTCGTGGGGATCCTCCAGCCGGGGCTAGCAGGGTCTCCCCGTCTCCTGGGTAGCTTGGAAGAACTTTTATGGGCTTGAGAGGAAGAGGGGAGCCGTTGTGGGCATCCCCGGAGCTCGGCTTTGCTCTGCCCCATCCCGGGGATAGACACAGGACAGGGTCCTGAGCCGGGGCTGCTCTCAGCGGCCCCATTTCCCATTTCCACCCTCCCTGCTGCCGGAGCTGGTTCCTGTGTCTGTGCCGGTATAAACATTGTCGAACAACTCCTTCCTGGCGGTGATGCCATCAGGTGGCGCTTGGGAATAGGCAGCGTCGCTGTGGGAGTCTGGAGAGGGAGCACTTGTTGCTGTGAGCTGCACAGGGAATAGGGAACAGGGAGATGGGGCACCCAGAGCCACTGTGAGCTGCACAGGGAATAGGGAACAGGGAGATGGGGCACCCAGAGCCACTGTGAGCTGCACAGGGAACAGGGAACAGGGAGATGGGGCACCCAGAGCCCCTGGTCACCCAAGGCCACAGCTCTGGAGGTGACACCGAAAAAGAGGGAAGACTTTCTGCAGGTGCTGGGAGGGATGTGGACACGGGAGCATAAGCATGGAAAGCTTTTCCTCTCTGCAAAGCTTGTTTTTAATTGTAGACTATTTCAGATTTAGGGATGTCTGGCGTGTGACTTCAGCCCTGTCACCTCCATGGCTTTGCTCACATGGATGGCTCTGTCACGGCGTGACACGGGGTCTCTGAGGGAGGCTGCCCAAGGTAAAAGTTTCTGTGCAGTCTGGAGAGCTCTTGTACTCTCGGGAGCACTTTTGTGGTCAGCCAGATGCATTCAGGGCAGAGCAGAGTGTTCCCCTTTTGTCTCATAAACCTCCTGCTCCTGTGTGGGGCTGCCCCAAAGCAGCCTGAACCACCCTGAAGGGCTGATTAGAGCCGGGCTTAGGGGACCACCCATCCCAGGGCACAGAGTTCACCAGGAGGGTCCACACTTTGCAAGGTCCTGTGCAAAGCCCCCCAGGCCAGGAATGGCTGTGGGTACACACAGTGGGGCACAGTGCAGTCCAAACTCACCTGCTCCATCCCAAATCCCACCTCCACCGGCCCCGCGGGTTGGGGACTGTTTCTTTAGGGAGCTGCCCATCACTTCCAGGGTCAGAGAGGGTTTTCCACCCCCCTCCAGGGCCACCACAGCCCAGAGCACAGCCCAGCCCTCCTTTCCCTCAAGGATAACCCTCCCACTGACTTCAAAGCCAAGGCAGCTTGAGAGGACAAAGAGGAGCATTGTGACTGACAGCGCTTAGGGACGCGATACACGGCTTGTTTTCGGAGATCCCACATTCAAGAGCATTTTTGCAGCTTAGCTCAAGTGTGCAGGGAGCAGACAGAGCTGAGGAGGAAAAGAGCTGCTCAGACTAAAGTAAGAGCATCCACAGCGGGGTTTGCATCTCCACGAGATCCGGCACGACTTCCACACGGAGACGAGAAACTCAGGTGCGCTCCCGGCTCAGAGGCCACACCAGGACCGGGGACCTGGGCACGAGAGGCTTCAGCAGCAGCTGAACCACCACCTTTGGGTGCCCTCGGTGTGGTGCAAGGCACGGGATGAGGCTGCTCCTGGCTCAGCTCCCGCGGCTCTCCCGCCTGCCCGTCGTGCCGGGCGGCTCATCCCAGGGGTGGGAGCGGCTGCAGGGCTCTTCTCTGTGGAGCCGGGGCTCGCAGCGGCAGCCCCGGCTCCAGCACAAGGGAGCACGTCCCCTGTTAATCAGCATTTAATTAAAGGACATGCTGACATTTGGAAATCAGAAACAAGTCTCCTGTGTGGGCTGCCTCTCTCTGCCGCTCGCCTCTTCTCTGAATCACTCCCTGACATTTTGCCAGATTAGGATGTGACTCTCTCTCTCTCTCTCTCTTTCTCTCTCTCTCTCTCTCTCTCTCTCCCTCCTTCCTTATAAAAATAAATTGAAAAGGAGAGGCAAAGCCACCGCTGCTGCTGAGGGAGAGGACACAGGGGACGGGGCTTCGCTGGGGAAAAGCTCCCGTTATCCCTGGTCCTACAAAGACCCTGCTGTGGGGCAGGACAGGGATGCTGAGGCACGGGGAACTCACCGTGACCCCGCGGGGCAGCTGGCTCTGCCTCTCCAAAAGCACTCGGAGAACCGTGCGGGCACCTCAGGTCCCACAGCAGCCCCGGGGGATGGGGCTGAAGGAATCACAGGGAGGAGTGGTGGGTGCTCGGCAGGGAAACAGGGAGTCCCTTGGAGACTTGGAGGACCGTGGGTGGGGCAGGAGGGAAGGACAGGGCTGGGGGGAGCCTCGGAACGGCCCCGCTCCCAGCGTCACTCTTGTTGGGGCATTGGGGGTGAGCCTCCCGTGCACAGCCGGTGGGCCCGGCGCGTACCCGCCGCGCTACCCCGCGGGTGTCCCTGTGTACCCCCATGTGTCCCCGCCGTGTCCCCCCGCTCACGCTGTGCGTGTCCCACCCCCCGGTGCCGCCCGCCCTGAGCGGGACGGGGCGTTGCGGGGCCGGGGATCCCTTCCCTTCCCCTCCCGGCCCCGGCGGCGGGGGGTCCCCCGGCTCGTCCCTCCGCCCATCCCCGCAGGGTCCCACCGTGATGTCTCCCCCCGCCTCCTCCCGCACCTTCTGCCGCGCTGAAACGGGGCCAGCGGGTCTGTTTATCCGCTCGCCCATTCCCGAGCTGGGAAATGCAAACAGCAGCGAGGGCCGGGGGAGGGGGGGATTGGGGGGAACCCTCACCGTTCGCTTCCCCTCGGCTGCTCATTTCAACCTTCTTTCAAGCAGAAATTACTCACATTAATCAGGAGTGGGAATGTGTTTGCAGCCCTGCAGATTTGGCAGCGCGGAATCAAATTCCATCAGTAGCAGCAGGAGGACGGGAGCCTGTATCTGCTGTGCACAGCCTAATAGAGCCATTGCCGGGGGAAATTGGAGCCGAGAGCTCCCCTAAATTAATCTACCCTTTACAAAAAATGCCAGGAGATCTACATGACAAATGAGCGTTTGCAGCGGAAACAGATGCAGACACCCAGCGCATCACATCGGGCTGGGGCTGCCCCGGGGCCGGCAGCTGCGGGGGAGAGGGACACAAAAACCTCCAGGAACTGGGTCCCTGGACCTGCAGTCCGGGTGGGGAGAGCAGCTGGGACAGCAGAGAGGAGCAAAACTCGAACAGATCATTAAAGGTTCACAGAAGGGAAGGGAGGGGGTGTTGTCCCAAACACAGGTTCTTTCACCCAGTGTGCAAGAAGCTGATCCACACACGGGGCTGAGGTGTTCGATTTATTCACAGTTCTCTGCAGAAAGGGGCACTGGGGGGTTACCCAAACTCTGCAATAATCACAGAATGGTTTGGGTTGGGAGGGACCTGAAAGATCACCCAGTGCCACCCCCTGCCATGGGCAGGACACCTCCCACTAGCCCAGCTTGCTCCAACCCGGCCTTGGACACTTCCAGGATGGGGCAGCCACAGCTTCTCTGGGCACCCTGTGCCAGGGCCTCCCCACCCTGACAGGGAAGAGTTTCTTCCCTATATCTAACCTAAATTTCCCCTCTGTCAGTGTGAACCCCTTACTCTTTGCCCTGGCACTCCAGTTCCCGATGAACAGCCCCTGCCCAGCTTCTTTGCAGCCCCTTCAGATCCCAGGAGGTGCTGTGAGGTCTCCACACCACCTTCTCTTCTCCAGGCTGAACAGCCCCAGCTCTCTCAGCCCGTCTCTGTCCGAGGCCCCTCTCCTGCTCCCCGCAGGCAGGATCGGTGCCGGGCGCTCAGAGCTGTCCCCAGCACGTGCAGAGGTGCCATGGGGCAGGCAGGAGAAGCCCAGCGAGGCAGAGCCAGGGCTGTGGGGCAGCAGCAGGTGCTGCCTGGCTGCTCCCACCACCCTCCCACCACGGCAGGGGGGAGAGCAGGGCGGGTGGGGGTTCCTGGGGTCCTGGCTCCGTGCCGGGGGTTGGGGCGCAGCTGCCGCAGCTCCTCTGCTGTAATAGAGCTGCTGCTGCTGCTGCTCCAAGGTGATTGCTGCTTTATTGGCTTATTTTTAGTCGTGTGGCCGCGTTGGGAGCAAGATGGATGGGGCTTGTCTTGCCTTGGGAGAGACTTTTGTTGCAGCAGGAGCCGGGGCACGAGGCGGGAGCGACTGCTCTGAGAGCTGCCTTGGAAACGGAGGGAGTGGAGCTCGCCAGGGCACAGAGGAGCTCTCCAGCCCCCCATTCCTGCCCCAGGAAGGGCCTGTAGGGTGGGCATAGAGGGGCCTGGCCAGGTGTGTGGGCTGCCTGATGCTGGGCAGTTACCTCCAGTGAAGGACCCCCAGTTGTCGGGGAGGTCCCACGGACACACGGGGTGGGAAAATCCGAGGACCCATGTGGTGGTCAGGGTCCTGTCTGCCCCGAGGGTCTCCCATTCCAGGGGTCTGCCTTCTCACAGTCAGACAGCGGGAATGCTGCAGGGCCCATCTCCAGGAGCAGCTGGGTGCCCCCCCGGGGAAGGGCTAATCCCTGAGGGGGAGGGCAGGGCCTTGCTCTGTGTCTGAGCTCTGCCTGTGAGTTGGGTTTTGCAACCCAAGTGGAAATGCGTGATTGCAACTGGGAAAATAAATCTTCTTTCCTGGGTGATTTTTGCTCCCCGATCAGACGTGCTGCTGTGGGGTTTCGTTGCAGGGGGTTTGTTCTGTTGCCTACGGAATATACAGGGCCGGGAGTTGGGATTTTATGGCAACAGGAAAGCGAAACAGCTGGGGAGCTGCATGAGGAAGAGTGTGATCTTGTTTAAAGGATCAGGGGTTGTGTGGACAGTGTGTGGCAATAATTGGGTGTCCCTGTGTCCCCCCCAGTCCCATGGGGACAGGTGTTGCCCAGGGAGCAGAGCCTGAGCACCCAAGCTCGTGTCCCATGGCTGCTCCTGGAGCGGTGGGAGCTGTGGCCAGCGAGGCCACAGGGAATATTGATTGGTTTTCCAGTGTAACCTGACAGAGCCTATTCTGCTGATGTAATGAAGATGGATGATCCCATCCTCTCGCCCTGGTGCTTTGGGGAAAGGGAAAATTATTTGCTGCATCCTGGAGGGGTGTGCCGGAGTCCTCCTGTACCTCAGCTCGTTTCCACTGCTCTCGCTGCTTTTCTCTGCCTTCCATCCTTGTGGTTCTCCGCCTTCCCGTGTCCCAGCACTGCACTGTCTCATCCCACCACATGGATCTGGTGCTCAGGCTGGGGCGGGCAGCTGAGCTGAGCCTGGTCCAGGCCATCAGGTGTGCAGACCTCACTGCTGGGATGAGCTGCGAGAGGGCTTGTCGCAGCTGGAATTCCTTTTCCCACGGTGGAAAGCTCTCCCACTGGGGCTCACCCCAACCAGAGTCCTGATCCAGCCTCACTCCACAGCTCACCTCTCCCTCCTCCTCTGCCTTTTCTCCGTGTCTCCTGCTCTTCCTTTGCTTCCCCCACCAGTGTCCATCTGCACGTGCCTCTCCTCCTGGGAGCCCTGGGCATCCCAGCTGCCAGCCCTGCTTGCTGCAAACACATCCCACCCCCGACACACGGGCACATCTCCCACTGGGAAGCCCCGTTCCCGAGCCCAGAGCCTCACCTCTGGACCTGCTCAGGGCCAAGTGCAGCCCTGTGGGGTTGGATCAGCTCCTTCCACAGCCCGACCTGAGCACTTGGGAAAGTGCAGCCTGACCAGCAGGGATGAATCCATCTCTCTACTGCAACACCAGGCTCAAGCACTCACATGGCACAAGGCACTTATGCACAGTCATAAAAGTGATTTAAAATTGGACAGGGGTTTAAAAGGAGAAAAAAACCAACCAAAAACACAAACCAAGCTCACCCATTCTCGGGTCTGTATTTCGCTCGTAGCCTTTACTCTTTAGGTTTCGTGTTTTCAGGCTTTTCTCGGCAAACAGCACAGTTGGAAATGCTGCAGTGTTTTTCTATCAGAGCTGAGAATCCTCCAGAATCACGGGGCTGTGGGAAGAAAAAGAAGTACCAACTGCTGGAATGCACGAGGTGTGATCTCCAGAGCTGCCAGCACCTCTGCAGAGGAACCATCCCCGCTTCAGGAATCCTCCACCAGATCCAAACCCCAGCCCTTCACAGACCTGCCATTCCAGGGCCGACCCAATGCCCAGCACCTCCCTTGCTTCCAGCTGAGCTCCGTCCTGGGAAAACACCCAGTCGTGGAGCAAAGATTTCCAGGGATGCAGAGGCCGGGTGATAATCACAGCCCACGTGTTAAAACTCAGAGCCTGTTAAGGCTGTTTTCGGGTGGGATCTCTGGCATTCCAGCCAAGTCCTACGAGGGGGATGAATAAATTCTTGTAAAACCAAGGGGAAATAATCCTGTAGCAAATACATGGCACCTTTTCAGCCCCGTGAGCCCAGTTGGATATTCATGGCAGGGCAATTACTCCTTTTCCCAGCTCAGGGAACTAATTTCCTAAGTCGTACAACTGCACCCCGAGAGGAGAGCTGGTCACGGCATCAGGGAGGAGGGGAAACCACAGTGCCCCGTAATTTTGAAGTGAATACTTCAAAAATAAGGCACCCCAAGCACCTGCCTGTCACTGGATGCAAACACAGAATGGACACGACGATGAACCTTTCGGTGGCGTTTTTGTAGTGGGGTCGTTTTGGGGAAGAGCTCTGCAGGGTCCAGGTTGCCAGGAGCACATCCACGTGTTCCACAGCCACCTCTTCCTCCTGCTCCCAGCAGACAACTTCAGCCAAACATCTGGCAAAGCTGTGGCCCGTGGCAGGCCAGGCTGACAGTTCCTGGGAGATCAACCCCCCCACCCCGAGCATCATTCCTTGGTGGGAGCTCCCTCACAAAGGCAAGAAGAACGGAAGCAAATCTTACATGACACATTTATTTTTGTCGTCTATTTATTAGCTCAGAGCAAAAGTCCTGCTGCGCTGCATTCTGGGGATTATGCAAATGAGGGACAGCAAGACAATTAAAAAAAAAAAAAAAAAAAAAGCCCAAGTGAGCACAATGTCAGAGCGGAGCAGATGCTGAGGGGCGGCTCAGCCCCCCTGACCGCTCCTGGCCTGCCTGGGCCGCCTGCTCCACATCCAGCACATCACCCCATCCAAACACTGCCCGTGTGGGCAACCCAGCCAAGCAGCTCATTAGGCCCAGCAGTTAACGAGTTGCCCAACACGTCCCCCAGGGTGTTGCCCTCCTCTGTTGCCCCGTCCCTGTTCAGGATGCACAGGGTGGACCCTGCTCGGAACTCAGCCCGTCTCAGGTCTCAGCTCGACGGCCGCAGCCAAAATTAACAGCTAGAATTTGGATTTACGGGGTCGTTTAGGGGCTGTGCCCACAGGGCAGAGAGCAGGGGGGGTCCTTGTCCCCCGCGAGGGACCTCCTGTGTCCCCAGGGGAGAGCAGCCGGGTGGAGGGTGAGGTAATGCCGTGCTCATGTCGGGTCGGGCGCTGCCACGGGAGGAGGATCTGGCGCCCAAGCCTGGCTAAATCCCCACTGAATCACCCGTTGTTACACTGACAGCTCGGGATTTAGGAGAGCTAAAGTGGATGGAGAGCGATGAGCTGGGGGGAAGAGGAAAAAAAAGAAAAAA
>VXAY01001532.1:428159-438169 GCA_013399855.1 Oxyruncus cristatus | reverse complement strand
TATTTATATTTTACGGCCTTTCTAGGTAGTGACGATGTCGTTAAGCTTGGTAAGGTCTAACTAGTAAGATATTCACNAAAAAAAAAAAACAAACAACCTCCTATCTGGAAGTATCCACAGGGATGTGAAATGTGTAATAATAAAGCTGTTTGTGAGGTGACAGCAGGAAATGTTCAAACCTCACTCTGGAAGCCTGAATAAATAATTTATATATATATATATTTATATTTTACGGCCTTTCTAGGTAGTGACGATGTCGTTAAGCTTGGTAAGGTCTAACTAGTAAGATATTCACCCCAGGCACGTGGTGGGATTTTGGGGTTGTCCTGTGCAGGGCCAGGGGCTGGATTTTGGTGGTCCTTAGAGGTCCCTTCCCACTCAGAATGTTCCATGACCGTATTTTGTGAGAAGGTGACGCAGTGGGACAGAAGTCAAAGGTACTGTGTACTGTGATTTTTTAATTCTTCTTTAGTCTCCCCAGAGCGAAATTAAATGTAATATGGATTAATATGAAGGTTGGACTTCCTGATCTCAGAGTTCTTTTCCGACCTTAATGATTCTATGAGTGGAAAGAAGTAATATTAAAGGTAAATATTAAGAGCTAAAAAGTCATATTAAAGGCAAATACGGATTATGGTGGGATCTCCTGGATCCACGGGGACTGTTCCCACTGTGATCTGTGGGGGGCAGTGCCCATCTTCCTTCCTCCCAGATTCTGTGGGTCCCTGGAGCAGAGCTTCACCTCTGGGATGTGGGATCACCTTCCAGCCTCTCCTGGGCTTCTCCCGGGCCTTCCTTGGGACGCTGAGAAATCCAGTGGGAAAACGGCCAACATCTGTGGAGGCCCTAAGGAAGGGAGTGCTGATGGCAAAGGGGCTCTGTTTGCATAAAACCTCATTTTCCAAAGCAATTTCAGCTGGGTGTTTGCCGGTGCTGCTTGTCTGAACCTGTGCCTGGTGTCCTGCGAAGAAATAAAACCCAAAGAATGTCTGGATATCACCGAGGTCATTCCGTTTTGTCCCGTCCCACGTGCTTTATTTTCCAGCATAAGAGTAAGGGAGGAGTATTGTTCTGGAAAAAAAAAAAAGGAAAATCCCCCCAAAAAGACGAGAAAAAGCAGGTCTGAGGGAATGATTCTCTCAGGGGAAGCAAACGAGCTGTGAATTTGGGCAGCTTTGCTCCTCAAAACCCCCAGCGTGTGTGAGGGAGGTGGCAAATGCTCTAATCAAAAGCAGGTCACCCCAGAGAGCAAGGCACGAAGGAGCAGCTGTTGCATCCAGTCATGCACAATATTCCCGTGCCAGAAGTGATTCATTCGGGCTGGGTAATATATATGGAAATGTGCTGCAGGAGCGCTGCTGGAAATAACCCATTGTGCTCACCCGGCCCTGACAGAGCCGGGCTTGGCTTTGGGCTTCTTGAAGTGCCTTTTGCTGGCTTGGAGGTGTCAGATAAACCCCAGCCCCAAATAAACACCTTGGAGCGAGGGGGGGCTGCACTTAATCTCCCTGTGCATTTGCTTCTTTTAGGCTGACGTGGCTGAATGCAACACACCTTCAGCACTGAGGGCATCCACTAAACGAAGGCTCTGGCAGAGAGCTGGATGGAGGGAGAGAATAAAATCCTGCAGCAGGATCGCGCTCTGGACGAAGAGATGAAGGAGGAAGAATAGAGGGAATGAAGTAGGTGGACCATTGCGGAGTATCCTGAAAAACATCTGAGCTGGAAGGGATTTTGACCCTTTTTAGTGTGGGTTTTTTTTTTTTTTTACTCAAGTAGAACATTCCGTGTTTTAATCTCCCAAAAGCCTTTTGGGGAGTTCCTTAGCACAGAAAGCCGGTTTCCCCCCCACCACACGCACGCACCTTTTCTTTATTGTCAAGTCCTTTGAAGTTCTCTTCAAAGATGAAGCCCAACTTCCCATTTACTCCACAGCCCGTAATGAATATCCAGCTCTTTGTTTAAGCAATTAGCTTCGGGGGGGCGCGGGAGGGTTGGTGTGTGATTTCTGGTGCTGTTTAAAAAATAAAATAAAATAAAAAAAAGAGAAAAGTTCCTGAATCCTGAGCGGTTTGGACGTGTTTTGAAGAAACACTGAGCCAACAGCTGTGCAGTGGACTAATCTGACAGTACAGCAGCTGTCATAACAAAAGCAGAGCTGCTTCAAACACAGCTTCTTTGTTGGGTGATTGAACGTGATTTAAAGGAAAAGGTTATTTACTGCTTCTCCCGTGTGGGGCTGGATCAGGGACTGTTGTCTGTGATTCCCCCAGCGGATGAACGGGCTCTTAACCACTTCTTTGCTCCGGTTTAGAGACTCAGATGGTTTGGGGACCCGAATTCTGCTTGGATGCTTTGTCTCCAGGCCCTCTGTGTTTGTGGAATCATCTGCCTGAGGTGCCTGCCCGGGTTCTGGGTCGGTGGCAAATCATTTCAGAGCGCTCACCCCCCACATCTGGAATCACTGAGTGCTCCAGGGACTGCACAGGACAGTTAAGCAATGTCACTTGTAAAGACGGCCTGAACTGGGGCTGTTTCAAAAGTATCGAATTCTGCAGCCTGGTGTAGATATTTCAGGTTAATTCCCTCGTATTTTAAGGCCCTTTCCCCCCCCACCACCTTTTTTTCCTCATTCAGACACAAGTGCTGGAGTAACCTTTGAAACAAAAGACTTCAAAGTGACAGCAGCCTGTGCCTCTGGCTATACTGAAGTAAGTAATCTACTAAAGCATGAATATTTTATGTCTCTACAGCTAAATGAAGGAAATTACAAGTTGATATAAACTGATGTTCTTTGTATTAGCTCATGACAAACGCAGCAATTACCCCCAATCAGTTAATTACAGCATCCTTCTGTGGCCTTGCCTTCCACTTCCAGGAGCTTTCTTTTGTAGGAAGAGTGAGTTAAACCCACAGTTCCTTTGTGCTGCTTCTTGGAAGAAGAGCTTTGTTTATGCTGCTGGAAACGGTATCAATTTTAATACCACGGTGACTGTCCCTGGTGTTCCCTCAGCCCCATCTTGCTGCTTTCCCTCTGGTTTGTGCCCTTCGCACCTGGGGGTGTCTGAGGACCCTCTGGAGCTCCCCCTTTTTGTCTGGCTGGCAGGACACCAGCTCAGTCACCCGCTTCCAGAGGGCATTACGGTGAGACATGAACAATTAGGGGGGTTGGAGGGTCGCTGCTTCAATGGCTGACCTTCAGGTGGGCCCTAAACGTGGGTGGCCGTGGTGGAATTCACCGCTGAGCCGCTGAAAGCAGAACAGTCTCCACAGACTCCTCCGAGCCCCTTTCAGCTTCGAGCTCCTTTGTAAGAGCAGCTTTGTGAAAACACACTCCCATTCTTCTGAGTTGTGCAGGGACAGAAGAGGGAACCCTGGGAGCCTGTCTCCTGCCGCCGTTGGAAAATCATGAAAGTGGTTGGTTTTTTTTTTTTTCCTTGCAAGAGAACACGGGAATCAAAGGGGGCCCTGACCTGCAGTCGTGGTTCAGCTCGAGGCCGACCAGGCAAGTGCTCTGCTGGGGCTGCTTTGCTGTCAGTGGTCCGGCAGCAGATCCCAGACGTGCCCCACCTGCCATTCCCGGTCATTCCTTGCCTGCTGCATCCCAGACACCTTTCCCTGGGAATAGGGGGTGTCCAGGATGAGGGTTGAGCAGCACCGGGTTATCCGAGAGCGGGTAGTGAAGGGACAAAGGGGGGTGGGTTTGAACTAAAAGAGAGGAGATTTAGACTGTTTGGAGCGTGGTGAGGGACTGGGATGGAATTCCCAGAGAGGCTGTGGCTGCACTCATGCCTGGAAGTGTCCAAGGCCAGGTTGGAGCAACCTGGGCTAGTGGAAGGTGTCCCTGCCCAGGGCAGGGGGTGGGACTGGATGGGCTTTAAGGTCCCTTCCCACACAAACCATTCCATGATTCCATGATCCCTCTGTGCCAGCTGCAAAAAAAGTGGGACCTGGGTCAGTCTCAAAGGATCATTCCAACAGAAGCCTGGCTTTGTGGTTCTTGGGTTTATAGTTGTTTTTTTTTTATTCTGCCCCAATTGCAAGATTCCCATTTGACTTAACAGTAGCATTCTACGTCTAAAATACAACTCTGTGTATTTTACAGTGATGAAAAATTCACGTTTCCCCTCAAAGATCTTTCCAGAAAAGGGCCTGAGCCACCCCCAGTTATTGACACTGAGGATAAAATCCGCATGAGGCACCAAAGGTGATGATACTTCAAACCGAGCTGGAAGATCTCACCCTAAAGGAGAGGCTGAAGCGAGATGGTTTGCTCTGGGATTTTCTGGGAGGTAGAAAACCCACCTGTATTATCTTGCCATGAAACTCCAGCGGGAGGAGGGATTTAAGGAGCACATCACTCCTGTGGGGATGACACGCGTGTCAGGGGGACATGTGGCACCTCTGGATCTGAAGGACAATCACTTGTCACTCCTCTGGGATGGCAGCAGAGGAAATACTTGGGCTGGTTGCTGTTCTTTGGTGTTTTTCCTGCTGTTGTTTTTTTTTTCCTCAACTATCTCACTTCTCACTCTTTGCCCCCAGCCCCTTTTCCCAGCTCTGCTCAGTTCCCACCTTGGAAGTGTGGATGGAATTACTGATGGACTGACATCTTGTTACCACCCACCTCCTCAAAGGGTTTTGCTTTCAAGCTCCTTTTTTTTTGGTTTTTTTTTTTTTTCTTCTTTTTAAAGCACGAAATGCTCCAACATTTAACCCCCAAAGGAAAGAAAGCCCAACTTTCTCCGCAATTTACATGAAAAATTTCGAGGTGGATCAGGAGTTCGTTCACCAAACTCTATTAAAATATTATTTTTTTCATAGAAGATCAGAATTCTACACGGATTTTTCTTTTTTTAACACACATCCTTTTAAAATCCAGTTTTTACACAGCCTGCTCCTGCGTCTTATCTCTGCCTGGCCCATGAATGATTAACCCTCCTGCCTTTGAGACCTGGAGCTGTTCAAAGTCCCTTCCCCTGGCTCAGACGCTCATCCAGCCCTTTCCCAGAGGCCCTTTGGACCCTGCTCTGGGATGTGCTGCCCTGTTGGGCTGCTCGGGAGGGCGGATGGGAACGGGAGCCGCAGGTTGTGATCCCGCCAAACTGCTCTATGCAGTCCTCTGGGAACCCCTGGGTTGGGGCTCAGCTGCTCCCAGCCCTGCTGTGTCTACAAACCCCCTTCCCGGGAGCAAACAGCTCTTTTCCAGTCGTGCCTAAACGTGGAATTACCCTCTGTTTTTCCGGGGAGCACACGAAGCCAGACGCCACAGCGAGGTGGCTCCGAGCCCGTTCTGCTGAGCGGGGCTGGTTTGGAACCTTCCTGTGCACGAGGTGGGGGGTTTATGTGGGTTTTCTTTTCGCCCAGCGCTGTCTTTTCCGAGTGCCTGCCCCTCGTGGAGGGATGTCCCAGCGTGTTTGTCAGCCGGCCACACACAGCTGGTGGACTTCTCCCCGCGGGGTGAAGATTCCGATTGAGAGATCCCGGAGCTCTTGGCTCCTGTCTGCTCGTGTTAAGGTGACTCCCTGCACTGCAACCGGCTCAGGGCCCCGCAGGAGGGCAGAATTAATTAATTAACTAGTTAATTAACTGTCAGCTTGCCAGATAGCCGGGAGAAATGACAGGGGAGGATGGCTGGTGTCTCCGGTCCCCCGCGTTGCTCTCCGCTGCTGGCACAGAGAGATGCCTGGGCAGGTCGTGGTTTTCCTCTTTATCTGCAACAACCTCATCTCTTCTAAAAGAAAAGCCTCTTACTGGGCTGCTGGGGGTGATTTTTTTGCTGCTTTCCCTCCCCACCCACCCCGTTTTCTTCCCTCCTGGCCTGCTCAGTGCAGCTCATCCCACCTTTCCCAGCCAGAAGTGGGTCAGTGCTCCTTGGGTTGAGTTGGCTCAGCCTGAAGTGAGGTGAGAAAGTGGTAAATAAAAACCTTCCCCTGGGGCTTATTTGTGTAATTTGCAGGAATTCCTGCAACTCTCCTGCTGTTCCCATGGAAACAGATGTTGGGTTGCAGGAAAGTGCTGTAGGTTTTCAGGACTGTTATATTATTTTTTTCCCCCCACACCTTTAACAGCGACACCTCCTTTGTCGTTTCTAAGCAGCCTGGGGGGGGAAGAAAAAATGAATTCTTCCGCTTTTTGAGGCACAAACGTGGAGTGTGAGCTCCATCATTGCCAGACAGACAGTTATTTTCTGGCCTGTTGGCTCTGACTCATCCACCAGGCAGGTTGGAACACCTGGGGTTTTATGGCCAAGCTGCTTTTGTCACATTTAAACTCGCCTTCATCTCGTGTCTCTGGTCTCTCTCAGGCGCTGGCTGGTGCAGACCGTTCATCCCTGCAGGTGGGGCTCCATCCCTCCACCCAGGAAATTGGGGTGGCCAGTGAAAGGTCACTTTTGGAGTTTCTTCGTTGTTTTGTTTTTAAAGGGGTGAATTCAATGAAAGAGGGTTTGTTTTAATGAATTATCAGTGTCAGGTCTGAAGGGCTGCGAGGATGGGGAGGATCAAGGCAGAGCTCTGCCAGGGCCCTGCTCTGTGTCCCACCATCCCTGCTCCCTGTTTTATCATGATCCATCGTGGTTTTCCTTCCATCCAGAGGCCCCTGGTCGATCTGAAAACTCCACTCAGCAAGTGCTGTGGAGCCCAACCAAGCAGGTGAGACAGGAAGACAAAAAGCAGGCAGGAAAATTAAAAGGAGGGTGTAAAAACCCCAAACCAAAAATAGGCACAAAAATTAAATCTCAACCAACCAAAAACCCACCTGGGGCCAAACCCAGGATCCTGAGCCAAGGTGCTGGTTTTTGGCTCCCCAGCCCACAGAGCAGGAGCTCCGAAACGCTTCCAAACACCGACCTGCTGCTGTGCGTCGGGAGGGGGTTTGTGACCCCCGGGTTATCCCCAGCTCTGACGTGGAGCCTGCTGTGCAGTGGGACTCCAGGGACCAGCTGCAACCTGTCCCAGCCCCTTGGCCACCACCAGGTCCCCCAGGGCCAAGGCAGCTTTGAGCTGGTGCCCAGCACAGGAGCCCCGTGGATGGAGAGGAGCTGCCAACCCCGGGGCTTGGGCATCGGCTCACCCCGGAATATTGAGGTTGGAAAAGACCTCCGGGGTCGTGGAGCCCACCCTGTGCCCGATCCCCTGGCGTGACACCCAGTGCTCTGAGTGCCACGTCCAGTCCTTCCCTGCACACCTGGCAGCCCTTCCCACAAAGAAATTCCTCCTGGAAATCACACCAGCCTGTGTCCTGCAGCACCATCCCCCTTCCTTTCCCTTTCCCTACCCCTGGAAAACTGGGCTTTCTGCACCCAGCTCTTCAGTGGCTTCAGAAGACCTTTTGTGATGGCTTTTTGTGTTTTTTTTTTTAATTAAACTTGTGGATTGTAGCAGGAGCTCCGAGCTTGCAGGAAACCCTGGTGCAGAGCTCCTGCGCTCCTCTGTAACCAGCCTGCTAAATAATAATAATAACAACTAACAGATATCCTCAGTGTCCAGTGATGCCAGATTGCCAATAGCCCCCCCCTGTTAAAATCCAGTTTGACTGAATTCTCCATGTGATGAAGATCTTAATCTTCGATTGGCCCCGCGCTGGAGGGGTTTATTTAAATACAAATTGAATCCTCCCACTGGAAAGCTAAACAGGAGATGGAAATAGCTGCCAGGGGATGGGAATTTGCTTCATGAAGAGTCATTCGACTCAACTTCTCGTTGATTTCCCCCTTCTTCTTATTTTGGGGTTAGAGAATGCTTTGGAATTGCTGCCTCTTCCAGCCAGCTGGAGCTGTTGGCAGGAGTGAACTGTGTCTGGGTCACTGTGGGGCTCAACTTTAATCCCCCTCCAGTCACCTCTGGCACTGTCACTGCTCCGGGGAAGTGGCCACTGGAGATCTGAGTCCCTCTGACGTGGGAACGAGGCTTTGCCAGCTCTGGAAGTTGCAGGTTCGAGGGATGATGGTGCTCAGAACTCCGTGCTGGTGCACGAGCAGAATTCCCCAGGGGTGCCAAGGAGTTTCAGGGCTCCAGAACCCCTTCAAGCGGGGGTTCCTGAAGGATTAGAAACATCTGCTTGGCTGAACTACAGCTGGATCTCTGGGGAGGAGCTGGGAAGTTTGATGGAAGGTGCCCTGAAAGGATTTTTGTTTGTTTGTTTTTTGGCTTTTGCTTAGAAATGATTTTTTTTTCTTTTTTTTTTTTTTTTTTTTTCCCCTGCAAATTTATTCTGGAACGCTTGCAGGGGAAGAACACGCTTTTAACACGTTTTTGGAGAAGCGGGTCAGGGAAGTGAAAGCCTGGGATGACTGACAGGCCCAAGGGTCCCTCCATCCCACCGGTGCCTCCGCACCCTCCCAGCTCCTCGTGGGACGGCTGGGGCTGCAGGGAGCAGAGATTTGGGGCCCTAATTTCCCCCCAGCAGGGGGGTGGCGCATCCATGGGCTGGGCTCTTCCCTGCCTGAGCCCTGGGGTCCATCCTCTGGCAGCCAGCCTGGGCAGACCCTCCTGCTCCCTTCCCGACACAGGCTCTCTGCCCCCTCTCAGGGGCAGCTCCAGCTTTCCAGCTCCTACTCTCCCTCTCCCAGGAGTTTGGTTTGCGCTGCCAGGAGGGCGGGCGGGGGAATGGGGGGGCAGAGCCGCCGTTCCAGAACATCCTGTGCCGTAAAAGCCATAAAAGGCTTAAGTATGGACTGGTGATGCTGGGAGCCCGCCCGCACCCGCGGCCGCCGCTCCGAGGAGGAGAGACAGATGGGGAAACACCCTCCTCCGTGACCGTCCTACGTCTTCCAGAGGGGGAACATCAGCGCCGCTGGATTTATGGTGATTTTTGTTCTATTTTTTCTCCCCCCCCCCCACCTCCCACGCAGCGTTCCCAGCCCCGGCTGCTCCCGGCGCCGCTCGCATCCCTGGAGGCGATGGGAAGGGGATGCTCGGAGGGCACCGGGGCTTTTCGGGGTGAAGTTGCGGCGGGTTCCCGGCCGTGCTCCGCCTGGACTCGGTTTCCCCGGAGCTGTGAGTGCCTCTGCTCTTCCCGGGCGATCCCGGCGGGAGGGAGGGAGGGAGGGAGGGAGGGAGCTCCTCGCTGGAGGTCAGTGGGTTATTTGGGAGGGGACGCCTTGGAAGGGAGCAGCTTCCTCCCGGTGTCGGGCTTTTCGTGAGCAACCAGAATCGAAGCTTTGAGTTTGTGTTCTCCTCCCCCGACCCCCCCCCTCCAAAAAAAAGTGGGTTAAAAAGGATGGGGTTTTCCTGACTTTTTGTGCAGAAGGGTGGGGTTTACCCTTACTTTTTATTTATTTTTTTTTATTATTTTTTCCTTCCCCCCCCAGTAGCCCCCACGTCCTGTGTTTTCAGCCTTTCTCCTCCCAGCAGCCCCAAATCCCGTATTTTCAGCCTTTCTCCCAGCCCAGGCCCTGGCGGGGATGGGGGTGTGCCGTGACCTTCCCCCAGCTGTGATCTGGCCCCGGGCTCTTCCCATTCCCTCCGCAGGGATGCAGCCGGGATACCGAGTGACGGGAGCTTTGGAAGCACAACCAGAGAGGCTGCAGGGCTTGAAAAAGCCCTTCTGTGGTTGTGCCTCGTGCAAAAGAGAAGCTGTTTGTGCCAGAGGCAGCCTTGGGGGGCGAGGGGAGGGATGCAGGATGCTGGTGGGACTCGGATGGGGAGGGGGAATCCCTTCGGTCCTGCAGGTGGGCCTTGATTAAACTGTAACTCTTGAGCTAAACTGAGGTGTGAGCAAATCTTACCTTGTGCTGCTGATTCTTCAGCCCACACAGGGGAGGAAAAAAAAAAAAAAAAAAAGAAAAAGGGCTGGTCTGGGCTCTGTCTCTGTGCTAAAATAATGAAACGGCTTCTCTGCCTGTCCCATAGCTGCAAACACTCCTGAAATGCTGGTGCTGTGGAATATTCCCTTCCACAGCCTCCCTGCCTTGCTCCTGTCAGCAGCTGCGGGAAATGGCCTCTGGAAACGATCCGGGTGGAAATGATCTCAGGGGACTGGGATGGGGGGAAGGGGTGAAGCTGACG
>VXAY01001532.1:407340-422193 GCA_013399855.1 Oxyruncus cristatus | reverse complement strand
TCACCTCTTCTGTTTTGTTTTATTTTTAGGATCGGGCTCTGCGTGAGCTCCCGAGGCAGGTCTGGATCTGCAGGATTAGTGGAGATGGAATGAAAGGTACCGGTGGTGCTGCTCTGGGGTGGGGTGGCAGAGGGGCTGTGGGGAAGGGAGGGATGCTCTGCTCCTGCTCCTGCTCTGCTCCTGCCTGCCTGGGCAGGGTGGTGGTTGCACTCCCCGTGTCTCTTGTTATTTTTCCCTGGCTTTTCCAGGAGGACACTGAGGGGCTGGAGTGAGTCCAGGGAAGGGGCTGGAGCACCAGGAGGGGCTGAGGGAGCTGAGGGGGCTCAGCCTGGAGAAAAGGAGCCTCAGGGGGGGACCTTTTGGCTCTGCAACCCCCTGACAGGAGGGGGGAGCCGGGGGGGGGTCGGGCTCTGCTCCCAGGGAACAGGGACAGGAGGAGAGGGAACAGCCTCCAGCTGGGCCAGGGGAGGGTCAGGTTGGATATCAGGAGGAATTTCTCCCTGGAAAGGGTGGTCAGGCCTTGGCAGGGGCTGCCCAGGGAGGTTTGGAGTCCCCACCCCTGGAGGTGTCCAGGGAAGGCCTGGCCGTGGCCCTCAGTGCTCTGGGCTGGGGGACAAGGTGGGGATGGGGCACGGGGGGGGACTCCATAACCTTGGAGGTCTTCTCCAGCCTCAGCGATCCCGTGTCTCCGTGGCCCTCTGCTCCGTTCTGCAGCATAACCACCCCCCTCGCCATGGAGCTGGCCAGCACCAAGGACTTCCAGTGGAAATCCCTGGCCCCTCTCCCGAGCCGCAGGGTCTACTCCACGCTGGTGGAGGCCGGGGGGCAGGTCTTCGCCATCGGGGGCTGCGACGACAACGGCGTCCCCGTGGACTCCTTCGAGGTCTATTCCCCCGAGGCCGACCAGTGGACGTCGCTGCCCGCCATGCCCACGGCCCGGGCAGGGGTGGCCGTGACCACCCTGGGCAAGAGGATCATGGTGATCGGAGGGGTGGGGGCCAACCAGGCGCCGCTGAAGGTGGTGGAGATGTACAACGTCGACGAGGGCAGGTGGAAGAAGAGGAGCTCGCTGAGGGAGGCGGCCATGGGCATCTCGGTGACGGCAAAAGGCAAGGGCCAGGGGCCCTGCCCCAGGGCTGGTGGGGTGGGGAGGGGTGGCACCAGTTCACGGGGCAGTGGTCGAAGGTTGGGCTTTTCCAACCCAGGTGATTCTGTGTGATCGGTTGGTGCATCAGGCACAAAAGCTGTTTGGGCGATGGCACAGGGTCACCCCGTTCCCCAAATCCTTTTCTTTGGCATCAGCTGACAAGGTGGTGATCGCTCAAAAGTGGGACTCGATGGTCTGAGAGGGCTTTTCCAACCCAAGTGATTCTGTAATTGCTGCATCAGGCCCCAAACCCTCCTGGGCAATGGCACAGGGTCACCTTGTTCTTCTCCAAATCCTTTTCTTTGGCATCAGCTGGCAAGGTGGTGATCACTCAAAGGTGGGACTCGATGATTTTAGAGGGCTTTTCCAACCCAACTGATCCCCTGATTGCTGCATCAGGCACTAAAGCTTCCTTGGCAATGGCACAGGGTCACCTTGTTCTTCTCCAAAACCTCTTCTGTGCCGCTAGAAGTTGAACCTCGTGTTTGTCACATCCCACCTGCTAAAGATGTTCTGGAGGAGGCTGCAAGGAGATAAACCAGGGGGGGCTGCTCTGTGTTTTCAGCCCTGGAGCCACAAGGGCCGTGACTGCGTTAGTCCCTGGGGGAGGATTTTGGACGGGTCCAAGCTCCAGGGTCTCAAATCAAACTCCCTCAGGGTTTTGAGCAAATTCTGGCCCTTGAGTGCTGCTGATGCTGCAAGAATAGGAGGAAAGGTGCTGCTGGCTGAGGGCAGCCAGGCTGAGAGGACCTGTCTGAGGTTTGGAGCTGGGCTGAAGCTCTCAGAGTCACAGAAGAGCTTTGGTTTGAGGAGACATCTCTGATCCAAGCCCAGAAGCAGCCAGGAGAGAGTTGCCTTCATGGCCACGGGCTCAAATCATTGTATGGGGAGGGGAAGCAGCTGGTTTTGTGAAGCTCCTCTGCAGGCTTAACCCCTGGTTTAAATGCCCCGAGCTCTGCCTTATCAGCCCACCTCATTCCTCGGTTTCTAAGAGAATCCGTGGAGCACTGGCTTCCTCTGGTGTGCTCTGCCCCGCTTTGAGGAGCCTGGGGTGGGAGCTGTGTTCCCGAGGTCAGGCAGCTCCCGCCGTGCCTGGGATTAGGGATCTAATCTCCAGCCAGCTTCTTTGAAAGCTGCTTGGTTTGTTTGCCTAAGTGGCTTTAAAAGCTACCGTCAAGGAATGCTTAAAAATAATGTTTGCCATCCTGGAGATGATTTTCCAGTCCGAGAATAAGCCCTCCTGACTGATAAGGCAGGGTCAGTGTGGGGTGAGAGGCCAGGTGTGTTTTTGCAGGGTGGGGATTTCTGGTGCTTTCCTGTCATAATATTGGGGTTTTTTTGATTTTTGGTTGTTTTTTGTTTTTTTTTTTCCCGCTTCTTGCCCTCTCCAGACTACAGGGTGTATGCAGCTGGTGGGATGGGGTCTGACCTGCGGCCACACAACTTCCTGCAGCACTATGACATGCTCAAGGACATCTGGGTGTCCCTGGCAGCCATGCCCACACCCCGCTACGCTGCCACGTCCTTCCTCAGGGGCACCAAGATCTACGTGCTGGGTAAGGACCGGCCCTGCCTCCTCCTCCTCCTCCTTCTCCTTCTGAGCACTGAGGACCTCCCTGGAAGAGCCTTTGGGGATGTTCTCCTCCATCCTGCCTCGGTTTCTCACGTGCTCAGAAAGACTGGGGGGTTTTGAGACGGGTTTGGGTTCACAGCTCCGTGGTGAGCACCCATGAGAGGCCCTCCAGCCCCCTGGAAGTGCTGGGTGGGTGGGCTGCCCTGTCCCCCTCCCCACACTGCTGGAAAATGAGGGGACACTGGTCTTTGCCTGCTTGGTTTGCAGCCCTGTGACTGTGCTAAAAGCCCTTGGGCTCAACCAAACGCATAAAAATACTTCAATAAATAAACACTTCTATGCATTTTATAGCAGCAGCAGCAGCTTCACAAAGGGACTGCCTTTGGCAGAGGAAAGACCTGTGTAGTTGGGCTGGAACAAGCCCTTTGCAGGGGATGATTTTCATGGGTTTTGCCTTGTAGAAGTGGAAACCAAGGCAGAGGAACGTTGCCGTCAGCTCGCGGCCAAGCGGCACGTCAGGATCAAAACATGCAAGTCCTGATTTCTCAAACGGCCAGACAGCCCTGGTTTGCTTTAGGGGTGACCAGAAAAGAGCCTTTGATCTATTTTGCACTTTGCTGGCTGCTGGGGAACAGTTTGTGAGCCCAGGAGCGAGCGCAGGCTCTGCCTTCAAAGGCGTCTGAGCTGAGAATAGCTGTATTCAGCTGAGCCTGATGGGTGGGGGGATAATGTGGATCTTTGGCAGCGGGAGCAGCAGCTGCTCCGGCTCTCCTGCTCTCAGGAGCTTGGCAGCAAGGCCAGGGCTCGCTGGATCTGAGCTCATCTGAATTGCAAAGGCTCCCCGAGCCTGATCCCTGCTCTGCTGTGAATTTGTCTTGATTAAACCGGTGCATACTAAAAACACCTCCCGGCGCCAGTGGCCGGGGCTCTGGGGGGGGTGATGTGCCGAGAATTGAAGGGTTTTCCTGGCAGGGACCTGCAGCTACAGGAGAGGCAGCATAAAGGTGAAGAATTCCCTGGCTCGGCAGGTGACCTGAGACCCCAGGAGGGTCCTGTGGTGCCTGCTCTGACCCCCTTCTTCCCCCTCTCCCAGGTGGAAGGCAGTCCAAGTACGCCGTCAACGCCTTCGAGGTCTTCGACACGGACACCAGGTCGTGGACCAAGTTTCCCAACGTCCCCAACAAAAGGGCCTTCTCCAGCTTCGTGCCCACGGAGGAGAAGCTGTTCAGCCTCGGGGGGCTGCGGCAGGGACGGCTCTACAGGCAGCCCAAGTTCATGAGGACCGTGGACGTGTTCGACATGGAGCAAGGTGGGGCTGTCTGGGGGCACTCGGGGCTGGGCGGGGGCTCTGCTGTCCTTGCAGAGCACAGAGCTCCCATCTGCTGAGCCCTGGGGCCGCTGGTGCTTGAGCCCAGCCTGGAGCAAGACCTGCAGTCAGGATTAACAAGCGGAAAGGGAAGACTGTGGTCCAGAGCCGGCTGGATTCAATAGCCGCCTCCTGACCTGGTGATGAGGGACCCGACCCACTTCATGGGGTTTTATTACCCCAAGGTGCAGCCCCAGAACTGCACTCCCTCAGAGGGGTTTTCCAGGAGTGGATGCTCCCATATCACCCAGTGTGTCCGTCCCTCCCAGGTGGCTGGATGAAGATGGAGCGCTCCTGCTACCTGAAGAAGAGGCGAGCAGACTTCGTGGCTGGGTACCTGAAAGGCAGAGTTGTCGTGGCTGGGGGACTAGGTGAGGCCCTGGGGGTGCTGGGAACACTTTTAAAGCCAAGTGTGGGTCATGTGCTGTCGTTAACAAAGAGGAGAGACCCTGGTCCTGGCTGGCTGGAGGGAGTAGGGAAAACCAACCGCGGAAGGGAGTGGGGGGCAGAGCACACAAGGGGTGCTCAGTGGTTATTCCCAGGTGACCCAGTGCCTCGCTCTGTGCTTCCAGGAAACCAGCCGACCGTCCTGGAGTCTGCAGAGGCCTTCCACCCCGAGAAGAACAAGTGGGAGAGCCTCCCCCCCATGCCCACCCCGCGCTGCGCCTGCTCCAGCATCGTGGTGCGGAACTGCCTGCTGGCCGTGGGGGGGGTGAGCCAGGGCCTGAGCACGGCTGTGGAGGCCCTGTGCCTCTCAGATTCCTAGCTGGATTCCTAGCTGGATGCTGCCTGCAGCGGGACTGGCCCTGGCAGTGGTGGCAGCTCCTGGGGTCAGGCGAGTGCCGCCCAAGCTGTCCCAGGAAGCCCAGCTCTGGAGCCACCAGCCGGAGCTGCTGGTCCTCTGCTGGGCACTGCTGTTGGAGCCCCATGGAGGGACCCCCACTTCGGCCCTCCAGTCACCTCCAGAGCTCCGTGGGGAGGTTCAGCTGAAGGAACTTGGTGCCGTGTCTCCTGCCCGCAGGGAGGACTCGGGAGGTGTGGGAATTGTCTCCCTGCAGCCATCCTGACCCGCTGCCAAAGGGTTTGGAGGTGTTGGGACTGTCCAGACAGGTCAGTGGTGGCTTGGGGAGGACTGCTGTGGTGTTGCCCTCTTTGAGCATCTCTGTGCTTCCCTGCACAGATCCCTTTGGCTGCAGCAAGGGACACTCCGAGCCCGCAGCCAGATCCAGGGGATCATTCCTTTGCCTTCGTAGCAAGGCTTTTCCTGCAAACCTGTAGCATTTGCCTGGCACTTGGGCACAGGAGCTGCCAGTGCTCCCTGAGGGATGGATGCCCAAGGGACTGCTCTGGCCAGAGGGAAGACCTTACTTTTGGCACAGGACTAGCACAGATCCTGCCTGTGCTGGGCCTCATGCTGAGATGGCCTCAAGTCACAACGTTCCAACCTGGTTTTAGCTACTTTAAGGGTTTGGGGTCTTCTCCTCAGCCCTGGGAGAAAGGAGCAAAACTGGGCTGTGCCTCTGCTTCTGGCACACTCTCACCCCGGGGACGGGCAGTGGTTTTGGTGATGCAAAAAAAAATCCCCCCCAGGCACCCCTGGCCATTGGCTCTGCTTTGGTTTCGCTCTTCCCAGGCAGTTTTTGGGGTACAGTTCCAGCCTTCGGAAGAGCCCCTGGAGGAGCCTGTTCTGTGCTCTGGGGCTGTGTCAGGTGTGTGACTGTGTGAGAATGTGGGACCCAGACTGAAAAGGAGGAGAGCTGGGAGTCCGGGATCGTGGAACCACAGGATGCTTTGGGTTGAACGGGACCTCACAGGCCACGTTGCTCCCCGGGCGGGGACACCTTCCACGAGCCCAGGTTGGGACGGGCAGCGATGTGACCCCATCCTTTGTCCTCTTCCAAGGCGTCACATCCCTCGTCAGTCGCGGTCCCGGGGCTGCGGGGCGGGCGGGTCCCTGTGTCGCCGTGGTGTCACACGGAGGGTGCAGGGGCTCTGCGGGGCCGCTCCCGCAGCCGCGGAGCACCGAGGACACCGTGCGGCGGCCGCGGACACGGCGGGGCCGGGCGGGACCGGCCGCCGCTCCTGCCGCTTCCCGGGAGCTTGAGGAGGGTCCCGTCGCTCGGCACCCGGCTCCTTCTCCAGGCTGGATCCGCCGCATCCCGAGTGCCACCCAGCTGGGAGGGCAGGGAAAAGGCACCAGCGCTGCCCCTCCCGCCTGCCCGCGACCTACATCCCGCCTGCCTGGCTGTGACAGTGCCTGTCAGGGGTTCACGGGCTGTTTTGGGTGGGAAAGGACCTTAAAGACCACCCAGTTCCACCCCCCTGCCGTGGGCAGGGTCACCTTCCACTAGGCCAGGTTGCTGTCCCCGTCCCCTGCCACGCTTCCACCTGTGATCCTGGTGTTTTCTTCGTTTAGGCACCGTGGTTTGGAAGGTGGATAAATGCAAACAGCTGATGGCAGGATGGAGCTCTGCACAGCTCCGGCTGGGATGGAGGGCCAGGCGTTTCTATCTGCCCACGTCCCTGGGTGACTCGAGGACTGCTGGGTCTGGCAGAGCTGAGGGAAGGTGCTCAGAGCCCCCCTCTGCATGTGCAGCCCCGGGGGTGCTGCCTCCCGACCCCAGAATGCTCATAAATCATCCTTCTAAACTATAAAAATCCGAGGAAGATGGAGGAGGCTCGGAGGGAACGAGGAGCCCTCTCCTGCAGACCAAACCCTGCGTCTGCCTGCACAGCAAATCCCTGTTCCAGCTGCCTCTGCACAGGGCCTGGGCTGTTAATGAGGAGTTTTCCTTTGTCCTCAAGGAACCTTTCCCACACACAGCACAGGTTTCTCATTAGCCCCGAGCCCTGAGCTGAGGCTCTGGGCTCGGTGCTGCTGTGCTTTGTTAAGCTGGAGCGAGGGGAGGAGGGACCTGCTGCCTTTGTCTGGCTGCAGCACAGCTGGAGGCTGAGCCTTTGCTTTCTCTCCCCAGACAGGCTGGAGAGAGTGACAGACAAAGCAGTGCCATGGGAGTAGAGCTGCTCTAAGACTTGATGAAGAGATGGCGGGGACTGGGGACAGGGCTGGGGGTGACAGTCAGTAATCAAAGCCGGGGAGGTGCCGAGCATTCAGAGAGGGAGAGAAGAGGAGCTCTGAGTCCCCACGTAGGGAGCAGCAGATCCAGGACAGCTGCCTTTGTAGTGAATCCCCAGCTCTCATCACCAAACAGGATCCTGGTACATCCCTGCAGCTGCTGGGCCCCCGTGGGGGCTGGTGGCACAGGGTGCTCCTGGCTGGGGGGGGCTTTTCCCCGTGTTGGAGCCAATGCAGAGTGCAGAGGAGGGAGGGTGGCATTCCCGAGCCTTGGCACGAGCTGCAGGATTGAGAACCGTCTCCACTGATGGCTCTCACAGCTGCACCTTGATTCCTGCCTTTCTCTGGGATGCTCCTGCTGCCGTGGGAAGCAGGAGCCTGCAGGAGATGTGTCCCAACCTGCTGCTGTTTGTCACACAAGGGCCGTGCCCGCCCTCCGGGTGATGGAGGTGTGACCCTGGCCAAGGCTGGGGAGCAGGGAGGGGGGTCGGGTGCTCCTGGCTGTGGGTGCAAGGGGTGGTTTGTGTTGGTTAAGCAGGTTGGAGGGGTCGGTTTGGGCTGAGCGGTGCTGGATGGGCTCCCAGAGCTCCGAACAGCAGGTGGCATCCATGGGCTGAGCTGAGGCCGGAGCAGCGCCTCCAGCAGCCATCCTGCTGCCCTGGCCAGGCAGAGATGGACCACACTGGTGGGGTGGCTCCAAAATCCCATTTTGGGGTGAACTCCTGGCTAACAGCACAAGGATCCAGCAAAGAAGTCGGTGTGAAAAGAAAATACATCTCCTCCAGCATCTTGTTCCCAGGCATCCCCCCTGATCCAAACACCTTCCAGCAGCTGAATTCTGCTCTGGGACCCAAATAGTCCTTAAAGCTGCTGCCCAGAGTCAGTCAGGGAAATGCCTGTGGGGTCGAACCCTGCTGCTGCAGCCCCCTGAGCTCTGCAGTGAACCCCTAAGGATTAGCCAGCTGCAGAGGTTCTTTCCCTGGAGAAATGTTGCCTGTGGTTTCCTGTGGATGATGCTGAGTGCTTCCATCCTGGGCACTGGTGCACTTTGTGCCTTCTGGGACGAGGTGAGGCCTCAGCTGTGAGGCTGAGCGCAGTGACACAACCATTGAAACGTGGCCTCTGATGGGAACTGCCAGCGGTGGAGGGGCAGCTTTGGAGGCTGTGTGGGGGCAGACAACCAGTGTTTGGGGTGAGGGGTGATGGCAGATCCCGCTTTTCCCCGGGATGATTTGGCTGTTCAGCCTTGGGCAAGCACAGAGGCGCCCTGTGAGAGGGGGGCTGTGAGTCCCTGTGCGCAGAGGGGAACGTCCTGTGTGTGGGTGCAAAACCAGCGCGTGCAGCCCCTGGTACTGTGCCCGTGTCCCCTGGGACCAGGGTTAGGTGTGGCAGCGCAGGGGGGACTGTCTGTGCATCCCAGAGTGACAGCTCCAGCCGCTCTGTGCTCCCGAGGCGCCTGAGCCAACAGAATTCCCACGCAGCGAACTCGGGGCTCCCCCGGCACTGCACCCACGGTACGAGAGCACATACCTGTGAGCCGCTGTCACCTCCAGCAGCTCCTGCTGTCTGAGCGCCGCTGTGACAAGCAGAGCTGCTCCCAGGGCTCTCGGGGAGGTGCTTGCCTGGATTCACACGTTACCCAGCTCAGTGGGTGGCAGACACGCAGTGGGGCCTGTTGCACCATCGCAGGCTGTGGGTTCCTCCCTGTTCTGCTCCGTGGGAGCTGCTGCCCTGGCTGGGGTTGGTCCTGCTCGCACGGGAGGTTTTGTGGCCTCCAGGCTGTTGCTGCCCTGGTATGTTTTGGGCAGGGTTTTCCCTCAAAGCAAACTCAAACCGAACTGTGGTGTTTGTTCTTGCGGGACAGGGGGTTTGGTGAACTGCCCACCTCCTCTCACAGCAGGAGGAGTTTGTTGTGCAAGCTTAAAAACCCATTTAGATGCCAGTTCAGGACTGTATTTAAGGGGAGTGCTGAGACCTCAGCATAGAGGACTTGCTGATGCCAGAGCAGCTGAACCTTTCCTGTAAGCTGTGGAGGGTGCTGCAAAGGGAATACTTCAGAAATAAAGCGATCAAATATAAAATAACTGTGTTTCAGCCCAGCTTCCTTTCCACAATACGCAGTAAATCTGACCTGCTTTGGAGAATTGCTGTCAGCAACCCTCAGGATGGATTGGCAATTATCTGTGGTATCTTTTCTATCTCCTCTTTTTTGTTTAATGTATGTGTTATCTCAGAGCTGCACTGGCACTGGATCACGTTTCGGTACAGCAAGTGCTCTGAACGCTGTGCTGTGACATTCTTTGCCACTGAGCTCCAGTGGCTTTGTCACCCGCTTTCTCCTGTCCCTTGGGAGACTGCGGAAAGCTCTGGGCAGGTCCCTGCTGCCCCAGTTAGCCCCCAGTTCCGCAGGACCCTGCGCCCACCCCGTGCCCACCCCTCTCTGTGCCCACCCTGCTCCCTGTGTGCCTTTATCCCACACCCAGCTGAACTCCCGGAGTTTTCCAGTGACCTGCTGGGGCTCCACAAATCCCTGACTGGCCGTGGCCGTGTCCTCGCCTGAACTCCCGATGCTCCGAGTTTTCTGAGAGGCTTTTCAGCACCAGCCCCGGTGGCTGCTCCGACACAGCGGCCGAGGGCCCTGCTGCCAAAATCCATCTCTTATTGTCTCCGAGCAGCCTTTGTCTGCACAAACAGGAAACTGCCTCAGAACAACCTCCAGCAGGTCTGGTTGTGGAGCAGAAATTGCTCCTGTGCCTTGCCGTGGACCCACAGGTCGTGGTTGTCGGGGTCACTGCTGCTCTTTGGGGTCATCTCTGCCCTTTGGGGTCACTGCTGCCCTTTGGGGTCACTGCTGCCCTTTGGGATCATCTCTGCCCTTTGGGGTCACTGCTACACTTTGGGGTCACTGCTGCTCTTTGCGGTCATCTCTGCTCTTTGGGGTCATCTCTGCCCTTTGTGGCCAACCCTTCCCAAAAGGGGGACCGAGTGTAGTGTTGTGGGGATGCTGTCATGGAGCTTCAGCCATGGCTTTCTCTCTGGGTGGCGGGACTGCAGCTCCTCTGTGCTACCAGCGCTGCGGTGGCACTGGGGATCACCAGGACACCAGGACACTGCCCCATCCCTGCCAGGTTCCCAAACCCCAGCCCACGAATTTCTCCCTGGATAGCTGGGAATGGAGCTCCTCCCTGCTGCCAGAGGGGCAGTGGCACCGGGATATGTCACTGCCATCCCCCCCCCCGTCAGGTCCCCAACCCTGCAGGGACACCAGGAGCGGAGTCACCCCCGGCTGCTCCCACTGCCAGCAGACAAACCATTCCATCAGCATCCGCCAGTGCTGGAACGGATATGGAGTCACTACCCTGGGACACAGACGCTTCCTGCCCCGAAAATAAAAGCTCCAGCCCTTTTTTTGGGGGGGGGAATTCTGCTTATTTTATTTTTATAAATGCCTCGGCGTTTCTGCGGCCCCACGTGCTGGGACCTGCCCTGCCGTGACCTCCCGGTGTCTGGGAACGTGTCACGGGCAGCCCAGGGGGTGTTGGTCTGTACAGGCTGGTTGATCTGGAGCAGGGGGGGACCTTGAGACAGTGTAATAGAAAAATAACACGTAAAAGAACGTATTTTGTCAATTATATGTATATAAAAAATCGAATCTCCGTGGCGCGGGTAAGTGGTTGCTGGTCAGCCGCATGTTAGAGCGAGCACTGGTGTGGAGAACTGCTCAAAACCCACAAAAACAGGAGAGAATTGTGTGTGGGCCCTGCTCAGCCCCTGGTCCCTCTTGCCTGGGGTAACTGGGGGTTGCTGGTTGTAACTGGGGGCTTCAGCCACGGGAACTGGCATTTACTGTGGTTGAATCACAGGGCCTGGCTTGGGTGGGAGTTGCTCCTTTGGTTTTTATTCAACAGACTTTCAGATTAAAGTGTCATTCGGACGCTGCACATCTCTCTTATCCATCTGTAGCGATTTCCAAGGCAAACACTGTGCAACAGCAAAGATCATGTCATCACCTGATAACACAGGGCGGTTAAAAACCCAAAGATAAATTCATATTTTGAGGCGGCTGGTCCCTGGGTTCATCACAGTTTGGACAAGAGCTCATCAATCCAGTGATCAAAGGAGGAGTGCCACTGATCCAGGGTGGATTATTCTTATAGAACAGCGGGAAATGAGGTTTTGGGGACCTTCTGTGGCTGGTTCAGCTGCAGAGCGAGCAGGACACCAACCCCGTCACTCCGTGGTACAGTTTTTGCTCTTTCCCTCCTCTTGATGTGCTTCACTGCTCATCTTTCTCCTGGCAATATTCTGTTGAGCTGTGATCCATCCCTGGCTGCGCCACATCCCTCATCTCCTTCCTGCTCTCCTTGCCTACCCTGGCAGTGATAGGGAAAGATGGCAGGACCCGGGTGCAGGATGAAAAGTAGGCTATGGAGACCCTAAAAATGGGCTTAGTGGGCACAAATTCTGCCCACTGGGTTGGTTTCAGGATAAAAATGAATGCAAAATGGATGTAGAAAATGAGGCTGGCTTGACCCAGAGCAGATCTGTGTCCCGAAGGATGGATGGGTGGGGGGGGTGGGATGGGGTGTAGAGGTGGCCTCTGCTGGGCTCATTAGCTGTGGTAGGCCATAAATTACTTTTCAAAGGGCTCCTATTGGTACTAATGTGTTTCCCTTCTTCTGCTGATGGATGGGGCACCCGGTTGGGAGGATCAGAGCAGGCGCAGCTTCCTCGGTGTTTTCAGAGGGGGAATGGGTTTCACACCTGCCCCAGCAGCAGGTGAGGAATGCTGCGGCTCGGGAGGCCACTAACGAGGGGTGATCATTAAACTTTGTGTTGTCTTTGGCATTTTAATGCCTTCATCTCCCCGGGGTGGTGGGGGGGGGTCTCACTGCGGTAAGCAAACCTTCTGGGCGAACTTTATCCCTCTACCGGTCCACAGCAAGAGGGGAACAGAGCCTGAGTCCAAAGGCTGAGCTTTTGGCCCGGGGCGTGGATGTTTTTAGCACCGAAAGAATGCTCCGGGGTTTATTTGAAAATAATAAATAAATGCACGCAAAGTCGGGAGCCTGCGAGTAAACAGAGCTTCCGTTTTCTGCCGAAGCCGAGGAGAGGAGCCCAGCTTGGAGCAGGTTTCCCTGGCGCGGGGCCAAATTCCTTTCGTGTTGGTTTTTAGTGGACACGCAGGGAGGCAAGGGGAGAACCCCCGTTTGGGATTTCTAAGGCTGAGGCCGGGGGGGGAGGAAAGGGGGGAATTTCTGTGGATTTCCCCGTTGCTGAGAAAGTACTGCTACAACAGAGGATCCTTATCAGTGGATTCCAGTGGGCTTAGATCTGCCGTCCCTTGGCATTTCCATTAAAATGGGCTTCCTGAGCCAGTCTGGAACAAACACATACCTAAGCCTTCCTATCAGGGACAACACACAGCGTGGCAGAGAAGGATTTATCGGGTCGAAGCAGAAAGAGAAGCTGCCCAAGGCTCCGCTTCCTCTCATCGCGGGGGGAAAAAGCCTCTGGAAAGCATCCTTAAAAATCAACAGGAGCGTTGAACACGTGCTTGAAGTTAAACGAGGGCTCAGGTGCTTTCTTGGATGGGTGGGCTGGCCCAGGAGCGGTCCCAGAGCTGGTGACAGCATTGCTGGGTGAGCTGCCTCTGTCTGGGAGACACAGACACGACACTTCCCTCTTGCCCAAGCCAAATCGCTCTGTTGATCGCAGGAGTTTAGGTTTGGGCCTTCCCTCCTCAGCCCTTCTGCAATCTCGGGGCTGTGCCTGAACAGGATCCCATCTGTTTACTTTGACTTTGAAATTACAGCAGTTTAGTTAATCTCATCTACGCCTTGTTTATCTTCCCGATGGGCTTCGCTGGCCCGTCACAGGGAAACGGCTCCTGTTACCGCACGGTAAATAATTCATTACCACGACCTGCTGCAGCCCCGGATCTTCTTCGGGCTGATTTTAAAACAAGGAGAGAGATTTTCCCATGGTGTTCAGCCTGGGGGGAGGTTTGGGGTGGAAAGGATGCAGGACCGGCCTGAGGCTTCAAGTGGTTCACAGCGTGAGGAACGGAGGTGAGACACGGCCACTGGCAATAAAAAAAACAGTGGCAGTGGCAGGATAAGGTGCCTGTGTGCCCAAACAGCATCAAAGTGGTATTTAACGTGTGTGGAGCAGCACCGAGACAGCCAAGGATGAGCGGTCTGGTGCGTGACTGTGTCCGTGACCTGGACTCCTTCCTGTCCCTGTCACAGCTCCCTCGCGGGGCAGGTGTCCTGAACAGGTCATTTGATGACCTCAGTCCTTCAAAAGCCAGATTGCAAGGCCGGCCAGGGGACTGTGACACCCACCTGGGCCTCATCCTGACACAGAGATGCTGAGAGCGGGTGCCGGGGCGTCACACAGCTCCATCCTGGGTCACCCCCGTGCTCAGGGGCACAAAGCCCGCAGAGAGGGACCCGTGCTGGATTAGATCATCCCTGGATCAGACATTTAGGACACCCCCTCCTGCTCTGCCTCGCCCCTCCGGGCTGCCCTGAGCTGCTGGAAGCGGTGGGGAGCTGCAGGTCTGAGTGGGGGGATGAGTAACAGCTATCTCTTTCTGCGATCAATGCGGTGTGTCCTCGCACATGCCAGAGCCGGGCAAGAGCTTTTGTTTTGGCTGCTTCGGGAAATAATTGCATTCTTTTAATATCTCAAAACAAAGGTTTACCGCAGGGGCAGAGAGACCACACGGGAAGGTGCTGCTGAGCTGTAACCGGGAAGGTCCGCGAGGAGCCTTTGCGTGGGAGTCTCAGACGTTTCCCTGCAGACGTTTCCCCCCCACCCCACCCCAGGCTCCTCTGCTCCCTCCCTGCGTGTCCAGGGGGGCAAAACGTGGTCCTGTGGTGACCATGGAAAGGCTGTGCTTGCCCAGGCCTCTGCTCTCCGTGATTTTGCCCCTAATACATGGTTTTTTTTTTTTTTTTCCTGTGTCCTGGGTGCATTGTGGCTCTTGCGGCAAACCCTGTCTGCGTGTCTTGGCTGCACTTCTGTGTCCCTCTGTCCCTGCATCTCTCCTGGTGTGAGACGTCCAGGTGCTTTGCTCCACATTATGGAATTATGGAATGGTTTGGATTACAAGGGACATTAAAGGCTGTCTCATTCCAGCCCCCCTGCCAAGGGCAGGGACACCTTCCACTGTCCCAGGTTGCTTCAAGCCCTGTCCAAGCTGGCCTTGGACACTTCCAGGGATGGGGCAGCCACAGCTTCTCTGGGCAACCTGTGTCAGGGCCTCCCCACCCTCACAGGGAACAATTTCATCCCAATATCCCATCTCACCCTGCCCTCTGGCAGCGTGAAACCGTTCCCCCTGGTCCTGTCTCTCCATGCCCTTGTCCAAAGCCCCTCTCCAGCCCTGCCCCTCCCAGCTCTCGGATCCCACGCCTCTTCCCACCCTTTGGGTGCAAGTCTCCCTGCATCATCCCCCGGAGAATCCTCAACTCCCCGCCGCCTACGGGACCCCCCTGTGCCCCCCTTTGTGCCCTCTCCCTCCCTTGTCCCTGGGTTTCCCCTGCGCACCCTCCCGGTGCCCGCAGTTCGGGCGCACCCCGCTCCCTGCGCCCCCTCTCCACCCTTGCCCGCGTGTTCCCCGCTCCCAGCGCTGCCCGGGGGGTCTCCCCGCATCCCGGGCCCCCTCCCCCGGTACCGGCCCC
>VXAY01001532.1:387922-406879 GCA_013399855.1 Oxyruncus cristatus | reverse complement strand
GGAAACTGGTGAGGATTCCCCCACCACCACCCGCTCCTGCTCCCCGGTGCATCCTCCCCGTGCGCTGATCCCTGAGCATCCCCCCCGCTCTGAGCAGCGTGGTCCCGGTGCGTCCCCCTCCTTCCCGGTGCATCCCCCTCGTCCTCGGCGCACTCCGCCCCCGGGTGCATCCCCCCCGTCCCCGGTGCACCGTCCCCGTGTGCCGGGGGCCCCTGACCATCCCCCCTGCTCCCAGCAGCCTGACCCCGGCGCATCCCCCTCCGGTGCTCCCCCTTGCACCCCGTCCCCGTGCGGGACCCCCGAGCACCCCCCGCTCTGAGCGGCGTGTTCGCGGGGCATCCCCCCGCTCCGGGGGGGCCCCCCCTGCCCGGCCCGGTTCCTCCCGTCGCCCCCGGCTCCCCGCAGCCCCCGCCCCGCCCCTCTCCCGCCGCAGTGTGCGGGAGGCTGCGGCGCTGCTCCCCCCCCCTCCCCGTGCCGCAGGAGGGGGCACAGCGGTGCCGGGGGCAGCCCGGAGGGGCCTCGCCCCCCCTTCTTGGGGGGCTGCAGCTCCTCTCGCCCACTTGACCGCGTCGGGCTTCCTGGGGGAAGGGGCGGGCAGGTATCCGGCCGCCGAGAGCAAACACGGCACTCGAGTCTGAAGGGTTTTTCCCTTCCTCTCGCCCTGCGTCTGGGTTGGGTTTGCTGTTGCCTTTCACACGGTGTGGGGCACCCAGGGCCACGCCAGCGTCTGTCCAAAATCCTGACTCATTCCAGCGACGCTGGAGCAAGTGGGGCCGTGCAGGGCACAGCCTTGCATCCACAGGGATCCCTCACCCCCCGGGAACGCGGGATGCTGCTGTCCCGGCTGCCCTGTCCCCCGGGAATCTGCAGGGCTTCAAACTTGGAGGCGATTTCTCAGCCCCGAGCACCCCGGGGGGTGGGATGGGACCCAAAGAAGCACTGTCACACCGCCCTGACCACGGGGGAGCCGGGAGGTGACCTGTGAGCAGCAGGACTGGCCCGGACAGGCAGCCGGGGCTGAGCAGGGTGTGGGATCGGCTCCGTCCCGTCCCACAGAGGCACGTCAAGGAGAACACCTGTAAATCTGGGAGGTTTTCTTGTGTAACGCGACAGCTCCTAATGAAGTCAGAGCTGCCGTTTCCATTAGCCTATCTGATTCTGGAGAAGCTGCTGTTTTGCTGCATAATCAGGGCCTGGAAATGCAGCTTCCACCCACAGAGCTCGAAGGATCCCTCCCCTCGGGATGGGCGAGATTTGACTTTCCCTGTCTGCACCTAGCAAAGCTGGGAATCTTTGAACTTCCCGAAAACTCGCCCATCTGTGGAAGCCCCTTGGGACCGGGATCGGCAGCGCTGCTCTATTGTAATGCAAATTCAATACGCAGGCCACTGACTCCTCGGCGAGATGGAGATAGTCAAAGGCTCTGCTAACTGGTACCCCCTCGGACTGGCCGTGTAGGCAACAGGAGACTTAACCACAAATCTCTCCTCTTCCCACAAATTCTTTCTTGTAGCACTCAGCACTTCCGGACCTGTTTAATCTGGAGGCTTACCCTGAGCTGGGTTGTTATTTGCTCCCTCTCTAAGTGGCTTTCACTTCCTAAACACCAAGGTGTGAGAGCAGGTACGGGTTACCCCTCGTGGGATCCCACGGTACCAGCTGAGGCTGTAAAGCTGGAGCTGCTCCAGGCTCGTGGGTTTAGCCTCTGGCTAATCAGAAGCTGCCTCTGTCAGAGCCACTGAATATTGAACCATCTGGTTTTACAGCCTGCATTCCTTTTTTTGCCCCCCCTCCGCCCTCTGGATTTTAACCAACCTACCTGGGCTAGGAGCAGGCTGAGCCTAAAATCAGTTTATAGACAGCAGGGAAGCCCAGGGCTGCTGCCGGGCTTTTTTCCATGTAAAACCATGTTCTGGTTAGAATTTCTCCAGCTGAAGTGCTGTTTGTGCCTTTTGGTGGGTTTCTTCTGCCGAGTGGCCTTCCCAGTCCTTGGAAAAACGTTGTGTCCCTGCAACATCTGTCCGGGGGGAGAGCTGCTGGTTCTTTTTCTTTTCCTTTTCGTTTTTTTCCCCCCTCCTTTTCTTTTGCCCTGTGTCTTTTGGGGTTGAAGGTTCAGTAACGTGGGCCACGGGGGTGCGAACTGGCTCCTGCCCCTGTCTGCATGGCAGTATCTGGGCTCTTTATTTTCCTCCCAGCCCGGTTCCCAAGTCCTGGCCAGCAGCCAAGTCAGACAGAACAAGGGACCTCCCGTGGGACTCTCCCCGGTGTCAGAAATGTCTTTGTGGGCTTGGGGGGGTCTCAGAGGAAGGTAGCACCTGGAATATTCCAGAGCGGCAAAGCCTCTTTTGATCTCCAGTCAGGGGCAAAGCCCAGTCTCTTCCGTAGTGGGTTGTAATCCATATTTCATGGAGCACGAAATGCTGCCCTTACAGTCTGGAACAACTTCTGAAGGGCTGCCTGAGGTTGTAGCTTAATGCATCTTTCAGCAGCTGCTGAAAATACCTGTTCTGCCCCCAAAAAGCTTTTAATTAAAAGCCTTTTTGACTTGGAAAGTGCTCCCTGAGCTCCTAGAGGGAGGCTCCAGCGGGACTTCTTGGGGCTGTTTCCCACAGGAGATTCTGCTCTGGGCACTGGTGGAGGGGGCTGTGGCTCTGCCTGTCCCTGAAGCTGCTGGTCCCCATCCCCAGGGTGGCTGATGGGCCTTCCCTGTCTCAAGGGGAGACCCTCTGCTGCCAGCCCGCTTAGAAAGGGAAAGTTTGGGAACAAAGCTGCTTTGCTGGCACCCCTGGGGAAGGATGGGATGGCTGAGGGATTGACAGGCAGCTGAACCACCCCACCCTGGGCGGCTGGTTGGGTCTCTGGGGTGTGAGACAGGGACCCTCACAGTGCTGTGCCCTCCCCATGCCCACCTGCCTGAGGGCAGAGCTCATCAGGGAGAGCCCCAGGGCTCTCACAGCACCCAAAACCTGCTCCCTGCTGCAGCCTTGCTCTGCCTGCAGGTCACTAAGTGCTGAGGATGTGCTCCAGCACTGCTGGGTACAGCCAGTGGCACCTCCCGAGGCTTCCCACGCTGGTAGCCTGGAGCCACTTCATCATTTAGGGGTAGTGGATCATGCCCCGAGCCCTGGCTCAGCACTGGATGTGTGTGAGCAACCCAGTCAGCAAGGAAATGTTCTCTGTGCCCCCCAAAACGCCGAGGCTGTTGGGCTGGGTGTCAAGTCGTCAGTGGGGGGATGAATAGAGGGGGCCAACAGGAGTTTGGGAGGGCAGGAGCGGGCTGGCTCGCTGCATAAAAGCTCTGCCTGCATTCTGGCAGGGGTCAGGCAACTGGAGCAGGAGGGAAAAGTCGTTAAACTTTAAGCTGTTAACCTACACAAGGGTCAGGGGAAGGAATACCTGAGTTTCGAGGAGCGTTAAGCACTTTCAGTATTGTTTTATACAGAAACCCAGGCCTGGGTTATTGGACTTGCCCTGGCCAGAGTCCATCCTGCTGCTTTGCCTCAGCCCCTGGGGCTGGTGCAGGTTCCTCCACGGTGCTGCCTGAAGTGGTTCAGTGCTGCAGAGATGGGCCCCGGGGCCAAAGAAGGGGCTCCATCCCTTCTGTGCCCATCCGAGCCCTCTCTAAGGGGACTCCCCCCACGAAGACGCTGCCGTGGCAGCTGAGATCTCACTGATGCAGCACCGGCTGCCTCGCTCAGCGAGCCTGAGCCCGGCTTAGCGAGCCTCTTGCTGCCTGGTGGGCTGGGTCTCAGAGGCTTCCAGCCCCCCTAAATCAGAGGGACACGAGGCTGAGCATCCACCCCGCCTCCACCACAGGGTCCCCGTGCACCGGAGCCATGAGCATCACTCCTGTGCCGGCAGCTGGGGTCCGCGGTCCCTCTCCCCGTTGCTGGGAGACCGGTGCGGGGGTCCCTTTACAGGATTAAAGCTGTTCCGCATTCTTGTCTGGGAGGGGAAAAGGGAAAAAAAAAAAAAAGGAGGTTCTGCTGGATTCAGTTGTAAATTCGACCGTAGGAGCACATTGTCTCTGCCCAGCCCCTTTGAAAGAGGATTAGAAGGCATCTATTCTCCGGCACTTACTCGTCTTTCTCCTCCCCTTTCTATTTCCTTGTCGGGGATAACTTGAAAACCCAAGTGAAAGCCTGGAAAGTGCCTCCCGCTGCCGGTGCTGTGTCTCCCGCCCTTGTGCCCGGGAAGGGAGCTCCTCTTTAATCCGAACTTTCTCCTACCTCTACACCACCGGCTCCTTCGAATCGGTGTTTGCCCGGAAAACAAAACCTGGGTGTTGTGTGGTTTTTTTTGGTTTTTATTCTCTTTCATGACCCCCAGAAGACGTTGGTGTTGTTGTTGTTGTCTCCCAAGTCATGCGTGCAGGTCGCATTCCTTCGGCTGGCCACGGCCAGAGCCCGGGACACAATTCCTGTGAGCCCAGGAATGAGGAGCAGGGCTGGGCAGCCCCTGCGGTGGGAGCTGGCAGCAGCTCTCCCGTGGGGGGAGAGGCAGGGGGAGCTTCTCCCTCCTGTGCAGCGACACAGAAAGGGAAGCACAAACCCCAGATGGATCAGGTTTGATTGTCCTGGAGCAGTTTCCGTGGAGCTGGGCAGCTCCACTCTCGGATACAGGCAGGAGAAGGAGCTGGGTCCTTGAGATCTTGTTTGTGAGCCCTTTGCCAAAGGAGTGGGGTGGGTTTCTCGCTCTGCCTTTGGGAAACCGCAGCCGGGTGACCCTCTGTGCTCCTCCACAGGTGGCCATCAAGTCCATCCGGAAGGACAAAATCAAGGATGAGCAGGACCTTGTCCACATCCGGAGGGAGATTGAGATCATGTCCTCCCTCAACCACCCCCACATCATCGCTGTGCACGAAGGTGAGCCCTCCTCCCCCTTCCCTTTTCCTGCAGGGTCCTCGAGCAGAGCCCCCTCAGGGATACCAGGGCAGCTCCCAGCGGTGGGTTTGGCCCCACGGGGTGGGTTTGGCCTCCCCGGGGGTGATTTTATCCCAGCCCCTCACCCCCCTCACAGGACCTGGCTGCTGTTTTTGGTGACTCAGCTCCGGTGGGGAAAGCAGGTGTTGCCTGGATGTGCTTTCCCCACCTCGCTTCCTCTCCCCAGCCGTGGGAGCCTTGGGAATCTCCACAGCTCTGCTCTCAGCCCAAGGCAGGAGTTAATCTCAGTGCTGGAGTCCTCCTCTTTCCCTCCCCTGGGGCACTGGAAAACCAAACTGCTGGGAGAGCTCCTGGTGCTCCCGGGCTTGGCTTTATGGCCAGGGCTGGGCTTTGCTCCCAGGGTGTTGGGACAACACCAACCAAAGGGGAATTTCTCAAGCTCTAACTAGGACCAGACTTAGCCCAAATCCCCGTCGGGGTCAGTCTTTGCAGCCACTGAGTCCTTTGGTGAAAACTGCCTGCCTTTGCCTGGGCTCTGCCTGCCTTTGCCTGGGCTCTGCCTGCCTTTGCCTGGGCTCTGCCTGCCTTTGCCTGGGCTCTGCCTGCCTTTGCCTGGGCTCTGCCTGCCTTTGCCTGGGCTCTGCCTGCCTTTGCCTGGGCTCTGCCTGCCTTTGCCTGGGCTCTGCCTGCCTTTGCCTGGGCTCTGCCTGCCTTCCCAGCATATGTGAAGGATCCAGAGTCCTTTTGTCCTCCAAACAAAAGCAAGTGGCTTGGCAGTTCCTACGCAGTGTTTGCGAGGGCTGAGTCCCCCCGACTGCTGGAATTCAAAAAAAAAAAAAAAATATTGAGGGAGCTTTCTGCAAACAGGAAGAAAACGCTGCGGCTCTTGGCTCCAGCTGGAGCCTCCTTGGGAGCAGTGAGAACACTCAGGAGGGCCGTGGGCTGTGCCAGCACCACCACCTTCACCCCTGGCAGGGGCTTCTAGCGGGGAGCCTCGTGCCTTAGTCACCTCCTAGCAGAGCACAGCCCTCGCTCCTGGGCGCTGTGGCTGCAGAGCTGCTTGGCCAGCGGCCCCGGTGGCACCGAGGGGGGGGGTTGTTTGGGTGGCAGCCCTGGTGGTTCCCCCATCACCACCCCGACCTGCAGAAACCCCCACACCCGTTTTGTGGAAGGGCGAGGGCAGGGGGTGGGGTGGGCAGGGCGCTGGATCCTCACCGGGCGGGCGCCGGGGAGAATTCCCGCAGCTCCGGGCGCCTCTCCTGAGCCCCCTCCCCGCGTCCTGCAGTGTTTGAGAACAGCAGCAAGATCGTCATAGTGATGGAATACGCCAGCAAGGGCGACCTGTACGACTACATCAGCGAGCGGCAGCGGCTCTCGGAGCAGGAGGCGCGGCACTTCTTCCGCCAGGTCGTGTCCGCCGTCTACTACTGCCACAAGGTGGGCTGGCACCGCCGTTCCCGCGGCATTCCCGGCGGGGAAGTCAGTGGGATCGGCTCCTGAGTGCTCTGCAGGGCCAGCTGCGGGCAGAGGGGCAGCAGCCGGGGCTGGGAGCAGTGAGGGGGATGCAGAGCCCGGGCGGGGAGGTGGGGAGAGCTCGTGGTTGTTTGGTTGTCCCGGGAGAGGGGTTGATCCTCCTGCCTCTTATCTGGCGGGTGTGGCAGCGCCCCAGCAGCTTTTGGGGAGCCCTGGGCCTCGGCTCTGGCTGCTGTGGTGTGGGGGTGACTAACCTGGCCAGGGAGTTGTCACCTCCTGTCCCACCCGCCCAGACGGAGCCGCCCAGGGCTGTCCATGGCGCTGGAGGCCGAGCCCTGGACCACCCGTCCTGCTCCTGGAGGGAATGTGGAAGCTGTAAACCCTCTCCAGGACTGTGGGATGAGCTGTGCCTGCCCTGGAAGGACCCTCGAGCCCGAGGGTCTCCCTGGAGGATGTTCCAGGCCTTGCCCCAGTCCTTGGCAGGAGTGGGGGAGGATTGCAGGACACCTCCTGCACCCCAACCAAATTGGGGTCCTGCTTATCTGGGCGGCAGCAGGTCCTGGCAGAGCCCAGAGCTGTGCCCACCGTGCCCGGGTGGAGCTGGCACCAGACGCTCTCCGGGCTGGGGAGGGTGGAGGAGCCCAGGGTGGCACCCGGGGCAGGTATTTCTGAGCAGCACCAGGAGCTGGCAGCGCCCAGGCCGGGACGTGGTTTCCAGCCTGTCCTCGGGTGGCACACCCAGGGCTGTTTGCTGCTGCTCCTGTGCCCTGTTTGCGTGTGCCCGTGACCGGTGGTGACCTCCCCACGGGCCTGGCTTCCCCTTCCTCAAACACTCCATAAACTAATTCACTAACTAACTAACTAACCCATTAACTGACTAACTAACTAACTAACCCTGGCTCTCCCTCCCCTCCCGCAGAACGGGATCGTGCACAGGGACCTGAAGCTGGAGAACATCCTGCTCGATGCCAACGGCAACATCAAGGTGAGGGGTTGGCAGAGCCCGAGAGGGGCCCAGGGGGTCCTGCCCAGCCCGGAGGTGGCCACAGCGCCCTGGAACCCCTGGGAAGGTGCTCCCCGGAGCTCTGGGACTGCTGGCGTCACACGCAGCGCTGTTTTCCCAGGAAAAGGGGGGGCCAGGAGGGCACCTGTGCCTGCCCCTGCTATCTGAGGCGGCCCAGCCTCAAAGCTGCCAGTAAAGCCGTAACTTTTATTTACCTGCTGATAAGAGGGCAAAGTCTGAGCACCCGGGTCAGCGCACGACCAGCTGGATGAGAAAGGTCTCTCCAGGGGAAATTCCCAGTTCCCGTAAGGACCGGCCAGGCTGGTGGAAGGGAGGTGCGAGGCAGTTTCTGGCTCTGCTGGCCCCGAGTGATGCTTCTTTGCTGCAGCTGCCAGGGAGGAAGGGCACAGCGTGGCCTCAGCCGGGGACCTGTGTGGGTGGTGATGACAGGCCGTGGGGTTTATCTCTGCAAGGGGTAATTTTGCAATTGGGAGCTCGCACGCAGCCGCTGCACCTCCTGCCTGGTGTCAGTGACAGGTGTAATGGGGATAATGGGCGCCTGTGTGCAAGGTGGAGCTGGTGGGGACAGCCTGGGGTGGCTGGGAAGGAGCTGGAGGAGAGCCCGGCAGCTCTCCCTCCAGCCTCACCTTTCCAGCTGCCTCTGCTCCCCGTGGGTGGGACAGAGGGGCAGAGCCACAGGGCAGCTGCTGCAGGGGGAAGGGATGAGCTTTTTGGGACGGGGAGAGGAACAGGAGCAACCTCAGGGGGTGGAAAGCCAGGCTGGTGGTGCTTCCTGAGGAGAATGAGGGCACCCAGCACCACGGGGCCACGGGCAGGTTGGTACCCGGAGAGCCCCAGGTGGTAAAGCTGCTCCAGCTGCACAGGGAGGCTTTGCTGCTGGATAACGGCTGGAAACGTCTCTCCAGATTGCAGATTTTGGGCTGTCCAACGTTTACCAGCAGGACAAACTTCTGCAGACCTACTGTGGGAGCCCCCTGTACGCATCCCCCGAAATCATCAACGGGAGGCCCTACAAGGGCCCGGAGGTAGGTTGGGCCTCATCCCCCGGGGGTGGGGATTGGACTGGGTGGTTTGGGATAATGGGTCCCCGGAGACTGGACACTGCCTGGTTGGTGTGTGGCAGCCACAGTGGGGTGGATGTGCCGGGGGGGAGGTGACTGGAGCTGGTGCTGCCCCACGCTCTGTCCTCCCCTGCGGCTGCTGCCACTCCAGGAGCCCCCGCTGAGGCTCTGGCAGGGAATCCTGCCCAAGGTGGGGTGTGGGCCAGGGCAGCCTGGTCCTGCAGCCCCCCCATCCAGGCTCCTCTGTCCCCCTGGCAGGTGGACAGCTGGTCCCTGGGCGTGCTCCTCTACATCCTGGTGCACGGCACGATGCCGTTCGACGGCCACGACTACAAGACCCTGGTCAAGCAGATCACGAGTGGGGACTACCGGGAGCCCACCAAGCTGTCGGGTAGGCAGACCCCCGGCCCCCTGCGTGTCCCCCACCCCGCTCCCCGTGCCCCCTTCAGTGCCTGACCCTCCTGTTCCCCAGACGCCTGCGGGCTGATCCGGTGGATGCTGATGGTGAACCCCGAGCGCCGCGCCACCATCGAGGACATCGCCACGCACTGGTGGGTCAACTGGGGCTACAGGATGCCCGTCGGGGAGCAAGAGCTGCTGAGGGACAGCGAGTCCCCCCTGGCCACGGTGGCGGAGTGGCTGCGCCGCTCGTCCCGGCCCCTCCTGGAGAACGGCTCCAAGGTGCGCTGCTTCCTGAAGCAGCACATCCCCGGCGTGACCCTGGAGCGCCAGCGCTCCCTCAAGAAGTCCAAGAAGGAGAATGATGTCTCCCACGCGCTGCAGGAGGTGCCCGTGGCCCCGGAGAACCCCTCCAAGTCCATCCTCAAGCGGCCCAAGGGCATCCTGAAGAAGAGGAACTCCTGTGAGCAGAAGGTGCCCGGCCCTGGGCCCCCGCTGGCATCGCCCGTGGGAGAGGCGAAGGGGGAGGACGGGGAGGGCGTCGCTGCGGGTCTCACCCGGATCCTGTCCTCTGGAATGCTGCCCTGCGGCACGGGCACGGCAGCAGCGCCCAAGAAGGGAATACTGAAAAAGCCACCGGCGAGGGAGTCGGGGTATTACTCGTCCCTGGAGTGCTGCGAGTCCGGGGATGTCCTGGACGCCGGGAGCTTGGACCTGGACGGGAACGTGTTTGCCGACAGCCCCTCCCCGGGGCAGGGCCCGCAGGGTCTCCCCGCCCGCCGCAAAGGCATCCTCAAGCACAACGGCAAGTTCTCCTCCAGCAGCGCCGAGCCGGAGAGCCCCCCCGGGCAGGGCTTCGGGGGCTTCAGCGAGGTGCCCCTGCCCCAGGCGCCCCGAGCCCGGCCGGCCAGCGCCGTCAGCGAGGACAGCATCCTGTCCACGGAGTCCTTCGACCAGCTGGACCTGCCCGCCCGGGCCCCCCCCGGCGCCGGGGGCATGAGGGGCTGCGTGTCCGCCGACAGCCTGCTGCGGCTGGGAGAGCAGGAGGAGCTGGAGGGAGGGCGGAGGCTGCGCCGCTGGACTGTGACCCACTGCCGGAGCCCCCTGGCAGAGAGCAGCCTGTCCCTGGCGGGCTGTGACGGCGTCCCCGAGGGGTTCCGCTGCGCCGTGGCCGTCGGAGGGAAGCTGAGCTGAGGGTACCCCCGGGGGTGGTGCATTTTGTGGGGAGGGGGCTGAGCCCTCCCCGCCCCCGCCCCGGGGCTGCTGGTGCTGCTGACCCACGTCCCACGTATTTATTTGGCAGCCCCCTCGTGCCCCTCGGTGCCCCAGGGCCAGGACATTCAATGGACCAAAGCGCCGAGTGCCCCCCGTGGAGGGGCTGGGGGTGCCCCCCTCGTCCCCGCCGTCCTCCCCTCGCAAACAGGCTCATCTCATCTCATCTCAAACCAGGGAGGGGTTGGGGGAATTTGTTTTCTTCTTTGCACTGTTTTTTTTTTTTGTTGTTGTTGTTTTTGGGGTTTTTTTGTTTGTTTGTTTGTTTTTTGGGTTTTTTTGTGTGTGTGTGTGGGTTTTTTTGTTTGTTTGGTTTTTTTTGTTTGTTTGGTTTTGGTTTTGGTTTTTTGTTTTTTTTGTTTCTTTTTCCTGGCTGCACAAAGTCACGGGTGGGGCAGGTGATATACCTCAAACGAGCTGGAGATGTAGCAGGGTGCTGGCGAGGGGCTGGAAGGTGCTGCCCGTGGGCTGGGCTCCCGGGAGGTGCTGGCAGCGGGGGCTGAAGCGCCCAGGCCACGGCTCTTCCCTCTCCTGTGCTGAGAAACACAACTGGATCCAGCCAAAACCCCAGGCTGAGACAACGCTCGGATGCCAATGGCTGTTATTGGAACGCTGAGGAAAGAAAAAATACAAACAAACAAAAAAGGTGTCTTTGGTGAGGCACCGTGACTTTATTTATTGCCTTTGTCCGACCTGATGGGAAGTGGCAGCAGCACGGGCTGTGTCTGGCTCCAGCACGGCCTCCCAGGGCTGTTTTTTGGGAGCTGTCTGTGTCCTTGTCTCACCAGGCTCCTCCGTTGCACTATTGCCATGTGTTTGCTGGCCCTCTTCCCTTCTCCAGGGCGTGTGTGTTTTCCCTCCTTCCTCCAACCGTGGTCTCTGGAGAAAACCATTAAATTAAAAGCAAATGGTCAGTGTGAGTTGTTCCCTTGGGTGCTGGGGGGGTGGCTGCCTGCAGCTGCCTGTCCCAGGCTGGGGGTTCCTGTGCTGCTCCTGGGGGGCTGTGGCTGTGCCTCCAGTCCAGGTGAGTGGGAGTTTGCTCAGACACAGGTCCAGGGGGGGTGTGAGACCCCTGTGCAGCGTGTCCTCAGCATCCTCAGTGCTCCAGCACATCCCCAAACTGGGTTGAAGTGGTGCCTCCCCCAGTGCTGGGTGGTGCTGAGCCAGGACACTAATTTGGGGGCTCTGGGAGGGGGTCGGGCTGGATTTTAAGGCCGAGCAGCTGCTGCTGCTCAACAGGCAGGGCCCAAATGTGAGGGAGAGCCGTGTTGGAGGCAGATGGGGGTGGAGGAGCCCCTTCTCCTCCCCACCCCGGTGCCTGTGGGCAGCCCCACTGTCCCAGCTCCGCTCCCAGACCTTCTCACCGGAGCTGGGTGGGTTTGGATTTGTGCCTCACCCCCCAGCCTTTGGTGGCAGGAGGCACCTCCTGGGCGCCTGCCATCACCTCTGACGGCACCTGCTGATGCCTCAGCCGGAGGAAGGACCAGCAGGGCTGAGCCCCAGCTGTCAGAGCTGCCCCCTCTGCAGCCCTTTCCTTTATCCCCTTCTCCCGCTGCGCCATTGAAACCTGGTTTATTGCTCCATAAAGCCCTGTAACCCTTTCCCGTTCCCAGTCGGGTTAATAAGAGCCGTTTCAGGTCTCCGGGGGGCAGGGGCAGGGTGGCAGGGCTGCCTGCCCGGAATGCCGACCCTCGTCCCACCAGGCTGCAGCCAGAGAGGGGAGGGGGGGTCACCGCGCTCGACCCCCCACCGCGCATTCCCCGCGTGCTTCCCGAGCCATTAAGGAAACGCTGGAGCGGTGAAAGCTGTTCCCAGGGCATCCAGCTCAGCCAGGACAAAGTCCCGGTGCCCTGTGGGGTGGGATGAGCCGGGGGTGCGGCACCCACGGGCCACCGGGAGCATCCCGAGGCGGGCGCCAGGTTGGGCTGAGATTTAACAGGCGCTGAGGGATGGAGATTCCTTCTTGGGAGGCGTCTGTGGGTTTGGTTTTGGAGCATCCCCGGGCCCTGCGGTCCTGTTCCGTTAATGATTTGCAGGAAAACACCCGCGCCTGCTGGTTTCGGAGCTGCGGCAGCTCCGGGTGGGCACCACGTGGGTGTGGGGCACACGCTGCCCACCCCATCCCCTGAGCCGGCGTTCGTGCCGGTTTGGGAGCGGTGCCTGGTCAGCTCAGCCCATCCCGGGCTGGTGGCAGCTCCCCGGGGCTGCTCCGGGGTCCCTGCCCTCCTTATCCTGGGCCACAGCATTGGGCAAAGGCGGGCAATGCTGTCGGAGGGGTGAAGGAGGCAGCCTGAGCCTGGAGTCATCTTGGAATCGGTGGGAGGGGGTGCAGTGAGTGTCCCCCACCCTGCCGGTGCCCCCTCCCCTCGCCGCTCCCGACATTCCCCCACCAGCCCTTGGAAACGCTCCTTTCATCCCGGCCCTGATTTCCGCTGCCTCTTCTCCCCCCCCGGCGGGGGCTGAGCCCCCCTTTCAGACCACCACCATTATTGAGGGCTCTTTTATCCAGCCCTTTCATCCCGAGGATTGGCAAACCCGCCGCTCCCCTCCCCGCCCCGCCTCTGCCGTGGGTGTTTGAGGCGGGGGCGGGGGGAGGAATGACCTCAGAGCAGCGTTTTGCTGGGAAAACGCCGTTTTTCGGGGGTGACTTCAGCCGACCTGCCGCGTTTTGCTGCCCAGGGGCGCGTGGGAGCGGGGCTGTGCTCCTGCCAGCACGGCTTGGGGAAGAGGGAAACGGGGAGAAACACCCGGAGATGAATGATCCGGGGGATGCTGGAGAGTTTGGAGCACGGAGCGTTGCCCTGGGGGTTTGTCCAAACCCGTACAAGCTTCCCTTGTCGCTGTCCCAAGGGATTATCCAGGTGAAACCGGCCCACAGCACGGCGGGGGACAGCCTGGACCTCTCCTGCTGGGCCTTGGGGTACTGGGGGACACTGGTACCTCCCCAGTGCTGCATTCCAGGGCCTGGTGCTGCAGGCACTTCCAGAGGGCAGGTGCAGGGGGGCTCTCAGGCATGGAAATGGTGCATTTCCAGGGATTTTTAAGGGGGCTGTAGGGGTGGGTGGTGTGGCCCAGTGGGTCACTCGGACCCCAGGCTCACTGCACCACGCCCAGACCCGCAACCCCTGCTCATCTGAGGGCCTTTTCGGGAGCCCCATCCCCGTGTGACACCCACGAGCATCCCCCTCCAGCGCCCTGAAAAAGGGGAGAAAAGGGGATTTTGGGGCCGGAGCAGCCGTGAGCTGGCTGAGGGAGCAAAGCGAGCGGCCCCAGCACCACTCCCAGCAGGTCCTGCCGGGGCCGGGCGGCTTTCCCGGCAGAGCTGTGGGCACTCCCCTGGCCCGGGGGCGCTGCCTGAGTCACCCCGTGCTCCTGCCCGGGCCTGTGCTGGGCAGCCCGGACGCGCCGAGCCCATATTTGGGAGCGGGGCAGGCGGAGCAGGATCGGGGAGATGCGGCGCGGGAAGGGGGGGGATGCCCGTGACCCCAGGGGCAGCCTGCAGCAAAAGCCGTGCACATGAGTGTGTCCCAGAACTCTGCCTCTTCCCAGAACCCTCCTCACCAGCCCTGGAACAGAGGTGGATGAAGGGCCACAGCCAGTCCTCATTAACCAGCTCCTAAGGATGCTCAGGGCGCCGAGCTCAGGGCTGCCCCTGTGCTCTGGGCTTTTGGGGGTCATCTCCCCTCTGGCTGCACCTGATCCGCTGCCATTCCTTCCCCTTGTTGGTTTTGTCTCCCTCAGGTTTTCTGCTGGAGCGTTTTCTGTCCGTCTGACACATGGTGGGCCCGGAGCCAACAACACTTCTAAGACATTTTGTCATTTACCCTGAGTGCCGGAACAATTAACACAACAAAGTTTAGATGTTTCTTTGCCTGTGATTCTTTCAAAGTGGGGCTTTTTTTTTTTTTTTTTTTTTTTTTTTTTTTCCTTTTCCTTCTTCTATTTTAAAAGGTGCCTCCACAACTACCTGTTTGATTGCTGGATTTCTTTGAAGATCTGAAGAAGAGAAATCCCCACATAAAAGCCCTCCCATCTTCAATGGCCCTTTGCTGCAGCCTGGAGCGGCCCGAAAAGGGGAGGAAGCGGCACCCGGAAACTTTGATCCCGTGTCCCTGGAGCACAAGGAATGGCTGGATCAAATCCGAGCCTCAGACCTAAAATGTGATCCCAGACTCTGCTGGGGACCCAGGAAACCGAGCACTGGTGACCACCCTGAAGGCCCAGTGCCTTCCCAGAGCTGTGGTGGTGCTGCTCAGGCCGCTGGGTCTCTCCTGGAGGCGGCAGCCGGTGGGATTTCTCTAAGCAGGACAACTCTGCCCATCTCTCCATGACAGAAGCTCTGGGATGTGCAGTGCCAGGGCTGGGCTCCTCTCCGCAGCAGGATGGGGAAGAAGGATCAGGTTCAGCACTGCAGGAGCACAGTCCGTGGCTGTGGGAACATCCAGTCATCTCCTGCCCTTCCCACCACTTCCAGCATCACCCACCCCATCGTGCCTGCCCTGAGCTGGTGGGGGTGTGGGAGCCACAACTCGTAGATTCATGGAATGTCCTGAACTGGAAGGATCCCACAGGGATCACCAAGTCCAACTCCTGGCCCTGCACAGACACCCCAAAATCCCCCCATGTCCCTCAGAGCGTTGTCCAAACCCTCCTGGAGCTCTGGCAGCCTTGGGGCTGTGCCCACTGCCCTGGGGAGCCTGGTCAGTGCCCAACCAGCCTCTGGGGAAAGGACCTTGTCCTGAGATCCAACCTGACCCTGCCCTAGCACAGCTCCAGCCCTTCCCTGGGTCCCGTCCCTGCTCACAGGGAGCAGAGATCGGAGATGCCCCTCCAAGCTGTCCCCGGACGCCGCTCACCTGAGCGCCCTGCCCTGCACACCCCGTCCCTTCCTGAGCCCAGGGGATGCCCCGGGCACGGCTGCAGGGATCGCTGCCACATGGGCAGTGGTTTCCCAAGCACTTCCCACGTGTGTGCAAAGCAGGCCCGGGAGGCTCTGAGCTGGTGGAGCTCCCACGGGGACGCGGCGAACCGGCCCCGCTGGCTCGACCGCCCGGCCGGGCGCGATCGCCCGCTGAGAGCGGGGCTGCCACGGGGCTCCGCGGGGCCGTGGCACACCCAGATGCTGTCTGCGTGCCAGCCTGCCAGCTCGTTCCTCCCCGCCAGAGCCGGCTGAACCGCTTCCTCCGGCTGCGGGCTCGGCTCCGTGCGCGGGCAGGGGAGGCAGGAGCGGGGCCCGGTTTCTCCGCAGGCAGCGGGCGGGGAGGTCGGGGCTCGGTGCCGCTGCTGCAGAAGCTGCCAGCGGGCTGCAAACCTGCCCCTGACGTGGCCGTGGTGTCCCGGTCCGGGCAAACACCAGGGGTGAGAAGCAGCCCCCCTGGGTCGTGCGGGAGGTGGGGGTTGGCGTTCCCACCTTAAGGCCGGAGCAGTGGAGTCACGCAGTTACTCGGGTGCCTGGAGATGCAAAGCGTCGCCTCGCTGGATCCTCAGGACTCCCAGCCTGGCTTGGCTGGGTACCAGCGCCCCGAATTCGGGACCAGCCAGGTCCAGCCCTTTCAGGAAACCTGTCTGGGTGCTTCTTTGCATTCACAGGCAACCAGATACGCTGGGAAAATCACCCTCCCCTGCAGCTCCTTTCCCGTGTGAGACATGGGACAAGCTCCCTCACAGCGCTGGGCTGGGGGATGGAGGCTCCCGGATGATGCAGCAATGGCTCTCGGCAGAGGTGTTTTGGGGCCTCCTGGTCCCCCCTGAGCAGGCTCAGGCAGCCCTGTGCCCACTGCTGTGCGGACCCAGCCGGGAGGGCTGTGGTGTTGGGGCACATCTGGCTTTCCTGGTGCCTGGAGCCCTGGGGGTGCTGGCCTGGGCCCTGCAGAGGTTCCATCGTGGTGACCTGGTGGTGAGAGAAGGTGTCACAACCCCTGGTGACCTGCGGGGCCACCTGAGTCACCGAACTGTCAGGGCTGTGCCCCAGACGGCCACAGTGCCTGAGGGGTGAGAGCCAGAGGATTGTGCAAGCCTGGGGAGCCCCCGGAGCTGTCGGAGGGCTGGGATGAGGGGCTGCGGTTGGGGACACATTGTGGTTCATCCCCACAGCTCTTGGTGCTGGGAGGGCATTGGGGACAGGGACAGCAGGGCCATCACTGACCCTCTGGGAGGCCTGGGGGCAGCAGGACCCTGAGGATTTGGGCAGTGGGACCCTGAGGATTTGGCCTGACCTGGGACACCGAACGTTTCAGTTGATGTACACTTGGACCTGCTCAGAGCTGTGAGGGTGACAGGGCTGACACAGGCCGGCCACGGTCTGTCTCAGCTGAGGGTTGGTCCCTGGAGTTCAGGAGACTTGAAGAGAAGGGAGTAGAGGGGCAGCTCCGATCTCAGCTCTGTGTGAGCAGGAACAGGACCCAGGGAAGGGCTGGAGCTGTGTCAGGGCGGGGTCAGTTTGGATCTCGGGGAAAAGTTCTTCCCCCAGAGGGTGGTTGGGCACTGACCAGGCTCCTCAGGGCAGTGGGCACGGCCCCAAGGCTGCCAGAGCTCCAGGAGGGTTTGGACAATGCTCTGAGGGACAGGATGAGATTTTGGGGTGTCTGTGCGGGGCCAGGAGTTGGATGGATGATCCTTGTGTCTTTCCAGCTCAGGATATTCCATGATTTGTGATTCCCTGCTCCTCCTGAGTGGTTCTGGGGTCGGGGGGCTCCGGGACACAGTTGGACCCTCCCAGCCCCCACCAGACTCCGATCGACCCGCGAGTCCTGTCAGCCCTGGGGGAGCCCCTCGATCAATTATTTCTCTAATCTTATCTAACTGGCTTTCTCCTGCTTTCCCTTGTGTGCCTTCCCCTCCCTCCCCGGTGCTTTGTAGCCTCCCGACAGCCTCGCTTCCCCCCTCCAGCCCTCTGCTTTGATCCTAGGAAGAAGCAATTGATCCTCCTTATCTTCGTTGTGGTAGAGACATTCCCAGCACTGCCCTTAATTAAATTCCTCTTCATTTTCCTCCAGAAGCCTTTCTTTCCCCCAACCCCAGACGAGTATTTATTTTTAAACGTGCAATTAAATTATTAGATCGGCCACGAGTGTGACGGCAGCCGGATCTACCGGGGCTCTGCTCGGGTTCAGGGGGTGAACTCGGGGCTTCCCCCTCCCCACAGAGCCCCCCTGGGGCTGCCGGGTCCGCAGGAGCTCGAGGTGCTGCTGTTCACCCCGTGGCAGTGCCCCTGGTCACGGTGGCGTGGGCACAGGAGCACAGGCACTGGCCGGGGTGGAGCTGGCACTGCTCACAGTGCCGCTGGCGCTGGTCGGAGTGGCACAGGTGGCACTGGCACTTGCCACAGTGACTCTGGGACCAGCCACGGTGGCACTGGCACCTGCCGCGGTGGCCCTGGGCCCGGCCCCCCCCCAGGCGAGCGCCGGTGCCGCCGGCCGTGTCTCTGCACCGCTCTAGGCTTTTCCGCTCGGAAATTTTTCCTCCTCCAGACACTTTGACCTCGGGGGCAGGGAGTATTTTTCATGTGGAGCAGCCGAAATTCCCCCGGAGACAGCGCAGGAATGCGAGGCATGTTATCCTTGGTACCAGCTCTTTCTTTTTACGGCCTAAGCTTGGCCACGCCGCCGGGGGGGAGGGGGCGGCCGGGGTCCCGCGCCGTTCCCATCGAGGACTGCCAACATCCCCCCCCCCCAAATCCCCTTCCTCCCTCATCCCTCTGCTCCTTGGGAAAGCTCCCCCACGCTGTGCCAGCTTCCCGGGTCTCCGTGCCCGGTTTGGCGGCGGGGTGAGCTGGGGCCGAGGCGATGCCGGCAGCGCCCCGAAAACGAGGTGAGCACCTCTGGGTCCCTCCGGGGCTTGGCGCTGCTCTCCCCTGGGAGCTCCCCGGGGGATATTCCGGGAGCTCTCCCGGCAGAGCAGAGGGCAGCAAGTGCGTTGTTTTATCGCGCCGGGCTCGTGCCGTGGCACCCGGCGGCGCGGGGAGATAAATCCCTGCCCCGTCCGCCCCCGTTAAGCGCAATTATACCCCCGGGATACCGAACCGATTTATCGTGAGCGCTCCACCCGGGCCCGCCGCGGGGACAGCGGGTCACACGCACGCCAGGCAGGGCAAGGGGGGCAGCGCTGCCCGGCCACCTTCACCCCGCGGGACCTGGGCACCCCCGGGGGCACCTTTGGGTGGCACTGATGGGACGAACCAGCGGCAAACCAGCCCCAAACGGGGAGCAGAGGGAAATCCCGCGGAGGGAAGGGCTGTGCCTCCGGGACACACGCCAACCCCAGGTGCCCCTCGTCCCCAGGCCCACCTCGGGGTGTCCCCAGCGATCTCTGCCCCGCCCCGAGTGCGGTCCCTGCGTGTGCCCAGTCGCCCCATAAAACGCCACACCAGGGAAGGGGTGGCTGAGCCCCGGGATCACGAGGGTCCCCGTGCCCGGTGGCACCAGCCTGGCGTGTCCCGCAGCCCCCCGGCCCCCGTCGCTCGGCCCGATCCCGCTCTCAGCAGCGGCGCGGGAGCTCAGCTGCAGCTATTACATAAAACGCAATTAGCGCGGGGCGAGGGAGGCCTGAATGGCATTAAGGAATTCCTCCCGGGCTGACGTCAAAGCTTCACCTCTCCTCCCAGCACCCGCACAAAGGGGCCCGTTATGAGCCCTCCCCCGCCCCGGGTCGGTGCCCGCCGGGAGAATGCGAGTCCTCAGGGAGCCCCGGGCGGCACATGCCACGCGGGAATTGTCCCCGCCACCGGCACGAATGTCACCAGCGGCTCCCCGGCTCCCTGCGCGGCGTTTTCTGGCTCCCACCTCCCCCTCGCTGGGCATGGGAAGGTGCCAGTGGCCCCATGTGCCAGCTGCTTGCCCACAAAGGG
>VXAY01001532.1:373643-387783 GCA_013399855.1 Oxyruncus cristatus | reverse complement strand
GCAGGCTGGAGGAGCTCTGCCGCTGCCCCAGCACCGGGGCCTCCTCCGGCTGCTGCCAAGGAGGTCACAGGGACTGGGCAGTGCCAGGACATGAACGTTCTGCTGTGAATGTCCCCAAGTGCCACAGGTTGAGATGGGAGGGAGGGGTGGCAGGGCTCACACGTGTGGGGCTCCTGCCCCAAAACCTCCACTTCACTGCGACTGTGTGACAGGACAAGGGGTATAAATGGTTCCAAACTAAAATGGGGTCAGTTTAGGTGGGATAAAGGGAAGGCATTTTTTAAAATAAGGGTGGGGAGGCCCTGGCACAGGTTGCCCAGAGAAGCTGTGGCTGCCCCATCCCTGGAAGTGTCCAAGGCCAGGTTGGAAAGGGATTGGAGCAACCTGGGCTAGTGGAAGGTGGAACGAGATGAGCTTTAAGGTCCCTTCCAAGCCAACCCGTTCTGGATTCTCTGGTTGCTGGTGCTGAGCTGTGGCGCCGGGGCAGCGCCGCGCTGCGGGCAGGAAGGGGTTAAGGCGCTAATTGGGGTGGGGGACTCCACCCTGGGCCCCCACACTGCCCCTGCCCCCGCCCCAGCCCGGCATGACGGGAAGATGCTCCGGGATCTGCGGTGGGGACCGGGGGCCCTCCTGTGGCTGCGGGTCCGCGGTGCCGCATCCCCCCTTTTCCTCTGCCTGGGACGCTGAGAACCACCAGCAAAGAGGGTTTCCCCCCGTCCTCTGCCCTCCCTCCGGGCGTGGGGCTGGCAGGGTTGGGGCATCCGCACTTCTGGGGTCCCCCCAGACGGGCTCTAAGGGTCTGGGCTCAATGGACGGAGCTGACCTTAGGGAGCTCTGACTGTGGAATTTAATTATTCTCTGCTTTGTTCTTGCAGGTGTTCCATGGAGTAAGGGCTGACCTGGTGCAGGTGCAGGGTGCTCCTGGTCGGGATGTGGCAGGACAGGGGGCTCTGCTGGGCCTGAGGATGGGGTGGACCCCCCAGCTCTGGGCGAGCCCACCTTGCTCAGACGAAGTTCACAGGGATAAATCGGACTGTTCTCCCCAGACAGGGTGTGCCCCGGGCGTCACCTGCAGCAATGGGCCTCGGGCAGCCTCCACAAAGGTGTGTCCTGTCCATACCTGTGTGTCCCACCTGGGCACAGCCCTGCCCCTGCACTGGGGCTTGGCTGAACCTCCTCGCTGATGCCAAACCCACCTCACCTCCCAGATGCCAGCGGAGTCGTGATGCTCAAGCTGTGCCGGTGTGAGAGGTGATGCTCAAGTGCTCAGGGGCCGCAGGGTGGGCTGGCTTGGCCTTGGGAGCGCGGAGGAGGTGGGAGAGGACCTCCACATGCATCTGTGAGACCCCCCCAAAAACCCTCCCGAGCACCCTGCGCTCTGTGCCAGCCCCGGGAAGCGCCATGGGAAATGTTAAGGGCCAAATTCTCGGCTGAGGCAAAGCGGTTCAGGGCCTCAAAGCCGGTGGTTTGCACCAGAGGAGGACCTGGCTCTGCACATACTTCTATATATATATATTTATATATATGTGTGTGTGTATAGATATATTACATAAATATATATGTATGAAATAATTTAAGAAACATCCGAGACAGCATGCTGTGCTCTGGGGTGGGGCTGGGAGGCAGCTGCTCCCCACCACCCCTCCCCTGCCCCACCAGCTTTGATTCACAAATGGAAACAGAGTCTGGAATTAAATTAAAAACCAACACACACGCACACACACACACGACACGGTGCAGAGGCTGCAGAACTCGCAGGCGTGATGCCAGGAAGTCCAGGTGTCCCTGAAGAGATCGGATCAACTAAAGCCAAAGAGCTGGGAAATAAACAAACGAAACCAGCAGAGGGGATGTCGCTCGTGCCGGTGCTGTCTGCGGCACCGGGTCCCCTGTGTGTGCCCAGCCCCTGTGGGGACACCAGGACGCTGTCACAGCCCTGCTCTGTCCTGGCTGGGCTGTGCTGGGCTCGGGAGAGGCTGATGGGACGTGTGTGTCCTGCTGTGTTTGCCTTGGACCCGCTTGCTCCATCACCACGTGCTTTGCTTTCGCTCCATCCCAGAACTGAGCTTTTTGCCACCTTGGTCGTCAAGGACGAAAGGGAAAACCCAGACCCAATTAACCCCTCTCCTTTCTCTGCAGGAAGCTCTCCCGCAGCCAGGCTTGGTCCAGCTCAATCCTTCCCACCAACTGAAGACCCCTGCAGGAGATCTCCTTCCCACGGACTTCAGGGTAAAAAAGAACCCCTCCAAAACCCCCTAGAAAAAACCCAGTGCCTGTAAATCACCAGTGTCCTCCGAAACTCCTCCTCGTTCCCCGTCCCACCCTCCCCAAACACCCCAGAGGACTGACGGATCCCAACTCCAACTCCAAAGGCGACCCCCGAGGGCCGGGAAAGCAGCCGGGACCGAGCGCGCGAAGAAACAACCCGAAGGCTCTCGGAAGCCCCCGTCCCCTCCCTCTCCTCTGTGGGAAATGGAAAGCCCCCCCTCCGAGCTGCAGGATCAGCTGGGCAGCAGGACGTGCTCCAGGAAGTAGCTGATGGAGTCCCAGTGCTTCCAGAGGAAGAAGAGGAGGAGGACGAGCAGGGCGGTGCTGAGGATGCGCATGCGGGTCTTCATGAGCGGCGTGATGAAGTTGGCGATGGTGGAGACGAAGACGAGCAGCACGGCCATGAGGGCCAGGATGACGTTGATGAACTTGCCCAGCAGGGCCCGGGCGTTGGCGTTTTCCACCCCTTCCAGCTGCACCACCTGCTGCTGCTGCTGCTGCAGCTCCAGCTTCGTCACCCGCGTCAGGCAGGACTCCACGGCCTCCTGCGAGGGGCGGCGGGTCAGCGGCTCCAGGGGTGCTCCCCCCTCTCCCCCCGAAGGGATTTCGGCACCTGCCCCGCCCTCCTGGGCCTTGCTGCGGGGCAGTTCAGCTCGGGCTGGGCTGGGGAAGGTCTGGGTGCTGGGAGGACCCGCGGCAGCTGGGAAAATGAGCCAAGCAGGGCCGGGGGGACTGTGTTGGCCCACGTGTGATTTGTGAGAGCCCAGCCAGCCAGAGCCCTGCCTGGAGCACCCGGGGACACCAGCAGAGCAGGGACTCGCTGGGACTCCTCTTTACAGGGGCATGGGAGTGACAGGACAAGGGGGAATGGCTTCCCACTGCCAGAGGGCAGGTTTAGGTGGGATATTGGGAAGGGATTCTTCCCTGTGAGGGTGGGGAGGCCCTGGCACAGGTTGCCCAGAGAGGCTGTGGCTGCCCCATCCCTGGAAGTGTCCAAGGCCAGGCTGGACGGGGCTCGGAGCAACCTGGGCTAGTGGGAGGTGTCCCTGCCCATGGCAGGGGGTGGAACGAGATGAGCTTTACTGTGTCTTCCAATCCACCCCATTCTGTGGTTTCGGGGACATGGTTCAGTTACCTGCTTCTTGCTGTGAAAACGTCACAGGGAGAACTTCCCCTGGAGGGTGCCAGGGAAAGGGATCCCCCTTCCCCACCCTCTTTCCCAGCCCAGGGTCTCTCCCTCTCCCCGTGGACGGAGGGTGCAGTGGGGGGCTGAGCCCTCACCCTGCCCTACCTGGATGTCCCGTGCCCTCTCGTAGGACTGGTAGGCCACCTTCTCCTCCATGCTGGCCAGCTCCTGCTTCAGGTTGGTCATTTCGTTCTGGTGCAGCTCCGTGAGGTCGTTCAGCTGCTCCTCCAGGCGCTCGTACCTGTGCAGGAGGGGCACTGAGGTGGGCAGATCTACCTGAGACACTCCCTGCCCTCCTTCCCCTGTCACTCGGGGACGCCACCCGGCCCCTGCAACCCTCCCCTGGTTGTGGCTGCTGAGGGAAAACATCACAAGATCCTCCACGAGGGTCTGGCAGTGAGGAGGGCAGTGGGGACTGCAGCTCTCCACCTCCCTGCAATGCAGGGCTTAGCTGGACAAGCCCAGGATGGTGGCTTATGGTCCCCAAAGAGCCACCCTGGGTGACACAGGCCCCCTGCCCCCCGCATCCCTACCTGTACCGCTCCTCCTGCAGGCACTGCGTCATGTAGGTGTAATCCCGCTGCAGCTGTGCCTTCAGGTCCTCCATGGAGTCCTCCAGGTGGGACTGGCTGTCCTTGATCTCGCGCAGCTCCTCCAGGATAGTGTCGAAGTTGTTGTGGTGGCTGTCCAGCGTGTTGGACTTGGGGCTCCCCAGCCCGCCGGGCCCCGCGCCCGAGTTGCTGCCGCCGGCGGAGCCCGAGGTGGCGCTGGAACACTCGTCGTCGCTGCCGTACTTGGGGCTGGACACCAGGGTGGCGCTGCCGCTGAGCGCCCGCGAGGCCTCCTCGGGGTGCCCGTCGTCCAGCGTGTCCTTCAGGTGGGCGATGTTGTCGGCGCTGCCGAACTTGTTGCGGATGAGGCTGGCGAACTCGCGGGGCTTGGACACCACGGCCGTGTGCGTGGCCTGCGAGAGCCCCGAGAGCCCGCCCTTGACGCCCTCCACCACGCCGCCGCTGAAGCCGCTGATGCTGGAGCGCACGTTGGCCCCCACGTCCTTGAGGCCCTGGTGCATGTCCCGGAACACGTCCTTGGGCTGGCGGGAGGGGCCGTTCTGCTCGATCTCCTTCAGCTTCTTGTGGTAGTGCTCCAGCTTCTTGTGCAGCTGCGCGATGGTCTGCGCCGACTTCTGGTTCTTCTTCTCAAACACCTGCTTGATGCGCGACGCCTGCTGCTTGTCCGCGTTGTTGGCCAGCTTCAGGTACTCGGCCACGTTGTCATCCCGGGCCTCCTGCTCGATCTTGATCTGCTCCGTGATCTTGAGGATCTTCTGGTGCAGGTGCTCGATGGCGGCTTTCGTCCGGTGCGGGTCGGGGGTGCCATCGGGCACGTCCAGGCACACGGTGCCGTCGGCGTCGCCGTGCCCGGCGCCCGGGGGCAGGTTCAGCGTGGTCACGTCCCCCTTGTCCAGCTGCCAGCCAAGAGAGAGCAGGGTGATGCTCAGGGGAGGGAGGAAGCACCCCGGGGAGAGCAGGGGGCAGGGGGCAGAGAACAGAGGACGAGGCGAGAGCTGGGCAGGAGAATAGTTAACCAGGGCAACAGCGAGATGTTGGGTTGTTTTCCAGCTGGTTGAACATTTCCCAGCCACTCCAGCCATGCTGGCATCCCAGGAACACACCAGTGAGAGAGCACAGCGACCAAACAATCATGGGTTTGGGGCTGGGTTTTCCCAGTGGTTTTCAGCAAGGAGCAGCTGCTGCCACCGGGAGCTCGGCTTGACTTTCTGCTCTCGCCCTGGGCAGGCCCAGGGACCTGCCTCTCTGACCTGCTGGACTTGCCAGCCAGGGAAAGGAGAGAGGACAACTGGAACCCATCATCAGATCTCCCACCAAGCCAGCGGAGAGCACGGGGATTGAGCAACCCAGAGGTATTTCAGTCTTGCTTTCAGCCTGGCTTTTAGCCTGGATGCGCCCGGGGAGTTCAGCCGAAGAGAAACTCTGCCCTAACCCGCCCCCCACCCCGAGTTGTGGGTGACTTGGGATCAGCTCCTGATCCCAGAGCTGCAAGCGCAGGGATTCCTTTGCTTGCTTTTCCAATCCTCCCCACCTAGCAACGCCAAACTCCTCTCGGAAACACAAGCTGCCACCCAGGAAATTCGGACAAATGCCGAATTCCGTTTTACAGATGGAAAAACTGGAGCTTGGGGAGAGGAAATCACTTTGCCCGAGGCCACATTTCAAATCACTGGCAGGGCCTGGACTGCGCCCCAGGTCCTGCCTTGTGCTCTCCAACCTGGACTTGCTGCTTGGCCACTTGGCGGAGTGTGAGGGGGAAAAAAAAATCACTAAATCTTTCCAGTTGCTGGGTTTTATATGCAGATTCTTATGCAAAACCTCCCTGGTTGTATAAATGGCTCCTGGCTTCTAATTAAGAGCTGCTTGAAAGTTAAATACTGTTGGCAGACCTGAATAATTTCTAATTTCCATCACACTTTCCCCGAATGACCCCTTAATAGGGATAATGCTGCGAGATCACTGCTTAGGAGTGTGTTATCTCCAGGAAATGCCGGGTGCAGGAGGGAGGAATGTTCTCAAGATGCTGCTTGTGAACGTTCCCATCTGCAGCAGGTCCCCGGGGGGCTTGGAAAAGCCGGAGCCAACATTGCCCTCCTGTTATTCACTCGCATCTCCTCCTTCCCTGTTGTCCTGCTGGGAGTCTGGGGGTGTTGGAGCTTTATCTGGAGCTCTCCGCTTCCTTGGGAGCAGCCCCGGCCCCCTCCCTCCAAGGGCTTTTGGTCTCTCTCCGTTCGGTAATTTGGGGCACGGGCTGGAGGGCGAGAGCAAAAGGCAGAACCCAGCTGGGCTCACTGTCCGTGGAGTGGCGATTTTTAAACAAACACTAATTCCCAACAAATCCACTGCCGCGTTTTCAGCCCCTGCTGCCAGGCTATTCTCAGCCACTCAGCCAGGCTGGGCCCTCCACGAAGGGTTTTGCTTTGGTTTCTTATCGAGAGGCAAAAATTAGAAACAGCAGGAAACAGACTTTTCGCCCAGATGTGCAATTCTCTGGAGAGAGAGAGGGAAAAACCGACCCCGGCAGAGGAAAAGGCAGGTCCGGAGATACCAAAACGGGAAACCCCGGCTGGGCCGGCCAAGGGGAGACCTTTCCAAAGAGGGAAAAGCTTGGGAATCACTCCTGCAAAGGCAATCTTTTGGACTGGAAAGAGAGTAGGTTTAGAGGGGACAGTGGGAAGAAACTCTTCCCTGTGCGAGTGGGGAGGGCCTGGCACAAGTTGCCCAGAGAAGCTGTGGCTGCCCCATCCCTGGAAGTGTCCAAGGCCAGGTTGGAGCAAGCTGTGATAGTGGAAGGTGTTCCTGCCCGTGGCAGGGGGTTGGAATAAGATGATCTTTAAGGTCTCTTCCAACCCAAACCATTCTGGGATTTATTCAAGGGATTATGTTTGGGAGCAGAGGGGGAAGGGAGGGGCAGGATGGGTGGTGAACTGCACAGATCCAGTGTTGCCCATCCCTGCTGACAGGGCTGGCACGAAATCCTGTCTCCTGCTCTCTCTCAGACACGGGATGGATCATAGGAAAGGCACATCAGGTTATTGCTTTGAAAAAAAACAACAAGCAAAAAAACCCCACAATACAGATCTCTGCAGAATTAACAGACACTGCCTGCTAAATCCCAGCAAGCCTAAATGACTGTGCAGTGGATTTAACGGGGGGGATTATTAAAAGCCACACTTTCCCTACATGCAGAAAGCCCTCTGGTAGGCACATCAAAATGAAAGTGCTGTTTTCCAGTGCTTGTTTTCCAGGCAGGCTCGGAGGGGAGAGCCGGGGGGGATGTGGGATGCGGGAGGAATGCAGGACGCAGGGAGGGAAATTATTCTTATCAACAGAACTCGGCCCAGGAGAGCTGAGATATGCAAAAGGCTCGAGCTAATAAGCTGAGCAAACAGTACTTAGAGGGCCATGGCCTGGCACAATTATGCAAGGCCGGGTTCTTTGGTGCTGCAGGTTTGGTGGCAGGAAGCCCAGGAGGCAGGTGGGGAACTCGGGGCCGGGGCCCTGCAGCGGGACCCCGGGTCTCCCCGCACACCCCCCGGCTGGATTTCACCCCTGCCTTGAGAAATGGCACAACTATTGCAAAGTTCAGAGCCAAACTCTCAAGGCACTTACTCATACCCTGAACCATTCTGTTTTCCAAGCCCTCCAGCCCACTGGGAAGCACCGTGGGTGAGTTAATGCCGTGGCTCGTGCTCGCAGCCACCCCGAGCGAGGACTCTCCCTGCAAAGTGTGACTGTGACTCCTGGCTGGAACACAACGGCTGTGGGAAGGACCATGTGCACCTTCAAGCACGGGGAAAAACAAGTGCCACAGGGCTGCTGAGGGGTGTTGGATGTGGGGCACATGCAGGGAGCTGCCGCACCGACCTGGCAGCTCCACAGCAAAGGTGTCACCGTGCCCGGGTCCCTTCGTGGCTGTGGAAAGCCACGAGGGAGAGGCCACGGCCAGCAGAGAAATGCAGGTGGGTAGTGGATGTGGGGAGGGTGATTTTGGGGCAGTTATTAAACGCTCTTCCTCAGAGCACTTTATCAGTGTAACTCACACAGCATCCTGTGAGCCGGCGACTGCCCGGCGTCACCAGGGCCACCCAGAGTGTCCCTGTCCCCATCCCCACGTGTGCTCCCAGCCCTGAGCCTCCTGGAGCAGAGCTGTTATTCCCACCAGACCCACCCCAGGTGTCGAAAATAGAAGCAGGAGCCCTGACTCACACTTCCCACCCTGCTCTGGAGCCTGCAGCAGTGCCCGAGGCGGGCAGCCCGTGTCCCCCTCCGCGCCCTGCCCGCTCCCTGCTCCTGTGCCATCCCCGGATGGGCACAGCGGGCCGGCAGCAGCTGCCTCCACTGATTTACCAGCCTGAGAACCATTTTCCTTACATAATGCAGGCAGGCACGTTCGGGGGTTCAGCTCCCAGAGGAGTTTCCCACCCGGCACGGACCCGGCGGGTTCCATTCGCCGCGCGCCAGGAACGGAGGTACCGAACCCCCGCCTCCCGCGCGTCTCTCTGCCCATCACCATCCTCCCCACCGCCTCGTTCGGACCCCAAACAGCTGCCAGGACCTACCTCCATGGCGGGCAGGGCTGGGGTGCCCCGGGGCTAGTTGGCGTGGGTGGCTCGGCAGTGTCCCCGCGGCGTCCCCGAGCCCCGCTGCAATGCCCGGGCAGTGCCGGCTGCCATGGCCCGCTGCCCGGCCGGGGAAAACGCAGCAGCTGATGGCAGCGAAGTTTTGGGGGAGCAGCAGCGAGGGAGGAGGAGGAGAAGGAGGAGGATGATGACCCCCCTGCAGCCCCAGCAGGGCTGGCCCCGGGCGCTGGGGAGGCGCAGGGACGGAGGCGATGGCTCCGCCGGGATTGCCGACTCAGGAAATCTGCCGGAGCTGTTTACAGCTCCCAGCGACTGGAGCTTTCAGGGCTGTAACGCAAAACCCCCCTCTCGTCCCCGTGCCGGGATATTCACACGCCTCCAGCCCCATACGCTGCCTGTGCCCTGACGCAGGGGGTCGGGACGGGCTCCTGGCATCTGCTGTGTCACAGAGCAGGACGCCGAGCCTGGCAGAGGCAGGGGGAGGGCATCCAGCAGGGAAAAACCCCAGGGGAACGGACACACGGGGGGAAACGCAGCCATTCGACGAGGAGCTGGGCAACCTGAGGCAGCTAAATGGGGAACCAGCCGCCCGTGCCAGGACCAGGAGGTGTCTTGGCCCTCGGTGGGCACTGGATGGACCTGGATCTTGTCGCCCTCGTGCCACGGAGAGCGGAGGGAAAGGCACTGACCCGATTCTGCCACGGGAGAACGTGCAAGGCACAGAAAACACGACCAGCTGGCTGACCAGATATAGGTGTTGGAGATTCACGTGCAACTCAAAAAGATATTGAATGGGATGTCTGAAAAGCAAGCAGGGACGAGCACAGGCTTAGGTATAGCAGAAGCCAGTGGCAGTCTGGAGTCACCCCCTGGGCACTGCATTTATTCCTGGGCCAGTGGAGCTGCTGAGGAGCCAAAGGGAAAATCCTGGGAGAGAAGGAGACCTGGAGCTCGAGTGTTTGACTCACGCCAGACCCGTGGGGCTGCACGGAGAGGGGTTGGTGGATCAGGCCTGGATAAGAGTGACTGAAGGAAGCAGAACAGAAGCCCAGAGCTGTGCCAGACCAAAGCCCTGCTGATGCTGAAACCTCAACCCCACCGTGGCCACGGACAAGGGGCTAACTGGGACAGGTTCCTCTGCAGCCCTCTGCTTTAGTTATTCCCCAAGAAACAAAGCAACAAGGCAACAAGAGCTTAGGGAGTATTTGCAGCCCATTGAGCGGAGCAGGCCGGAGCGATGAGCTGACCGTGACCTAGATCCATGTGTAATGGGGAAGCCTGTGCTGCTCCCACAGCTGAGCTGGCCGAGCACTGCTCAGCCTCGTGCTTTGCGTCGCCTCCCGGGCTGTCCCACAGCCATCTGTGCCCTGCAAGCGCAGCCTGCCATGCTGGAGAGGCGCTGGGCACCCTGAGCCGCAGTGCCAGACCCTCGGGAGCAGCACTGGTGCCGGTGCTCCAGCTCTGCGGGCACCACGGGGTGCCAGGAGCAGGGAGAAGGCAGCGCTGGAGCAGCCTGTCACGGCCCAATCCACGACGTGGAGCTGCCAACACGCAGCTCAACACCAACGACTAAAATCCTTGCCCGCTCCGAGCCCGGGCTCCCACCGCCGCGGCACCGGCACCGACCGTCCCGAAAGGCTCAGGGAAGAGCAGATTCCCCGGAAAATTAAACCCAGCAGGAGCAGAAACCAGTTGTGCCTACCATGTGGTGCTCAGCCAGCCTGGGGAAGGGTGAGGACGGGGCAGAGCTTCCTCCTGGTGCTGCACCGACACTCCGGGGCCGCGGGGAACGGCCAGAGCCCGCGGTGCCGCCGCGGTGCTGCCCACGGGGATGGTGCTGGCGGCACACGGGGCTCCTCGCCAGCCTGGGCAGGAGCAGCGTGTCTCCCGTGGGCTGGCACTGCTCCTCAGCCGTCCCCCTGAGCCCAGAGGGTGGATTTAGCAGCCTGGCCAAGCCTCGGGCCGTGGATGCCTCGGCCATGACACAGGGCAGATGACCCAGGGACGGTCGGCTTTGGGTTGGTATCTCCCATAGCATCACTTCTCCTTTTAGCACAGGAGTCAGAGGTCACTTCCCATCACTCTTGTGCTGTCTCAGCAGGGCAGGGACATTACCCAGCTGCACAGGACACTGTGGAAAGCACCCTTCCTGCTCCGAAATCTGCTTTCCACTTCCCTCCTTTAAGGCTGGCCCCAAAACCCATCTGCTTCCCTCAGCGGCTTTTGGGGCTGCCAGGCACTGCCCTGCTCTGGTGCTGTGACACAGCCCACCCAGCAGTGTCCCCCACAAACCCTGCCTGACCTGCTGGGCTGTCCCTGGCCCGGGGAAGGACAGAGGAACACAGATTTCCCCAGAGGACGCTGATGGAGCCAGGACTTGAAAAAGGCTGGGATGTTCAGGATGAGACTGTGCAGGCAGCGGGACCTGGAGAGCGTTTTTGGGATTTATTGCGGATCTCAGGTGCTGGATTCCTAGGAAAGCACTTGCCCTCAGCTCCCCAGCACAAGGGGAAGGTTAACAAATAGTTGCAGAAGCAACAGCATCGCTCACTAATGCCCCAGCAAAGCCATGGGGAGCAGTGGTGCAGCATCTGCCCTCCCAGGGGCACAGACTCCCTTCCACTGGATTCAAAACCCCTCCTGGCACGGGAAAAGTGGTGGTTTTGCAAGAGAATTACCCAAGAGGTTGGTGCCAGATTCCCCTTTATCCCCTTTATACCCCCAGCTCTGCTTTAGATTCAGTTCACTGCTTTCGTGGCAGGCAGCTGTTTTCTCAGGCCTGACCATAAGGGGTAAATTCAAAAATCAAAACACCCCAGCTCCCGTGCAGAGAAAATCCCTGGATGGCCATAAAATCACAGCAGATTCGGTGTGTGCTGGTGCTGAGCGGGGCAGGATCCACCCACGAACTCCTGGTCTGAGCATCTCCCCCCAGAGATGGGTCACCGTATGGTGCAACACGAACACGTGGCAGATTTGGGGCTCGGGCTGTGCTGGGACTGGGGCTGGGCTTAGTGCAGGGAGGCAGGTACTGAAAACAGGAGGAAAACCATCTGAGCTGCACCGGAGTCTTCTCGACCGGGCTGGGAAAGCTGTGTGTGGATTATCAGGAGCCAGGACGATGATAGAGGTGAAGATCTGCTCGGTCCACTGCTCCTCAGCATCACATCCCCAAGCGCTTTTGGTGTCCAAGCGCCTTGGCCAAGAGTTCCACCCTTGCCAGCAGCAGCCTGGCCTTCTCCTTCCTGCAGGTACCACCTTGCTCCTCACCCCTTACCCCTGAACATCCCAAGCCCTTGCCTAGGAGCAGGAATCCCATCCCACGGGGCTCACGGCACCCGGAGAAGTTCAGATAACCCTGGGGACTCCAGCAGCTGTGCTTGCTGGGTGACCCAGCCCTAAACCCAGCAGCAGCTGGGCTCAACACCTCCAACAGGGTGTTTGTGCAGCCAGGAGGGACTTTTTGGGAGCTTTTGCACGGAAGATCTCAGGGGAAAGCAGGGAGAGGCAGAGCCACAGCCTCAGGGAGGTGAGGAGTCCCAAGGCGGGACCCTGCTTCGCTCATCCCGACTCCGGAGCCAAATCCTGCTCCCAGCTACACCCCGTGCCAGCGGCAGGGAGGGCTGGGAGAGATCCCAGCACGGACCTGAGCCCTGCTCCCCAAATCCTGTGCCCTGGGCATCCATCCCACGCACCAGCAGACCCCGAATCCCACGGGATCGTGGCGCTGGCAGCGCTGCCTGACGGGAGCAGGAGCTGCTGGTGGGCTGGAATCAACAGCCATATGTCAGCAAGGCTGGGGAACGCGGTGTCTTCACCGAGGGGTGAATCAGTCCCACAGTCTGATATTCTTCTCCCGAATTAATTAAGCAGCAATCTCGCCCGCCTTTGTCTTCGCAGCTATTATCTGCCTGTTGCAAAGTGCTCCTGGAAGCGCCATCCCGATGGGAGTGCGGGAACGAGGTCCCAGCACCAACCCCCCCCCCCACCACCACCACCTTGGCTCGCAGACTCATTCCCCTGCTGCACGTGGGGAGATGGAGGTGGGAGCTCCCACGGGCACAAAGGCTCTCACACCTCCAACTCCGGGCTGCCCGCTGGCAGCTCAGTTTGCAGCCAAGGTCAGTGACTCCCCCCCAAAACCCTGGGCACCTGCAGGGTCTCCGCACCCCGGTGCTCCCCAGCTCGCCCCCTTGGGATCCGGGTGCCAAGGGGACGCCCAGCCATGGGGATGGAGGCAGCAGGGAGGGCAGCTGTACACCTCCATTGCCTCTGTTACCTTTTGCAGGCACTACTGGCCGGTTTTACCTCCTGGCCTGGGATTTTAACAGCAGAACTCGCCGGGAGGTTGGGTGGGAGGGGAGGAGGCGCTTTGCCTCTGCCAGTAAATCCTCCTGAAGACAGGCACGAGACTTCACCAACGCATGGATGTGTCGGCTCTGGTTCCCAGCTGGGGAAACTGAGGCAGGGAACGAGGGAAACCCACTGCCTGGGAAACTTCTGCCCGGGGTGGATGTGGGGACAGCCACAGGTGGGTTGTGCAGAGTCCCCGTCCCTGTGCCTGTCCCAGCTGTGGACTGAGACACCAGTTCTGGGAAACTGGAGCCGCAGGAGGGAGAAACCCCATCCTCCCCCTGGAACTGAAGGCAGTTGGATGCCAGGAGGGCTGGAGGGAGCCCAGGGCTGAGCTGGACATGCCACAGCCAGAGAGCAGATGCCAGGGCAGGGACAGTGAACTTTGCCTGCCATCCCCAAGTTGCCGCAGCGAAGGCCAAGCCGTCCCGCAGCCCCCCGGCTACCCCAAACCCCTCTGCCCCCAGGGGCCACAGCCACCCCGGGGGGGGTGCCCAGGAATTCCAGGTTTCTCCCTGCTGCCTGTAATCCGTCTGGCCCTGATACAGCCACTGACCCCGGGGGATTCTAAATTTAGCGGGATGAATCCCGCCCTGTGTCCAGAGGGCTGGTGCCCTTGAGGCAGCAGGAAGGCCAGGCTGGGGCTGTAGGGACAGGCCCCCCCGCTGCAAGGCAGAGCCCCGGGAGGGGCTTGGGGCAGGGAGAGGGCCATGGGGAGAGGAGACTGGAGCAGGGAAAGGGCCCACTTGGGCTGTGATCCCATAAATGAGTGTGGCTCACAGCCACCGGGAGCCCAAAGCTGAGACACGGCACAAAGCCCCTCCTGCACCCCCCGTTCCTCCAGTGTCTCACAGGAGAAGCATCTGCTCCGGGAGGCCAAGGAGGCCGCGGGAGGGGCGCGGGGGGGGCCACACGGGCAGCGGTGGCAGCTGGTGCTGTCACTTGCCGAGGGACACCGAGGGCAGCGAGCCCGGCCGGGGTCCGGCCCCTCGCACGCCCGGGGGATGCTCGGCGGCTCCGAGCCGCGCTGAGCACCGGCACTCGCGACACGTGTGACGGATCCCCCGCTGGGATGCGGGGAGAAGGCGGCCGGGAGCGCGCACGGACGGACGGACAGAGAGACGGACATGAGGACGGACGGACAGACGGACACGAGGACGGACGGACAGACGGACACG
>VXAY01001532.1:362160-373190 GCA_013399855.1 Oxyruncus cristatus | reverse complement strand
TGCCTCCCCCCCCCCACCCCGGGCCCCGGCAGTGCCACTGTCACCCGCGCCACCGCCGCTGTCACCCGCGGTGCGACACGCGGGCCCCGGGTGCCCCGAACGTGCCACCTCGGCCGAACGGGAGAGCCCACGGGAGGAGGGAGGGCGGGGGTTTGGGATCCAGCGATGCTCCCGGCCGGGGGTACCCGCAGCCCCGGAGACGCGGCTCCCGCGGCTCCCGCAGCTCCCGGGTGAGCGGAGACCCCTGAAGAGCAAAGCAGAGACACGGCCCCGCGGGCACACAGCGGCCACACGGGCTCCTGGAGCAGCCAAAGCCTCGGTGCCGAGCTGCCAGCAGGAGGCAGGGGATGGCCGAGTCATCCCAAACTCGGCCGAGTCATCCCAAACGCACCCGCGCGCACGAGGTGGGCACAGGGCGGGTGGAAGGCTGGGGAGGAGGGGGAGAAGCCACGGAACACACATCACCCTGCAAAGCAAAGCCTTGTCCCCAGCGTGCGGTGACAGTTCTTTGCTGGCCCTCCAGCCCCGGGGTGGGGTGGGGGGGTGGGTGAGCCCTTGGCACCGCTCCCCAGGGAACACGAGGCACCTCTTGGGGTGCACCACGAGCCCCAGCCAGAACCCAGCACCAAATTCCCAGGCTGTTCCGTGGCCCCCCTCCAGCCACCCCAGCTGCTCCCCGCCACCCACGGGCTGCTCTCTTGGGGGGAATTAAGGGGTCCAGGGGGGAAGGAGATGTGTGTGCCAGGGCCTCTATGGGTGCAAGGTGCCACCAGGGACCACGGGGTGAGGAACCAGCCCAGGTAAAAGGGAGAACTGCAGGAACTTAAGAAAAAAAGAAAAGGGAAACAAACAAAAAAAAAACACTAGCTGTTCATAAGGCACTTGCTGAGGCTGAGGGATCCCAGGAGGGATTCATCCAGAGCGTGCTCCTTATGCAACAGAGGGGGGAAAATCCAGCAGGAAATTTTTTTTGGGGGGGGAAACGGCCCTATCCCAGGAGCCCTTGAGGGTGAGACAGGGAGGAGGTGTCAGATCCCTGAGGACAAGGCAGGAGTAATGCCAAGCAACCCTGGCCCAAAGTCCCAGTGTCACCCCCTGGGGGTGCTGGAGCCCAGGGCACGGCCACAGCAGCCATCCCTGAGGAAAAGGAGCTGGTTTGCTGCGGGGCAGGAGGCTCCTGAGGGCTATGGAAAAATAATCCGGCACGAGAATATCACGTAGCTCCTGTTTCTCTAAATAGGTTATTTTTCCACTGCCTCACAAAGGCCCCAGTATCTCCTCTCTTCTTGTTACTCTTTGTGTCATATGCAGTTAATTATTCATCCCCTTTCTGTGCTGCTCTGGGAGTGGACACGGACTCGCTCTGCTCCTGCCTCCCTCTGGGTGCTTCTGTCCCAGCGGGATCAGAGCTTTGGCCACGACCCCGGAGGGCTCACTGGGACTGGTCTCCTTGCAAGGCGATGCCTCAGGCCACAGGGAAGAAACCTGGGCTCAGATTAACAACCTGCTGCTCCCGCCCCTCCGGTGGGCACTCGCTCCGTGTGTGTGACACTCCAGCCAGGAGGAGCAGGGAAGGGTCAGAGTGCCCTGAGATTTGCACACAGTTAACAGGGGGGAGAGGAGGACCTGGGAGCTCGTTTCTTGCAGGGCTGCTGGTACAATGACGTGTTTATCCTCTGGGCCCAGATTCCCACGGCCCGGCGGTGGCAGGGGAGCGGGGCTGGCACCCGCTGCACACCACGGGCGTCAGCTGCAGCTTGGCACTGCCACTGCCCAGGGAAACAGAAAGGAAAAGTATCTGGTCGAGCCTTTTTCCATTAGCTCAGAGGGCAACAGGAGTCTCCAGGTCAGATTGCCCTCTAGGAGGGCAAGCAGAGGGGAGCGTTTGGGTGGGGGAAGCATCGCTCCCATCCCCTGCACCCGCTGGGTGCCACTGCTTGGGGGAGCACGTGGATGTGACAGCCCACTGCTGTCCCACCCTGGCAGCTCTGCCCAGCCCCTGCCACCCCAGGACACAGCTATTCCTGACAGAGCCACCCAGCAGGAGCCCCCATGGGATGCCAGAGCCTGCCTGGCCATCTCCCTATGCCAAGCTTTGCCAACTCACTGCTGGTGTTTTCAGGTGAATTAAAGAAAAAATCCCCCCCCCCAAACACCAAGAAGGATACTTCTAGCCCTCAGGGCTGCAGAGAGCAGTTTTAGAGTGGGAGACCCCCTGAGCTCCAAAGGCCAAGGAGCTCAGAAGCCGACACGGAGAATCCCACTGGCTCCCGGAGCACCTCTCCCTGCCTGCCCCGTGAACTCAGCGTGCTGCCTGCTGGGCTAATCTCGGCTGGTTCATAATTAATGGCACTAAACACTCGATGGAAACACCATCCTGTCCATCAGCTCGGCAGGGACTGCTTTAAAAATCACTTTGGGTGGGACCAATTCACAGCTCAACCCTTCCAGGTGCCCAGCCCTGGATCCCCTCAGACCCCGTGCCAGGGGTCCCATCCCACTGGCACAGAGCTCGTGCCAGGTCCTTTTCTCTTTCCCTCAAATCCCGCTTTGGGAACCAGACCAGGGCACGTCCCTGCCTTCGCTTCCCCACAAGAGAAGCATCTAACCCAGCAGCTCCAGACCCGACTGGTTCCCATCCGCTGTCTGGTGCCACCAGTGCTGCCCCGAGGGACAATCCCATCCCAGCAGCACTTCGGGGTGCTCTGCACCCAGTCCTGCCCCGGCTCCCCAGCGTGTTCCCACCCCAGCCCGGGTGCAGCCACAGAATCACTGAGCTTGGAAAAGATCTCCAAGACCATCGAGTCCAACTTGTGATCCCTCCCCTCCCTCATCACCCAGACACAATGAGTGTCACATCCAGCCTTCCACTGAACGCCTCCAGAGATGGGGGCTCCACCACCTCCCTGGGCAGCACCTTCCAATGTCTAATCACTCCTTCTGCAAAGCAATTCTTCCCAACGTCCAACCGAAACATCCCCGGGAGCAGCTTAAGACTATCCTCTTGTCCTGTCGCCGGTTGCCTGAGAGGAGAGCCTGACTCCCATCTGGCTCCCCGCTCCTGTCAGGGAGTTGTGGAGTGAGAAAGTCCCCCCTGAGCCTCCTTTTCTCCAGGCTGAGCCCCCCCAGCGCCCTCACTGCAGCCCTACCTTATCGGCCAGGCCCTCGGTGTCCTCGGTGAGCAGGTAGACGGCCCCGCTCTCGGCCAGGAGGATGGCAGTGTCCGTGGTGGAGGAGGACCTGGGCCGGCCCTGGTGCTGATGCAGGATGGCCGTGAGGCTGCTGTCCTGGGGGGCCTTGCGCCCGAGGTGGGGGCTGCCCTTCTGGGGCTCCAGGGAGCCGCTCTTGGCGCGGCGGCTGCCGCTGTGCAGGCTCGTGCCGCGTTTGATGGAGGGCCGGGAGCGGATCTGCTGCAGCACCCGGTTGAAGGCGGTGGGCCGGGCCGGCAGGTCGTGCAGGGACACGGCGTAGGACACGCGGTGCATCTCCGGGGACCGCTCCTTCTCGTCGGGGGACTCGTGGTCGGACGCGCCGGGCGGCGGCGGCGGCGGTGGCGGCAGCGAGTCCTGCGAGTTGTGCTGCTCCCGCTCCCGCGAGCGCCGGCGGCTGTGGAACAGGTGCTTCAGGCCGTGGCCGAACATGGAGCCCTCGGACAGCTGCTGGATTTTCTGCGGGACAGGACGGAGAGAACAGGCTCCCGCGGCCGCCGTGGCATCGCCCTGCGGCGGCACCCGCGGCTCTGAGGGACGGCGCCGGCGCTGAACCGAAACCGGCTCCTGACTCTGAGGGGGGCAAAGAGCTTCTGGAGGGTTCTGGGGACCCCCCAACGCCGTCCCCAAGGGATCTGTGGAAGGGAACGAGCCCTGCTGCCAGCGCTGCAGTGACACCCGTGGAAAATCCTAAATATTAGTGGGCATTTGACGGTGGCTCGGGAGGGCTCAGGTGCACATTCCACCAGCATTCCGCATGACAGAGGGTCTCCAATGAGCCCTGGCTGTCCCTAAATCAGCAATAAGAGCAGAAAGACCCTCAGAGCTTGGAGCCAACGTGGCGCACAGAGACCCCAACCCTGCAGGCAGAGGGAATGGAGCAGCCTTTTCCTTCACTAGGAATGCCAAGGTTACTCCCAGCTTTGGAGCCTCACAAGAGCCACCTGCTCCAGGAAGGATTGGGGTGTGGGGGGCTTTTCCCCACGGGATTTTCCACGGTCCTGGCTGGCCTGGCCTTGCTTATGGGGGTGAAACCACAACTCATGGCCCTGTGCCACCAAATGCAGCCCCTGAGGTGTCCCCTCTGCCAAGGGTTGGGACTGCCATTCCCACGGAGCACGGGGCTGTTCCCAGGAGGGCTCCCGGGAATGGGGGTGGCCGCAGCCACGCTGCAGTCATGCAATATGGATGGTGGAACAGATCCTGCTCCCGATTACAGCCGGGTCAGCCCGGGCAGGTTTCCCTGCAGCCACTGGAATGCCCAGATTTGCATCCCGGGGAGGTTTTGGCCGGGTGCCCTCTGCACCGGGTGCTCACTCAGGGCGGGCAGCGGCGTGGGCAGCAATGTCCAGCAGCTCCAAAGGGCTCAGCGGATCCCAGATCCCCCAGTCCCTGCTCCATCACAGCTGCCAGGCAGCAAGTAAAGGCTCCTGGGCCATGCACAGCTCCTCTCCCCTCCCCGAGCAGCCCCAGCTGGCAGGATCCCGGCAGATCCCAGGGCACGGTGCTGCCCTGCTGTTCCCGGCCTCAAACTTTGGAGTCGGGCCGAGCATTCCCCATTCTGAGGACGCCAATCCTGACCCTGCTGACGTCCAGGGCCACTTCACCTCCAATTTACTGTGGCAGGACTGTCCCCAGGGATGCTGGTTCCCGTGACAGCAGCTCCTGCTCGGAAGCCAGCCTGAACTGGGAGCTCTCTGCAGCCCCAGCGGGCACTTGGCAAAGGCTCCGGATTTTGGAAAAGCTCTGATGTTCCAGACACGACCTCTGGGAGCTGCAGGCTGAGGAGGAATTCACGGCCATACAGAAGGGACTCCTTCCCCTCAAAATCCCCGATACGAAGGGCACAAGGTCCAAATCTGTCAGGGCCTAATTCTCATCACACCTGTAACGCTGACAAGGAGCCAGCAACGAGATTCCTGTGTCACTAAACTCCGCAGGCAAAGCCCTTAATCCTCCCCTTAGCCACTCGTGATGAGAATATCCATCCTTTCGGTTTTTCCTGGGAAATACATAATAAATCTACGGTGCTGAAACGCTACTTCAGGAAATAGTGATTTAAATTTTATTCTATTTATGGAGTCTCTATGGAAACAGGGGCTGCATTAGGTAGGTAATAACTCTAAGCCCCAAGATTTCTCCCCTCAAGGGCATGGCAGACCCTCAGGGGCACAGTCAGCTCCTTAGAAGGTCCAAGTGAAAAGAAACAACCGACTCCCTTCCTTGAGGGTGATGAAAACAACCTAAAAGTGGAGCTGGCAGTAAAGGAGAAGAGGTTTTCCCAGCAGCAACGTGGAGGTGGGAGCCAGAAGCCCTCAGGTGTTTTTGGTCCGACAGCTCCACCTGATTGAAATGAGCCTTTTAAAACAAACTCTCCTCGGGCCCTTTCCAAGTTTTCCTGAAAGAACCTTTCAGGGGCTCTGCAGGCATGGAAAAAACAGGAGGAGGGAAGCAAAGAGAGGAACCCCAGCCCTGCTACTCCAGGCTGGAACCCACGGGACCAACGGCTCGCAAAGCCCAAGGTTTGTCTGCATGAAGTTGGTGGGAGCGGTGGCCACAAATTCTGCAGGGAATTTGCTGATGCAAAAACTCTGTTTTCTTGTGTTACCCTGGGAAATTCCTGCACTTGCAAAGCAGAGGCATTTGTCTGGCACCAAACCTACTCGTGGCTCGGGACAGAGCGTCAGCACGGGCCGTTTTGGAACAGCAAAATAATAACTGAGGCAGTGGATACAGAGACTGATTTCTCAGCGTGGCCAGCTGCAAACCACTGTTCTCAATCCAAAAAAAATATCTGTATTTCTCTGGGCTTTTTCATCAGTGCAGCCAGCCAGGGCCTCCTGCTTGGTGGTGGGGACCTGCTTCTGTGGAGCTCAAAGGAGCAGCCCCTGCTCCGTCTGCACTGAGAAGAGCTGGGGAAAAAAGCCCCAACATTTTAACCCAAAGCAGCGTGTCTTGCAGGGAAACTGTGACTTGGTGGCTGTTTCTTCTTGGCCTCTGCCCTTTTGGCAATATCCCGTGGGAGAGCCAGGTGCTGCCCTTGCCCACTGTGGCTCTCCAGGGCGGGTGTTCCTGCCGCTGCAACCTCCCAGTTTCCCACTCAGTGGTTTCCCAGCTCTGCCCCGACATCCAAACCTCTTACTCGGCTTTCAGACAGACACACAAGGAGGGGATCTTGTTGCCAGGACCTCCTAGCACAGCCACATGCTGCGAAATCCTGCTCAATTGTTATTATTGCTATTAATTATTTACGTCCCTCTGGCCCGCCCAGAGGCTCCGGCCAAGGCTCTGGGGCTCTTTGGAGGACAGTGGAAGTCCCATCCCTTCGCACCCCATCCCATCCCTCAGCACTCCTTGCTTTAAGGCACAGGGGGTTCATTCCCCCACCGGACAGGGGAGGCCACAGCTCACAGCCCCCAAACAGCAGCATTAGCCAACAGCTCCTGCTCTTCCCTGTGTGGGCTTTCCAGTCCTCCTGCTGCTTCCTCCAGCTGATCCTCCTCTGGATCACCACCAAGGGGGTCCTAAAATCACCCAGCACCCCCCAGACAGGCTGGGGGACAGGCTCAGAGTTGTCCCCCCGGGGTGACAGCCCCGCTGCCCCTCTCAGCCCCAGCTCACAGAGCACCCCAAGCTCCCGTTCTGCCGCTCCTCCCGCTGCCAAAAAACGCCAAGGAAAACGTGGAGCTGTTCTAAAATGGCAAATCAAGCACTCCCCCACACACACACTGCTCCTCCCGGGGCCAGCAGGAGAGAACAAACATGTGACAGCCGTTAGTCATGTTGGTTCAGGCACTACCAACACGCTGGAGTGACAGGCAGCTCCCGGAACCTCTCCCGAGAACCAGGGAATTCACTGCCCAGGTGGTGGGGGGGCTCCAGAGCCCTCCTGAGCTCCCCATCCCAGGTGACATTTCCAGGGCGAGATCTCTGCTGCCGGCGCTGAGAGGAGCCAGATGTGCCAGATGTGCTCCTGGGGGAACAACCACTGGCAGCTCCCGACCGCCTCTCCCACGGCCGTCACCTCTCAACGGCCTGGGGGGACGCTGAGGGCTGAAAGCCAGCGGGAAGCAAGGATGGGGATCCTGCAGGACCAGATCTGGGATCACGGGCAGCCCCCACCACCACGAGCCTGTTCCCGCTGGGACGCGAGTGCAGCTCCCGGGAGCGCTCCGGCCCCTCCGCTGTGCCAGGCACAAACTCCAGGGAACAGCCCGCCTGGGGGGATGCTCTGCCCTCCCTGAGGGGCCGGGGGGGTCCTGGGGGGCGGCACAGACCCCCGGGGGTCCCTGCCAGCAGCCCCAGGGAGGTGATGGACGTGGCTGCTCCGGGGACTGCGCTGCTCTGCTGCCTGACAGCAGCTCCACGCCAGAGCCACAGGGGAGCCAGCTCACCTTGGCCGTGTCCTTTCAGGACCAAAATACGCCTGGAAAACTGTTCGTGCCCAGGATTAAATAGAAATGTGCCTCGGGGTTTAGAGTAGGGGCTGGAGACCTTCATGGAGAGGAGGAATCCTCGCCTGTCCTCCCTGCACTGCCGTGGGTGGGATGATGAACCCCCTCGAGGGGTCTCCACCCCCACATCCATCCCCTGGGATCTCCAAAAAAAAAAAAAAATAAAAAAAATAGACCAGCTGGGGGTGAGGAAAGGGGAGGTTTATGCTTCGCTCCATCCCCTTCAGCCACTCCCCGTCCCAACCCCATTGCTCCCAGTGCTGGGAAGTGAAGTCCTGTGGTGGGGCCTCCCCTTGTCCCTCACCTCCCTCCTCCTCGGGAGGGGCTCCCCAGCTCCGCAAAGCCCCGGGGAAGCATTTTGTCCATGGATGTGGGGTTTGGATCAGGCCCTGAGGAACAGGAAAATCTTAGGCCAATGCCTCTGGATTCCTGCTGATCTTGGGTTTCGGGTTGAAAGGAGGGAAAGGCAGGAGCCATGAAGACCAGGGCCGTGAAACCGGAGATGGGAATGATGTCAGGCTTCAACTTTCAGCCTTTGGCCAGATCAGACCACTGGGGAGAACAGAGAGAAAGAGAGACCCAGGGGAAACACTCAGAGATGCCTGGGGACAGTGGCAGTAGGACCGAGTGGTGCTGGGACACCCTGGCAGCCACCAGAGGCTGGATGTCTTCTGCAGTGCTCTGTATGGATCCAGCCACTCTGCTGCAGAGCACAGCACCCCCTGCCACCTGATGTATTGTTGAGCAGAACTATCTGTCACACACCAGCCCTGCTCCTTGCCAGGACTTATTTCCCCTCTTTTCCCCTGCTGGAGCCCTCGCTGCCGGCAGAGGAGCGGGAGCAGGGCTGGGGAAGGGAGAGCTGCCATGGATCTGCCGGGGTCCAGGGATGGAGATGACACAAGGCAGCCTGTTGTTTCCAGCTTGCCAGCTCAAATCCATCTTCAGCTGGGCAGCAAAGGAAAGTTTACGCTGCTCCACGGGGAGCTGGGGCCGTTGGTTTGGTGGGTGGCACCGCGCCAGCCTGGGCACAGCAGAGCGACCACGGACCAGCTTGGACTCACCCCACTGTGCAGCTCCAGAGCGGGTTTGGGGCGGGAAAACTCTCAGATTATATTAGAGATGCCCCTAATTGCAGCAGCAGGAGGTGAAGTGGCCGCTCGTGGTGGCTGTGGCAGGGCCGGGCAGAGCCCCACGGAAGCTGCGGGCGGCTCCTGGGCGCAGTTTTCCATCTGCTCTGCCCAGCGAAGCAAGTCTGAGAATTTATTCCATGCAGGTAATTAATTGCTGAGCTACAGGCGTGTTAGAGGTGAGCACTGGAAGCAAACCTGCAGCGGGGTACCACGCTCAGGTCGATAAAATCAATGGGCATTTGGCCACGGCCGGCGCTGCCGGCGGGGGGAGGCTGCGGAGCCGGCTGAGCTCCAGCTCCAGGCTGGATGTGCCGGCCCAGGAATGCTTGGGGTGCTGCTCACAGCCATCTGCCCCACGCTCCCACCCCTTTGTGACCCCCTGTGCAGGTGAGAAGGGCCCCTGGTGGGATGGAGAAAGGACGGGGGGTGATGCTGAGGGATGCTGTGCATGAGAGACACCACCCTGGCTAAGCCAAGCTGAGCCTCCTCAGGGCAAGGATATCCCAGCTTTGCATGGCCCCGAGCTCCACATCCCCATGGAGCACAGAATCACGGAGTCAGAGAGTCACAGGATGGTTTGGGTTGGAAGGGGCCTCAAAACTCACCCAGTTCCATGGGCAGGGGCACCTTCTTCTACTAGACCGGGTTCTCATCCAAGCTGGCCTTGGACACTTCCAGGGATGGGGCAGCCACAGCTTCTCTGGGCACCCTGTCCCAGGGCCTCCCCACCCTCAGAGCCCATGGATGTGCCTTGCCCTGGCTCGGGGCTCTCCCCTCCAGCTGTTTTTTGTGCCCCACGACAGCAAAGCCCAAACAGCCTCGGGAGCTGCTCGGACATGGAGGGAAAGGCCTTGTGTGCCACATCCTGCAGCCACAGGGCTTCTTGTGCTTGAAGCAGCCGAGCTCTCCTGTAGGAATGGGGCTTTTACTCCCTGGCTGCCTGTCTGGAAGGGATGCCTGCAGGCACTGGCAACCCTGGACCTGCTTCTCGGCTTCCACGTGACCTTGACCGCGCTGGGGAGACCTTCCAGGCCGAGCAGCCAGCTGGGGTGTCCACAGCAGGGGACTCCACCTTGGATCCCAGGCTGCCCAGGGACATCTCCCACTTTTTCCAGGCCTTTCTGAAACCAGGGAGTGGAAGCAGCACCTCTGGACCACCACGGTGTGACCACCACGAGCCCGCGGCCGCTGCAGCGCCTGGGAACCCCCAAGTTCCAGGGGTTTTCTTGCAGGGAATTCATCCCCGCAGGATGAAACCCCACCGTGCCCTCGCCGGCGGGACCCTGTTGAACAGCAGGAGGGCTGGAGCTGCTCCTGCTTCCAAACCCGCGGGAATTTTCTGCCCGATTTCCCGCGGGACCGCCCCATCCTCCTCCTTCCCTCCCTCGGGCTCGGCTCCTTCCCTCCCGCAGCGCTGCGGTGCCGCGGAACTTGTTTTCCTCCGTGACCGGACCCAGCCCGAAGGCCCGGGAGGAGCAGCCTCGGGGCCATTTCTACACCGTCACTTCCCGGTGCCGCAGCCCCGGATCCTCCCGGAGCGTCCCCCCCGCACCGGGCAGGGAGGTACCGGGCTCTCGGCGCGGGGACAGCCCCGTCAGCCCTGCCTGGGACCACCCTCGTCCCGGGAGCTCCTCATCCCAGGAGCATCCTTATCGCAGGACGATCCCCAACCTGGATCCATCTCCATCCTTGGAGCATCCTCGTTCAGGAGCATCCTCATCCCAGGAGCATCCTCATCACAGGACCATCCCCATCCTGCGACCATCTCCATCCCAGGGGCATCCTCATCCTGGACCATCCCCATCCCAGGAGCCTCCCCATCCCAGGACCATCCCCATTCCTGGAGCATTCCCATCCAGAAGCATCCCCATAACAGGAGCATCCCCATCCCAGAATCATCCTCGTCCAGGACCCTCGCCATCCCAGGAGCACTCTCTTCCCAGGATCCTCCGCACCACAGCACCGTCCCCATCCCTGAAGCACGCTCCTCAAGGGATCGCCCCCATCCCGGAGCCATCCCGTACACTCCAAGGTCACACCTGTGGCAGGGTCGGCACCGGGGGGTGGGGACGACGGCAGCCCCCGAGCTCCACTGCACGGGTGACCCTGCGGGGCGCTCAGCACCCCACAGGATGCTCCACTGGGATCCTCCCCCCATCCCGTGTCCCAGCGGGACGTCCCCGTCGCTCACCTTCAGGTCGGGGGGCTTGGAGCGCGGCGGCGGGACAGCGCCC